>RXPK01000151.1:2015685-2082241 GCA_004143645.1 Protaetia brevitarsis | reverse complement strand
CTTTGGGAAACAGCAAAGATATATGACACTTTCGAAACTTTATACAATTCCTTTATGTTTTGATACACTTGCTTTTCGAGGCAATTTCCTAACTCTAGTTTATTTTGTTATCTTATATTTAGATTTTAATTAGTTTCATTTGTGTTTCCTTTATTGCAGGTTTTGAAATACTGTGATCATTTACACGGCAAATGGTACTTTTCCGAAGTTCGGGCCATCTTCTCTCGTAGGTACCTGCTTCAGAATGTCGCCATCGAGATCTTCTTGGCAAGTCGAAGTAAGTGTTTCCACGATTCAGAACCTCTTTATTCTCTAACCTGTTTCAAATTTTCAGCGTCTATTATGTTCGCCTTTCCGGACCAAGCCACCGCGTTGAAGAAGGTGATCAGAGCCTTGCCAAGAGTTGGCGTCGGCATCAAGTACGGAATAACGCAAACGAGGTAAGAAAAGCCGGTTAATAATATCGTCGCTAGAGGTGACACGAATCGAAATTGTTTGAACGTGCGTCCTACGGATATGAAAGGAATCTCGGCCCGCTAATAAAGAAACATGCCCGCGAATCCGGTATGTCGTAGGAATTCGCGCGACCGGTGTCTCTTTGAGATGTCGAGAATAAGTGCTAAACCTTGCCTTCAAAGAATACTGCCGCGAGATTAACGTATACAAAACCGTGTCGTCTTATTTCTTATGGTAGACGCGTTACTTTCCACGGTTAAGTGTTAAACAGCAAGTACTAGCTGTTTATTTACCGCGGCTTATATTACTTAAAAAGCAAAATAAAATCTAAATGCAACTGCGAATGTATTGCTTCTCTTGTCATTGGGCATAAATTACTGAAGTTTATAGTTTGGCAGCAGCTGTAAATTTACTTAAATAAAACAACAGTAAAGTTATTGTGATAGCTATAAGCTACAACTAATTATTTATTGTTCTTCGGTAACTGAAATTCATAGCACAGAGCTTTTATCTCAAATATGAAGAAAAATTGTAACATGAGCGTAGCCAGATGAAACAGCAACAGACTATCCGCTTCCTTCCTCTAAATTTCTGAATAATTACACTTTGACTACTGAGAAGACTAACTAAACGTTCATAACTTTATTCTAATGAGTTGGCAAAAAACACTAACAAATTCGATAAAACAAATGTGTATTATATTCCATGAATAAAAGTGGAAGTGATGAGCAGAAGACGAAGGAGTCTGCACTAAATTCTGAACCTCAGCCAGAGCCTCTTCCTGGATAATTAAATAGTTAAAAATACGGTTCAAGAAGAGTAATAACGACATCGGAAAATGGGTGGGAAAACTTCGCTTGTGACTACAGCACAAAAAAATGGATGTCCTTAAACGGTATTGGAAACCTCCATAAAATTACAACTTTGCTGGAGATGCCATATATCTAAAGAGCAGAGATAATTTTAGTAAAATTAGCTTGAGAGATATTTACTGGGGCCGGTATATTCAAAGCACTTGAAAGGAGCTTTGTGTTTATTTGCATGAAGTTTCCTTCTATATACTTCGATCCAGGGAGTCCAAGGTTCTTTCGTTGTACGTTTTTTTTATTCGATATAAGCATATGCATGAATATGGTAAGAACCATAGAGCAAGATGGCATTTGGCAAAATCAAAGCTACAAAATCTTTCATGGAGGAAGCAAATATAGATGTCCAACTAATATCTGCACATCGAACATTAAGAGTCTAAAATGGAAGAGTCTTATGATAAACCATATTTCTGCATGGCGTATCTCTAACATTTTACCGTATCGTACATACTACGTGCAAAACGTTAACGAAACGCTGGCGTGCGACTATGAATACAGGAGTTATAGTAAGATTATGTGCATTTCCGTAGCGCTTGTAAGGTTATCTGTGAATCTGTAAGCATTCTTAATACATGCTGACAGTCTTACAGAATTTTACAAATGCTATATGCATAGAACACCACCATTAATCTCTTTCAAAATTGATATTGGCGACGTAGACTTAAAACGAAAGTCAGAAAGAAAAAAAAAGTGTTATTTATATGTCGCCACAAATACAAAATAAGCTCATAAATTTCTGTGCTAGTACTGTAAAAAGTCTTGTGCCCAAAACCGCTAAAAAATTGTATGCTTACTCTACATTAACGAACGAGGCAGCGGATATATCAGGAAGCGAATAACTGTCGTTTGGACTGTTTTTCAACGAAGAAAAATATACGGTACGCGAAGGATTTCTCGGTTACAAAAAATTGGAATCTATGTATGGAAGAACCATAGCCAATCCACACATTTTTCCAAATAGGAGGAAAATTAGACACACAAGAATATATAGGGCAAGCATACGACGGATGTGCAACAGTGGCCAACAAAGATGACGGTGTACAAAGGATAATAAGGAAAAAATATCCAAGAGCCCTGATGTTCTTTCATTATGCATAGGTTAAATCTAGTATTGAATAATCTAAATCGCGTCACTTAGATTCGTAACACAGTATCCACTATAAAGGACATCATATATCTACTTTGTTCGAGAATTCGTCTTAAGGAGGAAATGTGCTCCAAATAAACCAGTTCTGTGTGATATAGACGGTCTCACTTTTTAGGAATCGTACATACCTGGTTTAGAGAGACTTACTAAGGAAGAATATACTGCTACAAGCTTCATTGCCCCAGTATGGAACCTGCATTTATTGTCTCCACCTTTGCTGGGACTTGTTGCAAATGTTCCGCAATCAAAAGGTTTTGTATCCTTTAATGTACGAAGCACATCAAGAAAATTGTAGATATAAGTAGTAAAAGTTCGTCATCAAACTACGGATGCCAACAAGGAAGATCTTGTTACTTCTGCTAATAGAATTGCGGAGGAAATACAAATAATACTTCGTCCATCCGGAATTGTAAAGCACTAGCAGAGTTAAATACTAATACTGTATGCGAAAGTAGTTTTAATCTAACTAAGAAATTAACTAATAAAAAAATAAAGAAAGCGACTTACCCTAAGTGTCCCATCCGTCTGTCCACTTGCGGAAAAAGAAAGAACTTAAGGTAAGGGGAGAGATATGGAGAAAGCGAAGAAATGCGAAGCTTCCATATAGATGGCACCAACTATTACGCGAGAAGGAAACTCAGCTGTTCTATGCGCGAGAGCCGAACAACCAGTGTGGCGTATGCCTACGTTTCCGATAAAACAAAAAAGAACCAAAAGAAGCAAACTAATAAATAAAAAAAATATTAACTAGCGTAAACAAATACTGAAAGCTATCTAGGGAAAAACACCATATTGAGATACCAAATATTGGTGCCATTTGTAATTTTTGTAGATATCTAGGAAACTATAATAGATGCAGTCAGTGGTGGCCATATAATTAAAAACAATTTGCTATGTAACAGATACTTGTGTGTTTTTATTTTATACATGATACGATGCGTATAATTATTCCATTTCAAAAATAATTCCGTGAATTCTCTGCATACCATCTGTATTCAATTGACTCTTAATGCGAATTTCGACGAAATAAAACCGTTATTGTTCCCACGACATATAATTAAGAATAATGCAAATATGAAGCAGTGTTGTTGTGTCGTTGAATTCCTTCAGTCTTCACACTGAAAATTTATGATTGCGGCTGTGATATTTGTTATTAGTAGCTAAATATGGAGAAAAGTAAAAGCTGTGACGCTACAATGAGAAAATATGAGAAAAACTGGTCATATAAGTTGATACACAGAGAAAAAAGATTTATTTTACACTTTCTTCAGTTAATACATATATATATTTCCTTCAACTAAAAATTGTGATATTTGAATGAAAGAAATGAGTATTAACTAGAAGAAATATGAATTAACTGAAAGGAATGGTTCTTTTAAGTAGCAGCAAAGAAATATTGTTTTAAAGAATCATTTTTATCTGTGATGGCCGATCATTTAAACTAGCCTACAGCTATACAACAGAAAATGTGAGAAGTAGGTGCTAACTAAGTGCTAAACAGATGCCAGAATTATGCACTTATCAAAAAATAATACATGACTAAGATATAATGAAATAAGACAATAAGTATTGCGAGAACCAAGCCCTGGCACATCACTAGAACACTTTAGGCACCGTCTCAATGAAGCCTAGTTATTTGGAAGGGTTACGCATAAGAAACTTTAGGTAATCTACACAACAGAAATGTAGAAAACAATTCGCTATAAACCAGAGGCAATGGACCATAAATCAATGGAAACATGGTCTCTGGTAGGGTAAAACTATAATAAATGGTTTAGGATCTGGTGGCAGACAATATGTTCGTCGATCGCCAGACGAGGATTTTTTTCTCAAATTCACAGAAATTACATGGTAGCATGAAGATGGCTCAATCATGGCTTGTTTCTTCTGGCATAGAATTGGTTCAATTCACCGTATTAAAGTGATTATGGAGAAAAACATGTACATTAATGTTTTAGAGACAATTATACTACCTTATGCAGATGAAAACCTACCGGGCTTTTGGAAATTTCAACATGACAACGATCCAAAACACGCTGCTCGGTCAGTAGAGGATTAACTTGCCCGTGTAATTCGATCACAGTTTTGGACAGGCCTTCATGCAGGCCATTACGACTTAAACCCTCTTGAACATCTGTAAAATGATGTAAAGCGAAGTATCAGACCAGAGGCAAAATACCCAATATGGAACAGCTTGTTTAAGAAGTCGTGGTAACCTGGAAAGCTATTTTTCAAGAATGCTGTCCTGATCTTGTTGAATCTATGGGTAAAAGATGTGAGGCAGTGTTAAAAAAGTTGAAAAATAATTGTATTAATTAATTTTTAATTGAACATTATTTTGGTTTTAGTTCCTATGTGCTGTCGTTGTTCAGCATTAAATTTCTTTGTATATAAGATGTCAATTATTAATTGATATTAAAATATCAATAACTTATTCTCACAGAAAACTCAATGCGGTCTTTTAAAGCAATGCGATATCTTACTCTATTCTGTAACTTCTAATTCTTTGATCTTCAGTAAATAAGAGTTATTAAAGAAGTGGAAATTCTAAGTGTGTTTTCGGTCACTACATCCGTTTTAGCAATAGAAAACTTTATAGTGTTTCCACAACTGTTCTTTAATTTCAGGCGAGCTAGCATGATGTCACCGAGACAGCTTATGAGGAATTCCAACATGACACAAAAGTGGCAACGCCGAGAGATCTCCAATTTTGAATATCTAATGTTTCTGAATACGATAGCTGGTAAGTAGGTTTTTCTTCGCCAAAGTAACATGCTCACTAGGGTTTTGTCTTAAGTTACTAGTTTTTTTTTTCGGTAAGGTCTACCAAATATCCTTTAAGGCTTCATCATAAATATAAATTCTTTGTGGAGTTATATTTATCTGCTTAAACGGCAGCGCGAAATGCAAAAAAATATACAGCTATTAAATGCGCAGTTATACACAGATGTTTCTCCTATATAAAAGCGACACGGTCAAAATTTATGCTTATCCTCCTAATTACCATTCAACGTCGGACGTTTTCCGTGTATTTTCACCATAAAAGCGCATTACCAGCATTCAAAGGCAATAGTTCCTAATCGTTCGCATTAAATCTCTAGTACATCAGTGTCAAGTGCGTCCTAAAAATAGCGCGTCGGCGTCTTCTTCCTCGCGTCCGTCTTTAACGTATCCGCGCACATGATCTATATGTTTTTAATTTAAACCCGGCCCCAGCTGACAACCGCTAATTTTGCATGCGACAGAGGAAACGCATAGGAACAGTTCAAGTGTTCACGCCCTGTCAACGTGTGGAAGTATTTCCTGGGCGCGAGAAATTCAATTTGAAGACCGCTTAATTGCACGTGGCGTGAATTATTTCTGTACCTGAATATAGAAAGCAGAAGCTAGGTAATAGGAATAAAAAGAACGGTCGCCCAGACGAACCATATGTTCATAATATGTAATTGTTGAAAGATGAACTCTAGACTCAAGTCATAGTTATTTACTAGTAGTTTAGTAGTTAAGCACTCGTTAATCTGTTGGCAGTTTGTTCACACCTGATTTGTCAACGCAGCTGTATAAGATTATAAAGGTTTATCTTTAATAATGACTGATCGCATATGGAACAAATTGAAATTTGCTTTTGAAATGCAATTTACTTTGGTACCTAGAGGAATAAAGAAATATAAGTATTCTGAAGGAATGAATAATGTAGAATCGACACTAAATCATTACTTCTGAACTGTACATGCGAGCCTTGGAACTGCGCTAGGGTTCCGTAATCCCCTTACCAAACCGGGTTTAGAGTGACTGAGGTGGCGCCTAATTCGCACTGACATTTTCCATCCGCCGTTCATCCGGCGTCGCGACGGCTCACGGCCCCCTCACCAGTAATAAATATCAGCTTCTATGGCAACTAAAATAGATTTCAATTTAAGTGTATACAAACTGCACGTGTCGCAATTTCCGATTCCACTGTACATATACATACCTAAGAAATTCTTGGTATGTAATTATAATAATAATAATGCCTATAATAAGACTATAGACAAACAGTTTGAAGACTTTCACTCTACAATGTTACTCTATGAAAAAACGATATCGTGCCTTTGCTCATCTAAGTAAAATGAAATACACATGAAATAAATGTCTTAATTGCAAAATGACTAAGTTTGCTTAGTCCGCAAGAATGTTTTGAAAAATACAATAATGCTCATAAAGCATAAACTGATATTTAATAATAATCTGATATTCAAAATTTTCTAACAAAAGTCTAATGGCGAGCATTTTTGCAAAGTATTTCTTATACTAGAAACTCTTACCAAAATTTTCAGATCATTTTCTACAATGAAAAATCATAAACAAAAAAGAATGCAATGAAAATTTGGGAGAGGCAAATATTTAGGATATACAGGTGTTCGATTGCTTATAAACTAAAACTTTCTTCAAAAATTTATTCGTTGCATCTTATTGCTTGCCTTTAAAATATCTTACAGTACACAGCGCGTGCCATTTTCAACTAAATATCAAAGGTGCATTCTTTTTAAATTGAACCCCCAAATATTTTATTGAAATATCAGATAGGGGAAGATTGGGCAGTTTCGACCGGTGAGGCACTTTTCACCAATAATATATTTCCCTAATAGGAAGATATTTTGTAGCAACGGTGATCATCAGAATAGCGACTCGCCTTGCATCATGGTAGACCCGCAAATGACTTCGACTTGATTTTGTTTCGTGATCTTTGTTAAAAAATTCTGAGCACAATTTAACATTTACGAATGCTTATGTGGGGCAAGCTATGCTAGTTTTCTCTATGCTCAATGAAATAATTTATTTAATTACATATTTCATTAATTCAAATACTATTTCTTACAATAAACTAAATGTTTATTAACATGATTTAATATTCCAACAAAAGAAATTGCTGCATGACCAACGTCGATTATAAAGTTAAATAAAGCTGTATTCTTTCATAAGGAAGAAATATGCTTATTCATTATTTGACTCAAGTAATTTCTTCCTTAGCATCCAATAACACTTTATAGCTATTCGGAAGAATAATTTATCTACATTAATAGAACTCTTACTATCTTGACTTTAAAGATGTGATATAAGCAAATGAAGTTTCACGTGTATAGATTACTTTTTTTAAGCGCTTACCTGTAAAAATTTAAAGCAACTCGTTATACTTTTCCGTTATACTTTTTTTCCCAAACAATTTATTTTACAGCTTATAAAGTATTAAATCCACCATCGTTTAGAATAAATATTCATAAATTTTGACGACAAAAGTTTAATTTTTTCAGTACGTAATCAAATTTAGAAAAGATTTATTCATCGTGAAGTGCTGCCTCCAGCGGTAACATTTGGCATCATCAAGGAATTTCTAGGGATAACTTAATTAGCAACGTTGTAAAAGCAATTATACATGACAATAGATGCTGCGCATCTAGGAGTAGAGGAAGGTGGTACTTGAGGAAGGTGGTTTTTTGAAGTCGGTCCATTCACTTGAAAATCATCTTTTATAATGTGCAGTACGTTTTAAGTAGTTTACTTTTGTTCTTACTTTTGGAACACCCTGTATAGTTGAAAATATTTTTAGGTTATGCAGCATTGAATTCTGCACAACCTTTGTAGAAAAGTTTTTGTTGTACGTATTATATACACGTGATTCTTGAAGACACCGAATATGAGATTATCTTTACTTAGGGCTAATTATATAAATATTCTGCGTTTAAATCAAATGATCCACTCTCATAATAATAACTACAATTCCAATTTGACGATTTTTATATTTATTAGTTTTTATTTATCCTTCGCGAGATCATATTTATAGCCCAACGTAATTCCATAATATTGGCAAACTCATTAATTTACGTTGCTCGACAAAAAGTTATATTAGACGTTTGTTAGATAAAGCACAAAAAAAGCGAGGAAAACACAGCTGATACATTTTGTTTTAATAAGCTATATATATTTCAGTGCTTATTCCTCTATCTATATTGTCTGCTTATTATATAGATTTTTTTTGTCATTGGCTGACTCGATGTAGGCAGGTATTTCACATACGGTAAACATCAATTTAGTAATAGATAGAATAGAAATAGTATTTTTCCCTATTCCCTTTTTCTCATTTCGTTGTCCCTTTCCGCATCTCTATTCCCTTTATCTATTCCCGTTTCCTATCATTCTCTCTTCCCTGTTCCTTATTCCCTTTCCTTATTTTCCTATTCCTTTTCCCTTTCCCTAGTCCCTTTCCCTACTCCCTTTCCCTATTCCCTTTCCTTAATCCCTTTCCCCTTTTCCAATTCCCTTTCCCTATTCAATTTCCCCATTCCCTTTCCCTATTTTCTCTACTTATTCCCTATTCCCTTTCGCCATTCCCTTTTCCCATTTTCTTTCCCCATTCCCTTTCCCTATTCTTTTTCCCTATTCTCTTTTCCCATTCTCGTTCCCTATTCTCATTCTCTATTCCCTTTCCCTGTTCCCTCTTCTTTCCCTATTCCCTTCCCTTGTTCAATTATCATTTCTTCCCTTTTCCTAATTTCCATTCCTATTCCCTTTCCCATTCCCTTTCCCATTTCCGTTTTCCCATTTCCTTTCCCATTCCCTTTCCCATTCCCATTCCTTTCCCATTCCCATTCCCTTTCCCATTCCCTTTCCCATTCCCTTTCCCATTCCCTTTCCCATTCCCTTTCCCATTCCCTTTCCCATTCCCTTTCCCATTCCCTTTCCCATTCCTTTCCCATTCCCTTTCCCTTTCCCCATTCCCTTTCCCATTCCCTTTCCATTCCCATTCCCTTTCCCATTCCCTTTCCCATTTCCTTCCCATTCCTTTCCCATTCCCTTTCCATTCCTTTCCCATTCCTTTCCATTCCTTTCCCATTCCCTTTCCCATTCCCTTTCCCATTCCCTTTCCCATTCCCTTCCCCTTCCCCTTTCCCATTCCCTTTCCCATTCCCTTTCCCATTCCTTTTCCCATTCCCTTTCCCATTCCCTTTCCCATTCCCTTTCCCATTCCTTTCCCATTCCTTTCCCATTCCCTTTCCATTCCCTTCCCCTTCCCTTTCCCATTCCCTTTCCCATTCCCTTTCCCATTCCCTTTCCCATTCCCTTTCCCATTCCCTTTCCCATTCCCTTCCCATTCCCTTTCCCATTCCCTTTCCCATTCCCTTTCCCATTCCCTTTCCCATTCCCTTTCCATTCCCTTTCCCATTCCCTTTCCCTTCCCATTCCCTTTCCCATTCCCTTTCCCATTCCCTTTCCCATTCCCTTTCCCATTCCCTTTCCCCTTCCCCTTCCCATTCCCTTTCCCATTCCCTTTCCCATTCCCTTTCCCATTCCCTTTCCCATTCCCTTTCCCATTCCCTTTCCCATTCCTTTCCCATTCCCTTTCCTTTCCCATTCCCTTTCCCATTTCCCTTTCCATTCCCTTTCCCATTCCCTTTCCCATTCCCTTTCCCATTCCCTTTCCCATTCCCTTCCCATTCCTTCCCATTCCCTTTCCCATTCCCTTTCCCTTTCCCATTCCCTTTCCCATTCCCTTTCCCATTCCCTCTCCCATTCCCTTTCCCATTCCCTTTTATAACATCCCATAAGTTACAGCTTTAAAAAAATAGTTGGCGATTTTCCCTATATTTCAATTTTCTTCCCACTCTATTCGCCATTTTATTTTTCCAAAAAATATTATCAGCATCAAATGCAACGATCCAAACACCCACAAATGTCTGTTGCAAAATGTCATTTTTTTAATAATATTCCTCCATTTTAGTCGCGCTATCATGTATTTGATTCTATATTCGCAAATAGTGGCCAAAAAATTGCATAAGTCTCAAGCATTCAAAAAAAATTGCGTTTCTTTTATATTTCAAAAGTCTCTGCCCCATATTGCGCCCGCCATTTTATTTTGCCAAAAACTAATATCAGAATCAAATTTAGCGACCTCAAAAACGCTTGCATACGAATGTCTGTTGCAAAATGTCTCCTACATTTCAAAATTTCTCTTCAATATTGAATCCTCCATTTTATTTTTCTAAAAACTCTTGTAAAGAACCGAATTCAGCAACTACAAAAGGCTTTGAAACAAATATCTGTTGCAAAATGCCATTTTTTTAATACTCTTCTTCCATTTTAATCGCGCCATCTTGTTTTTTGATTCTATATTCGCAAATAGTGACCCAAAAAATCGCCTAAAATCCCCGATATTATGTCTGCTATTTATTTTTCTACGTAAAATTTAAAAATGGAATATTATATAGAAAGTCTTTTTCCTAAAATCAAAAATAAACTGTAATCAAAGACAAGTCTTCGGTTGGACAGTCTTATAGTCAAAATATTTTTAAGTATGCCCTATTGAATTCCAATAATTCAAGTTTTGAAAATTGAATTTCCCGCTGTTATTGTGACAATATTTTATAACATTTTCGACTTACCGCATTTTTATGCACTAATTAGTTTTTATTTTAATATACATATTAATAAAAGCGATAGATACATACATTCTCCACGCGTAGTGTAATAAATCGAAGACGCTGTAGATTTCATGCATTCAAAATAAGATATAATATGTGCTATGAGACAGTTAATAGGCATTTGACGAAATAAATAAAAGCAAATATTCCGTGTGTAGCTTCGCTTTAACATAAAAATATGTTTTAATTTCATTATAAAACGAATATTAATCCATTGAGCCAATATGTGTGTTTTGGTTTTTATTTTATTTACTGAACTGTTACTTGCTTTGACTCCTTTAATATTCATTTCATAATAGTTTTGCGAATTGACAATTCATTTATGAATGCTCTACCTCTTCGCTGCGCGCGCAGTTAAACCACTTTCATTCGTATCGTACCGACTCTTCGGTTATCTTATATTTTTACGTGTTTGTGCAACGGAAAATTCCACTTACGTTTAATCACGTCAGATCACGTTTAATATTTGTTTGATCGTACACTTTTCTAAAATCAGCCTGCTGGGACATCTATAGTACGCCAGCGGAACTATTCTTTTGCCATATATATATATATTTTTTATATTTACAAAATAATTAAACCAAACACTTTTTGTAATAATAGATTTAACCAAAACAATTTCACAAATACTTAATAGATGTTTTCTTGTTCGTATTTTCAATATTATTATTAAGGAAGTTTTGAAATCAAAAATCTGATCTACAAATCTAAAATTCTAAAAACTGTAATTCGATTTGTGTCGTCATAAAAAGCAACGAAAATAAAACATTAAGAAAGAATAACTATTTAAAGGTAGGTAACAATTTTGAAAGTGTATGTTTTTTAACAGTTTGCTAATATAAATTGCCAGTGGGCATTTATGTTTGATAAATTATTTTATAGATCTACATTATTTTTTTTTTTATAAAACTAAACCTTAAATACTCTTTGCAATCAAAGTAATGGCTTCAGTAAATCTATTTCTTAAAATAATTATATACGAATACACTTGAAGTTTTTTATAAACTACAAAACGAAAGTATATTTGTATCCTGACAGTCGTAGCGACAACTAATCCCCTTGTTGTTATGCGCCAAACGTACCGCGCAAGCCTTTCGGTCAGAGATTAAACATTCGCAGAATTTTACTTGGTTTCCGCCAAATAATGTAGTATTAAAATTCTTAGAATCTGCACACGCGCAATCGCTGGTAGATTAAAGGAGATATGTGTCTTTCCTTGCGTTTCCCAATGGCTTATTTTCCCTATGTCGATAGGGATGTAGTGATAGTAGACACCGAATATGAGATTATCTTTACTTAGAGCTAATTATATAAATATTTTGCGTTTAAATAAAATGATCCACTCTCATAATAATAACTACAATTCCATTGACGATTTTTATATTTATTATTATATACTGACGCTCGCAAATAATGAAATTTTGGACATCATTAAATTGTCGTTGTTATGTATTAAAGATTCGAAAGTATCGCTAAACTCTAACCAATTCTCATAATTTCATTAAAATTAGGCAAAATAAATTTGTGGCAATTTTATGTTATTTAATACACTAACTTCTGATACATGAATAGATTCAGCATTGTTAGCACCTGCGTCAAACGGTTTTCTTCATACGAATTTACTTTAATTTTAGCATTGGTCAGTAATTTATAAAATTATTCTTCAAATTGTTCGCGTTCTGTAACTTGTAATTCACTATCGCTGTGCAATACTTTCGAATTCGCGCTGTATTTCGTCAAATTGTTGTATAAATAAATTTCAAATCGAGAAAGACGTATTTTCAGTTCTGTTACTACGGGAATTTTGTCTGTTTGCGTAATTTTATTAGAAAAATCCGTTAAATACTTTTCAAACAATGTATTTGGCGTTTCAAAAGCAACACGCTTTTTTTATTAATGTTTCTATCGACATTGTACGTTTTTAAATGTGTATATATCAATTCTGAAAGGAAAAAAGGACTTACATGTAACGTTAATGGAAGTCACCACGTGTTTTTTGTCAAAGATGGCGATAGTGCGGTATTCGTTCTACCCGTGTGGAGTGTGGATGTTTTTTCGATGTTTTTAATGCTTTCGATTTTCGTACTGATGGTTCTGATGTACCAACGTGCGAATCCGACTCGTTTGGACCAAAATGTTGTGTGTTTTATTGAAAGAAAATGATTGAAACTGATGTTTTAATAGCACTCAAAATAAAACGACGTGTTCGTAATGATGTGTATTAGTGGACTGTGTCTGACGACTGAGAACATAATACAACGTGCCGGTTGGGCATGCGCATAATACAAACAGTAAAAAATACAACGTAACATTCTAACAGTTTTATATTTTAAAATGTTTCGAATATTAAATATGGATAAATATTAAAATACAAATTATTCACAACTACCAATTAATGTTAATTCAAATGCAGCTTGGCTTTGAAAAAGCCCGTTTTAAGTTGAAATTTATTTTATCTATCTTGTCGCCATCTAGTAGCGCTCGTGTTTATTTCTACAATCGTAACGAAGTGTTTTCGTGGTTTTTCTATAAAATTGAATCGTGAAAACACCTTAACGCTTTTAAAATATGTTCCGTAACCCCGTCCGGATTTTCTAAACTACCTTTCGCATTAACAAAACGACCTACGGTCGAAATCGATTTTAATATAATAATAATAATGATATATGTGGCGCCATCTATGCTCCTATGTGACGATTATTTGTACCGTTCGTTATAATCTTGTAGTGAAAAAACACACCACTATAAATCGACTGATTTTGAGAAAAATATCGCGTTTCGACCTTATTTTAGGGTTCGAACCGTAAGAGGAAACATGTAAGAAATCTTTCCGACATAAACCCCACTCCCAGAGCGGCACCTCGGTTTGTAACGATCGCACAAAATACCCCAATTGTGACAACCGAAAATCGGCAAATACTGACATTTCTGGAGCGCGGCCGGCGCAGTGACGTTCGCTTCTCACCGCCTACTACGATCTAAATTTCCGCGAATTTTCCTGTCTTTTCCTACTTTTAAACTATTAATCTCGATACGCCTATGCAGTAGATACCCGCTACCCTTTCGCCCATCTATTATTTCCCTTTTAAATCCATTTTCACCCTCGGCGCCTATTCCGCCGACTTTTTCAACGCAAATTTTACACGCTATAGATAGGGCGACGCCTATGGTGTGCGACAGAGAGTAGAAAAGGACACACCTGTCGCCTTTTATTATTATTAACTAGATGCTGCGCATCTAGGAGTAGAGGAAGGTGGTACTTTGACGAAGGTGGTTTTTTGAAGTCGGTCCATTCACTTGAAAATCATAATTGTGCAGTACGTTTTAAGTAGTTTACTTTTGTTCTTACTTTTGGAACACCCTGTATAGTTGAAAATATTTTTCCCATTCCCTTTCCCATTCCCTTTCCCATTCCCTTTCCCATTCCCATTCCCTTTCCCATTCCCTTTCCCATTCCCTTTCCCATTCCATTCCCTTTCCCATTCCCTTTCCCATTCCCTTTCCCATTCCTTCCCATTCCTTTCCCATTCCTTTTCCATTCCCATTCCCATTCCCTTTCCCATTCCCTTTCCCATTCCCTTTCCCATTCCCTTTCCATTCCTTTCCATTCCCTTTCCACATTCCCTTTCCCATTCCCTTTCCCATTCCCTTCCACCATTCCCTTTCCCATTCCTTTCCCATTCCCTTTCCATTCCTTTCCCATTCCTTTCCCATTCCCTTTCCCATTCCTTTCCCATTCCCTTTCCCATTCCCTTTCCCATTCCCTTTCCCATTCCCATTCCCTTTCCCATTCCCTTTCCCATTCCCATTCCCTTTCCCATTCCCTTTCCCATTCCCTTTCCCATTCCCTTTCCATTCCTTCCCCATCCCTTTCCCATTCCCTTTCCCATTCCTTTCCATTCCCTTTCCCATTTCCTTTCCCATTCCCTTTCCCATTCCCATTCCCTTTCCCATTCCCTTTCCCATTCCTTTCCATTCCCTTTACCCATTCCCTTTCCATTCCCTTTCCATTCCCTTTCCCATTCCCCTTCCCATTCCCTTTCCCATTCCCTTTCCATTCCCTTTCCCATTCCCTTTCCATTCCTTTCCCATTCCTTTCCATTCTCCTTTCCCATTCCCTTTCCATTCCCTTTCCCATTCCTTTCCATTCCCTTTCCCATTCCCTTTCCCATTCCCTTTCCCATTCCCTTCCCATTCCTTTCCCATTCCCTTTCCCTTTCCCATTCCCTTTCCCATTCCCTTTCCCATTCCCTTTCCCATTCCCTTTCCCATTCCCTTTCCCATTCCCTTCCCATTCCCTTTCCCATTCCCTTTCCCATTCCCTTTCCATTCCTTTCCATTCCCTTTCCCATTCCTTTCCCATTCCCTTTCCCATTCCCTTTCCATTCCCTTTCCATTCCCTTTCCCATTCCTTTCCCATTCCTTCCCATTCTCCTTTCCCATTCCTTCCATTCCTTCCCATTCCCTTTCCCATTCCTAAGTTACAGCTTTAAAAAAATAGTTGGCGATTTCCCTATATTTCAATTTTCTTCCCACTCTTATTCGCCATTTTATTTTTCCAAAAAATATTATCAGCATACAAATGCAACGATCCAAACACCACAAAATGTCTGTTGCAAAATGTCATTTTTTTAATAATATTCCTCCATTTTAGTCGCGCTATCATGTATTTGATTCTATATATTCGCAAATAGTGGCCCAAAAATTGCATAAGTCTCAAGCCTTCAAAAAAAAAATTGCGTTTTCTTTTATATTTCAAAAGTCTCTGCCCCATATTGCGTCCGCCATTTTATTTTGCCAAAAACTAATATCAGAATCAAATTTAGCGACCTCAAAAACGCTTGCATACGAATGTCTGTTGCAAAATGTCTCCTACATTTCAAAATTTTCTCTTCAATATTGAATCCTCCATTTTATTTTTCTAAAAACTCTTGTAAGAACCGAATTCCAGCAACTAAAAAAGGTTTTGAACACAAATATCTGTTGCAAAAATGCCATTTTTTTAATACTCTTCTTCCATTTTAATCGCGCCATCTTGTTTTTGATTCTATATTCGCAAATAGTGACCCAAAATCGCGTAAAAATCCCCGATATTTATGTCTGCTATTTTATTTTTCTACGTAAATTTAAAAATGGAATATTATATAGAAAGTCTTTTTCCTAAATCAAAAATAGAACTGTAATCAAAGACCAAGCTCTTCGGTTGGACAGTCTATATAGTCAAAAATATTTTTAAGTTATGCCCCATTGAATTCCAATAATTCGAAGTTTTAAAAATTGAATTTCCCGCTGTTATTGTGACAATATTTTATAACATTTTCGACTTACCGCATTTTTATGCACTAATTATGTTTTTATTTTAATATACACTATTAATAAAAGCGATAGATACATACATTCTCCACGCGTAGTGTAATAAATCGAAAACGCTGTAGATTTCATGCATTCAAAATAAGATATAATATGTGCTATGCGAAAGTTAATAGGCATTTGACGAAATAAATAAAAGCAAATATTCCGTGTGTTGCTTCGCTTTAACATAAAAATATGTTTTAATTTCATTATAAAACGAATATTAATCCATTGAGCCAATATGTGTGTTTTGGTTTTTATTTTATTTACTGAACTGTTACTTGCTTTGACTCCTTTAATATTCATTTCATAATAATTTTGCGAATTGACAATTCATTTATGAATGCTCTACCTCTTCGCTGCGCGCGCAGTTAAACCACTTCATTCGTATTCGCACCGACTCTTCGGTTATCTTATATTTTTACGCGTTTGTGCAACGGAAAATTCCACTTACGTTAATCAGTCAGATCACGTTTAATATTTGTTTGTCGTCGTACACTTTTCTAAAATCAGCCTAGCTGGGACATCTATAGTACGCCAGCGGAACTATTCTTTGCCCGTATATATTATATTGTTTATATTTACAAAATACTTAAACTAAATACTTTTTGTAAATATAATAATAGTTTTAACAAAAACAATTTCACATATACTTAATAGATGTTTTCTTGTTCGTATTTTCAATATTATTATAAGGAAGTTTTGAAATCAAAATCTGATCTACATATTTTACAAAAATTCTAAAACTGAATCGATTTGTGTCGTCATAAAAAGCAATGAAAATAAAACATTAAGAAAGAATAACTATTTAAAGGTAGGTAACAATTTTGAAAGTGTATGTTTTTTAACAGTTTCGCTAATATAATTGCCAGTGGGCATTTATGTTTGATAAATTATTTTAATAGATCTACATTAAATTTTTTTTTATAAAACTAACCTTAAATACTCTTTGCAATCAAAGTAATGGCTTCAGTAAATTTATTTCTTCAAATAATTATATACGAATACACTTGAAGTTTTTTATAAACTACAAAAGGAAGTATATTTGTATCCTGACAGTCGTAGCGACAACTATCCCCTTGTTGTTATGCGCCAAACGTACCGCGCAAGCCTTTCGGTCAGAGATTAAACATTCGCAGAATTTTACTTGGTTTCCGCCAAATAATGTAGTATTAAAATTCTTAGAATCTGCACACGCGCAATCGCTGGTAGATTAAAGGAGATATGTGTCTTTCCTTGCGTTTCCCAAGTGGTTATTTTCCTATGTCGATAGGAGTGTAGTGATAGTAGACACCGAATATGAGATTATCTTTACTTAGGCTAATTATATAATATTCTGCGTTTAAATAAAATGATCCACTCTCATAATAATAACTACAATTCCAATTTGACGATTTTTAAATATTTATTATTATTAATACTGACGCTCGCAAATAATGAAATTTTTGGATATCATTAATCCTGTCGCGAAACTCTAACAATTCTCATAATTTCCATTAAAATTAGGCAAAATAATTTGTGGCAATTTTATGTTATTTAAATACACTAAATTCTGATACATGAATAGATTCAGCATTGTTAGCCACCTGAGTCACGGTTCTTTCATACGAAATTTACTTTAATTTTAGCGTTGGTCAGTAATTATAAAAATTATTCTCAAAATTGTTCGCGTTCTGTAACTTGTAATTCGCTATCGCTGTGCAAATACTTCGAATTCGCGCTGTATTTCGTCAAATTGTTGTGATAAATTTTCAAATCGAGAAAGACGTATTTTCAGTTCTGTTACTCTACGGGAATTTTGTCTGTTTGCGTAATTTTAATTATAAAAATCCGTTAAATACTTTTCCAAACAATGTTATTTGCGCTTTCATAGCACCACGCTTTTTTATTAATGTTTCTATCGACATTGTACGTTTTTAAATGTGTATATATCAATTCTGAAAGGAAAAAAGGACTTACATGTAACGTTAATGGAAGTCACCACGTGTTTTTTGTCAAAGATGGCGATGTGTGGTATCGTTCTACCCGTGTGGCGTGTGGATGTTTCCTCGATGTTTTTAATGCTTTCGATCTTCGTACTGATGGTTCTGATGTACTAACGTGCGAATCCGACTCGTTTGGACAAAATGTTGTGTGTTTTATTGAAAGAAAATGATTGAAACTGATGTTTTAATAGCACTCAAAATAAAACGATGTGTTTCGTAATGACGTGTATTAGTGGACTGTGTCTGACACTGAGAAACATAATACAACGTGCCTTTGGGCATGCGCATAATACAAACAGTAAAAAATAACATAACATTCTAACAGTTTATATTTTAAAATGTTTCCGAATATAATAAATATTAAAATACAAATTATTCACAACTACCAATTAATGTAATTCAAATGCAGCTTGGCTTTGAAAAAGCCCGTTTTAAGTTGAAATTTATTTTATCTATCTTGTCGCCATCTTAGTAGCGCTCGTGTTTATTTCTACAATCGTAACGAAGTGTTTTCGTGGTTTTTCTATAAAATTGAATCGCGAAAACACCTTAACGCTTTAAAATATGTTCCGTAACCCCGTCCGGATTTTCTAAACTTACCTTTCGCATTAACAAAACGACCCTACGGTCGAAAAATCGATTTTATATAATAATAATAATGATATATGTGGCGCCATCTATGCTCCTATGTGACGATTATTTGTACCGTCGTTATAATCTTGTAGTGAAAAACACACCACTATAAATCGACTCATTTTGAAGAAAATTCGCGTTTCGACCTATTTTAGGGTTCGAACCGTAAGAGGAAACATGTAAGACTATTTTCACGTCGAGCCCACTTTCAAGTGCCACACCATAGGTAGCAGCGATCGTACGAAATAGCCCAACGTTGACGTTCCAAATCCCATCGAAATCCGCTTCGATGACATTTCTCGGTCTGCAGGCGTTTCGTTTCCCACCGCCTACTACGATCTAATTTTTGTGCGAATTTTCTCCTCTTTTCCTACTTTTAAATTATTAATAACGATACGCCTATGCAGTAGACACCCCGCTACCCTTTCGCCCATCTATTATTTCCCATTTAATCCATTTCCCCCTCGGCGCCTATTCCCGCCGACCTTTTTCACGCCAAATTACAACGCTATAGATAGGGCGAACCCTATGGTGTGGCGACAGAGAGTAGAAAAGGACACACCTGTCGCCTTTTCATTAGTTATTAATGTTGAATATCGGCTCCCAGAGTATTGACGTAAGTTGATGTACAGTGCTGTACATAAGAAAGTAATCACAATTCACTTTCATAAGATTATATTTATATTAGCATTAATTTCAAAGAAAACGTATAACAATTCACATAATAACTACCTAATTATTAATATTTTGTGTATCTACCCTTCGCATGAATTACGCTATTAATTCTATTCGGTACACTATTTATTAGATTATTAAAATTCATGTGGAATGTTATTCCACTCCTCTTGCAAAATAGTGAATTGAACTTTGGCCGATTGAAGAAACCACACTCCTGTTCAATGATGTTCAAGTCTGGACTTTTAAATGGTGTATCATTGACTTGCAGATGCCCTCCACTTCCAATTCAGCAAGATAACGCCTTACAATCCGAGCGGTGTGCTTCAGATCGTTATCTTGCTGAAAGTTAAATTTTTGGCCAATAAGGACGTCGCGACGTCCTGCCGATACTGCCTGTTCCTGCAAATTTTTTACGAGTGGGCCCACTCCAGCAGCGGTTATGCAGCCCCACATTTAAATGCAGTCTCCGCCTTGTTTTACTGTGGACTGTCTGCAAGCTGGATTAAACGGTTTGCCGGCACGTCTTCTCACATACTGTCGCCTATTAGTTCCGAGTATTTCATTTTCAATACGCGATCTCAGTCTTCAACGGTTCACTGCAAATGATTTCTTTCATTTGCCAGTGTTTTCTGTTGATTCTCGGGTCTGAGCAGTGATTTTCCACTAGTAATTCGACCTTTTAACCCTTATTGTATCACATGCCGATGTACTGTAGCCGGATGAATCGAAATTTGAACTGCTCGTAATAAGAGGCGTGTGATAAGACATGTTGGCGAACCGTTCCATCCAGCTTGCATTAAAACATGGTAGAGGCTCTGTTCAAGTATGGGGTTACATGATCGCTGCTGGGGTACAGGCCCACCTGGTAAACAAATGAGGAACGGTTAAATGCGAAAATAGACTTTCAACAAGATAACGATCCGAAGTACACTACTCGAATTAGGAGGCGTTATCTTGCTGAATTAGAAGTGGAGAGCTTGCAGTCATGGTCCCACTTCAAACTCCACACTTTTACTCAAGAACCGTGTGGGATTCTTGGATAGGCCAAAATACAGTAGATTTTCTAGAAATGTAAACCAGTTATTCACTATTTTGCAAGAGAAGTGGAATAACATTCCACGTGAATTTTTTAATAATCCGATAATCTAATAATAAACCGAATAAAATTAATAGCGTTATCCAAGCGAAGGGTGGGTGCACTAAATATTAACAATTAATTAGTTACTATGTAAATTGTTATGTTTTGCACTGGTATATTATGAAATTAACATATTCACTACATAAAACGTTTTCTTTGAAATTAATGTTAATATAAATATAATCTTATGAACAACGAGTAGTGATTACTTTCTTAATGCACCCCTATTGTAGAGTGTTATAAGAAGCCATGGAAAGAAAACTAGCTTTGTAACGCCAGCGTTGCACATGTATTAGTTGTTTGGAAGCGTCAAATCCAGAATGACGATAGCTTTGTTTTGTTTTAGAAACATATAAAGCTATTATTTTTTTAGAATCCGCAGTGTATTGTTATTAAAAAATATATCTTTTATGAATTACATTGATTTATAATTACAACGCTGTTTTGTTTTTCTTTGAGAAACGTCTTCTTTTTTATAAGATTCAAACGGGGCAAGTTTCGCACTTCAGCACTTTTGGCCACGAATTGAATGGCGAGACTAAATTCTCTTAAAAAAATCTTATTAAGAAAAGATCCTTTATTTCTCATAACGTTTCTGTATTTGTAAACAACTTGGCGATTGGTTTGATGATTAAACTCATATCATCAATTCTAGAAATTATGTAGAATAGCATGAAAATGAACAATTGCAGTTGTACAATCATAATTAATGGTGAAATTTGTGTCGCCTTACACAGGTTTTAAGCATACTCTTTCACTATTAATTACACTTTTGACAATGTTGATACTATTCTATAACAAATTTTCCGGCCTGATGATGCGAGTTTCAATCGCGAAACACATCGCCAAGTTGTTTATCAATAAAGAAATTTTGTGAGGAATAAAGGACCTTTTCTTATACTTATCAGATATCGAATATAATGATCCTACACAGAATAAATATGGAATATCTAAACGTATTTATATTTAAATGTAAATTTGGAAACAAAATTATAGTAAAATGAACGTGACAAATTTTCTCGTTACTCTAGTTCAACAAGTTTAACTTTTACCTATATTTTAAATTATATAATTAATATACTGAAATAATGTTTGAAACTCTTCAACAATCAAAATGTGGTATTATTAACGCGTGCATGGTGGAAGTGTGCCATGTACTCATGTACTGGTTCAAAGGCCCCACGAGTGGAGCACTTTCATCCATTATACCTTAAATGGATGAAAATTTAATCAGAATTTAATAACATTGTATTTGGTTAACAAATTTCAGGAACTGTATATGGTATTTTATGATAGAACGTTTACATTGAACTATTGTAAATAAAAACAAAAAGAAGTTTTAAAACGGTCGAATAATGTGCATAGATAGCATTAAAAAATGGCCGAATGTGCCCCATTTTCCTCTACGGAATAGTTTTGATTGTTAATCGTTTTAGTTATTTAAAGCTTATAGTAACCCTATTTATTAATGAACACAGAAACAAAAGTTACATTAACTGTTCAGAAATGTTGCCACTTTATTGTATAGTTGTAATCTGCTGAGCAAACTTGTATAATATATAATAATAGGTCGTTTCTAAAAACAAGTTTTTGGCTCACACGTTTGAAGAAACTAAAAAAAATAATGCTAAATGATTCACTAATTTTGTTTACCTAACTTTCTCATAAAATCTTCAATGATAATTATTCGCCTCCTTTTTTTCAAATTTCTCATTGATGCTTTGATTTTTTTTTGGCCGTACGTACAACGATTTGAATCAATATCCAGTATTTCCATGGGTCTTAACAAATTACGAGACCAAGGAACTCGATCTAAGTCAACCTAACAATTACAGAGACTTATCGAAACCAATAGGTGCTCTCAATCCAAGTAGAAGGGCTTACTTTGAGGAAAGATACAATTCATGGGAACACGAAAGCATACCACCCTTCCATTACGGCACTCATTATTCAACATCGTCTTTTGTTTTAAATTGGCTTATACGAGTGGTAAGCATAACTATTTATCACCAACGTAATGATGGTATAATCACCATCATAACTGTTGTTTAGGAACCGATGACCACAATGTTTCTGGCCTTACAAGGTGGTAAATTCGACCATCCAGATAGGTTATTCTCGTCGATGGCGCTGTCATGGAAAAACAGCCAGCGTGATACATCAGACGTTAAAGAATTGATTCCGGAATTTTTCTTTTTACCAGAAATGTTTGTCAATTCCAATAGATACCGGCTTGGGGCGCAAGATGGTGGACAAATCGTTAATGACGTAGATTTACCACCGTGGGCAAATTCACCGGAAGAATTTGTAAGGATTAATAGAATGGTAAGTTATTTTAATAAAACAAATTATTGTAGCTTTACTTGTACCAATTATTACCCCACAGGCATTGGAGTCAGAATTCGTATCTTGTCAATTACATCAATGGATTGACCTGATATTTGGTTACAAACAAAAAGGGCCCGAAGCAGTTAGAGCGACCAACGTTTTTTACTACCTCACTTACGAAGGCAACGTAGATATGGAGTCCATAACAGATAAGGTGATGAGGGAAGCAATCGAAAACCAAATTAGAAACTTTGGTCAAACCCCATCGCAACTGTTAATGGAACCACATCCGCCTCGTAGTTCAGCGATGCATTTAGTAAGTTATTTTAAAGTCAAATGTTTCAGATTGATGTAATTACATATCGGTTACAGTCACCAATGATGTTCTCAAGCATACCAGACGATGTATGTATGACAATGAAATTCTTATCAAATTCACCCATCGTGCATATATCTGCCAATACGTATCCACAATTGCCAATGCCATCTGTAGTTACGGTTACAATGCACCAACAATTTGCCGTTAATCGTTGGAATTCTGGCTATGCTGCGGTTGCCCAATCACCTAGCTATGCCGAATCACCGCAAGGTCAAGGTTCTAACTTACCCTTGTCTATGGACCCTGTTCTTTGTAAGTTGTTTATTTTTCATTCAAATAATAGAAAATAAATACCAAATAACTTTATCGTTTTAGCACAAATTAATAACAGCAGTAATCCGACACAAAGGAGACATTTAGGCGACAATTTTAGTCAGAACTTAAGAATTAGATCAAATTGCTTTGTAACCACGGTGGATAGCAAATTTTTGGTCGCCTGTGGATTTTGGGACAACAGCTTCAGGGTTTTCTCGACCGAAACAGCAAAAATTGTGCAGATTATTTTCGGTCACTACGGAGTTGTCACGTGCTTGTCGAGATCAGAATGTAATATTACTTCTGATTGTTACATCGCCTCGGGTTCTGCGGATTGCACGGTATTGCTGTGGCATTGGAACGCCAGGACGCAAACAATTGTTGGGGAAGGGGAAGTACCAACCCCCAGAGCTACTTTAACTGGTCACGAACAACCGGTATCAAGCGTTGTAATTTCAGCTGAATTAGGATTAGTTGTATCTGGATCATATAGTCAGTATTTGTATTAACAGTGATAATGCTTAAAACTATGTTAATGACTTCTTATAGACGGCCCTGTGCTGGTTCACACAACATTCGGTGACCTGCTTAGATCGCTGGATCCGCCTAAAGGATTCGCATCTCCCGAGAATATAGCAATGTCTAGAGAAGGTGTTATAGTTGTCAATTACGAAAGAGGAAACATCGCAGCGTTTACGATCAACGGTAAACGGCTACGACACGAATCACACAATGACAATTTACAGGTGCCACATAATTTACAGCTTATGTTCATTATTTCGTTTGCTAAATATTACACTCTCTTTCAGTGCCTACTATTAAGCCGAGATGGCGAATATTTAATGACAGGTGGTGATAAAGGCATCGTGGAGGTATGGAGAACGTTCAACTTGGCTTTACTTTACGCCTTTCCAGCGTGTGATAGTAGCGTTAGGTCTCTTGCTTTATCGCATGATCAGAAGTAAGTATGAAATGAGTGGATGTTACTGTATATTGGTATCTGTGGTTGTCCGTAATTAAGTTTGTATATTATAATAACGCAAGTTTAAAGTACAGCACTGGATCAACTAGGATCGAAGGAGAACAATCGGAAAAAGAAATCAGAACCCGCGAGTGGCACTTTGTTTAGTTTCACGTATAACAAAATCTTCCGATCGTTCTGCCCCTATCCAACCGATCCAAACCAATGGTGGCACTTAATAGTTTTATTTTATTTAAAATGTACTATGAGATTTTGCTACTAGTTTCGACCAATGTCTTCGGGTAATTTGGTTATTAAAAATTATTAGGTTATTATAACTGCCAAAGAATGTTATTGACAGGTAAATAAACAAAAACGCAAAATATAACCTATACTGCCAAGAGTAATTACAAAAACTGATAAATAATATTGCAAACAATAAAATTTCTAGGACTGTCAGTACAAACACAATGTCTTCGATTTAATATCCAAGAGTTATATAATAGGTTGCGATTTTAATAACATGTTGTTACATGGCCCAAAAATTGCTAGTAATGACGTATCTCGTTTGTTAACGCGTATTTTATGGAAGCTATTCGAGCGAGCATCGCGGAATAAGCAAAAAATTGCAAAGGTGTCCAATAGTTAAGACAGATTGGTAGAGATGGGTAGTTACATGTAATTTATCGATACTTGCTTAACAATGCCACCTTGAGACATTGATATCAACCGGGCCTAATTTCAAATTCCTAGGATTTGTGCGAATATTGAAAAGGGCGGAGATTAAAGTTTAACATGATCCAATCTGTCCATATTTTTATTAACCTATAGCACCCTCAAAAAGGTTTAAAGATAGAGTTTGTGACGAAGAAACATATTTACAGTAACAAACATATTTACCTAACAACTTATCATAGATTTCAAATAGTTTTTTTTTTTTATTTTATCGATGGTAGCATAAATAACAAATATAAATAATCAGGTGTTAATACAACTGATCTTATTAAGGAATACCTCAACAAGAACGGACAACTAGCAAATGTTCATTGCGCGGAACCGAAATATTTCCTGTATTCCTTCTAGCTAATAATAGTATTCTTTTTCAAGCAACAAGAAACCTCAAGTAATCTTAGCTCATTAGAAATATTTTGCTGAAAACGCGGTTAAACGACTGAGTTTGAGTTTTAACTTGTATATCATTACTATTGAAGATTTGAGATTAGCTTTGAATATTTTTGACATAAGTAAACATACATCTTACCGCGCCACACAGTGGTTATTTTGCAAATTAGAAAATATCGGGCAAGTTGTAACCTGTTCTTTTAAATTGAAATTATCTTAGCTAAATATCAACTCACTAGTGAGATAAATGAAATGAGACGAGTTGTAAAAACAACGCTTTTAATAGCTTTGTAAAATTCTGCTCTTGTCACAATTCTTGACAGTCATTTAATAGCTCTTTAGATTTTTTATAACCTACAATCCGAACCCAGGTTCATGCGAGTAATAGCAGTGGCAGTGGTAAGAGACTGTCACCTGACAGCCAGCAGGAGGTGTGTCGCCATCTGTACTGAGTTCGTTCTAGCCAATAGCAAGTCACTTGGCAGAATGGAGAGTTATTTTCTAACTTTAGAAATATTAAGTTTATTTTTATTTATTTATTTATTTTGATTTACACTAATCTGTGTGCACTAATGTAATTGCAAGCAACGACATTACCTGTTCAAATCAAAACTATTGCAAAGTCCAAAATAAATTTTAAATAAAATAAGACGAAACATTAAATTTGTCAATATTAGATTAATTCTCTCTTAATCTCAATTCTCTTATAAATTACTTTAATTTTAGATTCTTGCTAGCGGGACTAGCGTTAGGATCCATCGTGGTGTTCCATATTGATTTCAACAGGTGGCACCACGAATTTCAACAACGTTACTAATAAGACAGAGAGAGTACTTATTAAAACGATACGATTTTATCGATACTTATGAAGTATTTATTTACGTAGTATTTTAACACTTCTTTAAAAATGTTCATTTTAAACTTTGTGCAATTTTGTTCTAGTAGGGTGGTTTATAGTACTTAAAATTTTTATTTCTTGTTAAACATTTGTAGACTTAGACGATAAATTAGAATTTATGCTTTCACTATTTGTAAGATAATTAATTATTGGGAGATAGTGTGAATTTTCAAACGATTTTATTTTTAGCTTAAGTATTATATAAAAAAAAGAAAAAGGTTTTCGAGGCTGGCTTGTATGTAAAACATAAAAAAGCACTTTCCGTAGTGTTGCTTTAAAGCTTGCACATCCAATTCAGCCAGCAAATTGTTACGCCATCGTGGCATTCTTTTAGTGCGTTAAGTCCATTAATGCGGTACATCGCGGATAGCTGTAGCATTGAGATGCGATGTACGCATACTTGAACTTTCCGCATTTACAAAGTTACATTCCCTCCAGCGTGTGTATTATATATATTGCAAATCTGTCCAGATAAATCAAACTTATTGTAAATAAGTAAGATTGTTTTTTTATATATCGCTACTTAATTCAATGTGTATTTAAAATGTTTCATTACTTATTATTTTATTACTTAAAAATGTACTTAATTGTAACAAAAATAATATAGTGTATGTTTGATGTTAGCAATAATACATACATGATTTGTATACACAATATAAATAAACGTGTTTGTTCAATAAATGTTTGTATTTCTTTATTCACCCTTACAATTAAAAAAAAAAGACGTTTGAGTCGGTTGGATAACCAGCCATTTGTGACATATTTGACCGAATTTCTCATTGCATCTTGCAAAACTATAACTATCCGATCAATAAGATATGAAGCAGTCATTTTATCTCGAAATCTAACTCCACACATAGGCAACCAAAATAGCAATAGTTAGCTATTTTGGTTGCATAAGTGGATAACTGCCTTTTCTATTCAATTACTGGAAATTGAAATGATTTGTGCTATGTAGGGATGGTACGACCTGCTCCTTATGCCGGAGCTGGTGCACCTGCTCCGACTCCGGCTTTGAACCTGACGCAAGAAATCAGGTTCACAGGTCTACAGGTCCTCTTCTAAATTCTAGTATATGATAAAAAAAGGTCGTCGGTTCTGTAAAATAGTAGTCTAAAAAAAAAAAGGCCGTCGGTAAAAAAGTTGTCTAAAAAAAAAAAGGTTGGCAGCTTTTCTCATTAGAGAATTGGAGAAAAAAGTAAAAAAAAAACGATTCATTACGACCTATATGAACAGGTTGTTAAGGTTTAACGAGTGCGGTTGCGGAGCGAGTGCACTGGTGTAAAACCTGCAAAACTGGTTCGGAGTTGGTGCACCCGTAAAAGAGCGGGTTTTGCACCAGTTGGTGCACCCGCCCTTTTACGGGTGCACCAACTCCGATCAGCAAACCAGTTCCGAAAGAACATGTCCGATCCGGAGCAGCCATCCCTAGTGCTCTGGTATAAACACCAAAATACTGAACTACCCACGAGTTTTCTAATTACTAAGTACGTTATCTAGTTTTCTTGGCCAATTTTAAATAAAATGCTTGAGTATAGTGGCCATATGTTTAATATATCTTAGTTCAAATTACATTGTCCCCTAAAGTTTCGAACGGAAATCTGTCTTTCGAAGGTATACTTATTTTACGATTAGTTTACTGTTAGTAAGTACTGCCTTCCTAACCATAATTTTGTACAATTATTTTTTTTTAATTGAGTCACTTGAGTTTTTCCTTTTTTTTTTTCAAACAAGTACAGACAATACAACGTATTAAAATTGTCGTCCACTACAACTACAAAAAAAAAGAAATAAAAAAAAATTAAATATCTACCTCTGTTCAAATATTTCTGGGAACTCTTGCTACATTATTAAGTCAATATTTTACCGCTGCGATCGTGCTGAACAAAATACATTTTTTGGTTAATGGTTGGTTGCCCAAGGTTGCACCTTTTAGGTCATGTACAGTCTGTGGTTTTTTAAATGAGAATTCTAAGTAATTTAGATCAGCAACCACTTTAGCGTACCTGTATTTAAAGTTGCCACTGCTTTGTACAATATGTTTGTACATAAAATGAAGTTGTTAGGAATCTTTGTTATATTAGAAGGTTGCATTATTGTGAAAAGAAACTTATAAATAAAAATTATTGTAATATGTAATGCTATATATATATTATGTGAACTATGATGTGAGCATTAGATTAGATTATTTTTAAAATATATTTAAGATTCTAATATACTATTTAGAAATAAATTCAGCAACTTTAGGCAACTGCATATACACTTAAGATGCTAAAGTTATATACTCTTTAGGAAATGTACCACCGTTATAATTCTCCTGAATTTCATTGACAATTGCCAATTAAAACTTTCTTTTTTATTATTTACAGACTTACACAAACGTGTTAAATACAGCTGACGGATTCAAACAAGCAATTAGCTGTAGCTATATAAGATGTACCAGAAACAGTGTTGAACACTGTGTTCGAAAATATGTTTTCCTAGATTAATTTAATTTAGATTTCATAATAAAAATTAAAAATACTAACAAAGTATAAGCAATTTTATTTAATTAAGACACTTACTTATTAACTCATAATATACTTACCTGTGAACCAATAATTAAAACCATATAATTACAATCTTCATTTATAAATAAATGCAATAATAACCTTTCATTGACAAGGAAGAAAAACTTTATATTTCGTTTATTAGCGTTCTAACAAAGTTGAACTCATGTAGCATATGCAACTACTATCACAAATCAAAAATTTGGGTTGCCTACCTTCGTATTATAAAATATAAAGCAACATTTTTTAGAAGTTTTAATAATATTGATTGTGTTAAGTGTTAAGTAAATTTGATGTAACTTCTAAGAGAATAAGTTAAATTTTAAGATCTCCAATGTGGTTGCATCACTTTGTACTGACTGTGACTTCATTCCGACAGGAGCCAAAAATCTTAATTTGGAATTACGAGAGGCAATTGGACAAAACAGTTTAATAAAGTAATATTTAAATTTCAGTCTTTATTTTCATTTGCGATTTACATTAAATACACTTGATTTAAAAGTACAGTAATTTTTAAAAAGTCCAGCATTTTATAATTCGAAGAAAAAAGTGCTTTTTTCCAATAAAAATTCAATTTTGAAATAACAGTGCTCTCGCGGATACTTGGGTAGTTATTTTATTTTCTTACTAAGATTATACATTTCCCCCAATGACATCAGTGATGTAGGTTTATAAATTCATTCACTGCATGTTTTGTGTTATAGTATATTACTTCTTATGCAGGAAGACGTGTTTAAAAGTTTACATAGCGATAGTGATAGTTCAAGCACCTCCTAAAAATTAAAAATATTTTTTTCTGAAGAATTTTAAAAATTCTTGACTTCAACCTGTTTCAACTATCAACATTCATGGCTTCGATCAATGGTTGAAAATAAATTTCAAGTTATGTACATTTTCCAAATGCTAAATTTGTCATTGAATTGTCAACAATAAAAAAGAACATTTAAAACCTATGAAACAGAAAAATAATAAAATGATATCTGATTCTATTTCTAACGAAACTAAACAGTTCATTGCATCTTTAAAAAGTTTAAGTGTAAATGTTACGTACACGATTTTTCTTTAATTGTACAGTAAAGTTGTCCGGCCATTCGTACCCGAGAGGTTGGCAACACCGTTTTAGCCGCCACTCGTTGAAAATGCTTCTTTCTTAGCTGGCAGAGGTGCTTCTCTTTGATAAATTTTATTGCCGAATACAAAGGTTTGTAGCATTGAATATAGGAAATAGCAATGCAAAATAGCATTCTTTGAATAAGGATATTTTGATTCACAAACTTCCGAAATTGTTGATTTATGGTGCATCCTTATAATGCCGGGTTCTCTTCTGAGTTTCTATTAATTCTGCTTCTGCTGCTAGTTTGTTAATAACAAATAATGGGGAAATACAAAATCACCCCTAATTGTATCAATTTCAAACGATATCACAAAAATATTAATGCAAGAATTACAATTAATTAAATTATGTTTAGATAATTTACATTTTTGAAAATTAAAACTTCAGTAAAATCTGTTGCGTCTTCCCTACTTCCTAAAATATTACAAAAAAAAAATACATTAACGCTTTAAAATTAAAAGGCGATAGTGACTTTTACACAATCAGATTTAGTTATTGTTGCAATTTGAACAAAGATATACAATAAATAAAATGCAATATATTTTATAGCTTTAATAATGGTCGATCTGTAAATGTGTAATTAGAAAACGAACATTACAAACTTAGCAAATTTATTCCACAGCTCGATTTCCAGCGTTAAAATTCTGATGATAAAAATCTGGCGGTAATTTTAAATGCACGTATAACAGAAACACAAAAAAAAACAAAAATATTGAGTAGGGTATGGCCGTAAGTTTGGTATTTGATTAAAAGTTAAACATGGTAATTTTCATGCTTAAAATAAATCCTAACATATTGGTATAGCTGCATGAACAATACTGATGTAATTACCATAAAAAATGCATTACATTTTTATAAAAACGAATAGAAAAATATTCAACGATTTATTTTTTAAATGGCATTTTTATTTTTTTTAAAGGTTTAAAAAAAATTGACCTTTAGAAAAATTAGAAGGGCTGCAATTTGGCCAAGGATGGTGTAAAATATGAAATTGACCAATCAATTCCACCGGTTCTGAAATAAAAATATGAAAACGCTACTCTCAAGCGTGAACTTGATTAAAAGCTTCTGGAAGTAAATAATTCTCTTTCCGGCAAAAATTAAAATATAAAAATGTGCATAAAATTCAGAAAGGTTTGTATTTTTGCACACTTACCTTTCGAAGAGTAAATCTTGAAGTGTTTAATAAAACAACTCAAAATATTTATTAACTAGTGAGCCTTTTACATTACAACTAAGGTAATTATTATATACTACATTTTTAATTGTAAAAGTACAAGACATATACTTAGGAATGAATTTACGTGATTACTTATGCAACTTATTTAGCAATATAGAAATACTCATAAATAAAATTTGACTAAAATATAATATAAAAATACAGCTTTCCAACAACATATACATATGGTAAGATAGGAAAAAAAATCCTATCATTACAATTAAATGAATCAAATTAATTGCATTTAATGCAAATATAACAACAATTAATTAGTACATTAAAAATTTGATAATCACTTTTATAATTAATTCTTCTAGCCTGACGATGCGCTAATTAACAAACTGGTAGCTATTAATACCTATTAGTTAAGAGACTATGTGAGAAAAAGTTCCTAAATTTCTTATTGGATGATTCTAAATTTTTATACTAGTATTATTAGAGAATTTACTCTTACCTAGTTTATGGAAAGTGGTAGACATGTCCAGTATATTACAATTTTTGTGCAATATAAATAATTAAAGAAATGATATTAAACAATCTTCATACAAATCTTATGTACTTAATTGAATACAAGCGAGAGAGGATTAATGTATACTAATGCATCATCCAATAAAATTTAAGCCCTAATTCCTTCCAAAAATACTTGCAAAATCTCTCAAAAAGCACTCTAAGAAGGAACCGCTTTGCTCAGACATATTTTATAAAGCAGTTAACACTTCTCCTAACATAAGCAAATTACAAATATGTGGTTGCAGTTGTTCCTATCATTACTCCTACCAATTCAATTAATTAATTATATATATAAATAAAACCAAATTAAAATAAAATTAGATGCAAATCAGAAATTTTGGTACGAACATTAGTTAGTTCATTGTACCGAGATCATCATTTTTGCATACCTAACTAAAAATATTCAAAACTGAAATCGGGCGGTACGAACATTAGCAAGTCCACCTTCAATGTCATGTCATTGTCGTGTCAACAGAAGACGAGATCAGAAGGAGTTACCCAATCACTAACAAGAAGCGTCCGGTGGGAACAGGAAGACGCGGAAATGAGCGGCGAAGGGACAATAGCAGGTGCATGCCACCTTTGCACAGTGGAGACTTAGGTACAACCCTGTCGCCTCCACCTCCCCTTCGTAAAGAGGTCGCATCACATCAGCCCATATAAACCACCGGCGAAAGGGGGCGAGGAGGAATCAGCTGCGAGATCTACCCCACCCAGGAAAACAGGCGCCCTAACGTCTGTCACCCCGGGAGTTGTCTATCCCCGTCGTTCGTGCACTCTAAAAGGTTGATGAGCATATCAGTCGGCACATTATTACGAAGTCTTAAGCAGAAAACGTAATAACACGTTGAAAGATACCTCCAAACGCAAAATGCTAGCAGTTACGCAACCCTCCAGTCACCCGTCAACTTCGAATATGATGCTGGATGCACCATATAGTACCGTCAAAGTAATAAGTCATGTCGTGTCATGTCATGTTCATTGTACTGCTCGATAAAACACCTTATAATGAGAGAAAAATGCAACCACATAACTTAAATCTACGTTATTACTGAGACTCACATATGGGAAAACTCATGTCACCATTTGTATAGATATACACATTACATATATAAAAACTGATTTACTGATGCCCGGTAACATAAAGCGTGTGTAACCAAATGATTAGTTAATCATTTGTTAGCACTAACAAATTGTTAAGTAAAAGTTGAGTAACATAAACTTAACCATTTGTTAAATGTCGAGTAATTAGTTAACAACTGATTAATGGCTGTTGTAAACTAGTTAACTGTAAATTTACTAAAATTGATAGTTCAGTTTGGTTCCGATAGAGGGCCAACTTGAAACTTTGACGTTTTCACCTAGAAATTCAGTAATTGAGTTTTTGCTTCTGGCTTATGTCAAGTTTGTTATAAGGATTATAACCAAAACGGATATATGGAATGATTAATCATCGTCCTCCAATGAAGAACTATTCGATATACTAGACAACATATATGATAGACGTCATAGACCACGACTATTCAGAGAAGAATCATGAAAATATAAGAAAAACAAGGCAAATAAAATGATTTGGTCGTGTTGATTGTTCTTTTTCATAAAGTTGTATAATGTAAATAACTGCTCTTTCATCCTTTACCCAGTAGTACTATGACAATTAAATTCAGATGTAATTTCTGCTCATACTTCGTTTTTTTTTTTTTTTTTTTTTTTTTTTTTAATAGATACTCCATCGGTTTTTTTTATTTTCAACAACTCCTTTATAATTTTCAATGATCGCTAACAATGTGTGTTTCTCTTGTACCGTAAAATTTCTGGCTCTTCTCACGGCATCCTGCATTTCCCTACTCATTATGATGCATAGTGTCAAATTTAGTGATAATATTATCAGAAATCAAATGTTGAAATTACACCTACCTAGCCTCCATAATTATAAAAATGTAATGTAATAATCACTAAACGTATATATTTAAACTTACTGCTGCTATCTTATTCCAAATTAATTGATCAGTGATCAAATTGAATCAAAAATAAAAATTCTGTCAAAATGTCAAATAGATTTTCCGTCTAAGTTCACATGTTCCGCCATCTATTGATGCAATCATGCACGGCAACTTTCGTTGGACATTCGGCACATTTCGTGCTTTGGTAAATCTTAACAAATGTGTAACTACCGGAATAGCGGTGGTTAAGTTAACAACTGATTTAACAAATGATTATCTCCTAACAAACCTTTATGTTACTGATTTTTGCTGTTATCCATTGATTAACTTTGACAAATGGGTAACTATTGTTTATGTTACCGGGCATGAATGGTGGGAGGTATCATCTCATATGCGATGCCTCTCTCTGGTTATTACTGATATTGCAGCAAAAAAGAAACCAAAGCAATGTATCATTAGAATGAGTTAAAACAGTTCAAATAGGGATGAAATATGAAATAGCAAAGCAATAAAATACGCATTAGAAAAATTAACTTAGTCCACCTTGATTTCTTTTTGCACTTAAATTACTTAAATATGCCTTTTCTTTTCTGGTCCGCCCATCTCTGGATGAAGCAAATTATTTACTGCATCTCTCAATTAGAGTTTCTTTGATGAATTTGGATCACCCTTCTTCAAGATATTTTAAATCTGTAACCAATAGAAACAAAATGTTATTATTTAATTACAAGAGAGTTGATTTGGAGTGTAACCTCCATTTAAAAGATGTTAGTTGAGTATAATTTTAGTAATATATTTTTCATGAACAAACGTTTCAAACTGCTCAAAAATGGCAAATATAGACAGGACATATACTTTTATTTTGTTTTATTTTTTAACAATTTACAAAATGAAACAGTTGGAAATAGATATTATGTTGGCAGGTAAAAATTCCTTATTAGCTATCGCTTAAAGGTAATTATGGCTTGCCGATATTTTATAATTTTCAAGCTCGAGAGTGTTACATAACCTTGTCACAACGTTGCATTAACCTTTTACTGTTAAGCTTGTCCGGACAAGTGAAAGTTAAGCAAGTGACAAGCTTATCGTAAGTTATCTGGGATGTACCTTCTAATAATTGAGAAACAAAAACTGCTAATAATAAACCTAAATATAATCAGTGAACAATGCGAATATAGATAATGTGATTATAAAAATAAAAAAAATCTTATATTTCATGATCTGTGAGGTGTAGGTATTAGGAGCGAATCCTTATACGAGACGATATAGAATTATGTGTTGCATTCCACTTCAATGCCGAAAAAAAAAAACGCACCATGTTTTATTAGAAAAAAAGCTTTCTTTGTTTTCATGTTGGAGGCATTGATTAGGTAAATATACAACTAGATAGCAGAAGTAGTATACTTTGCTATATTGAAATGTTACACCAATATATGAGTAAATGCATGACGCGAAAAGGTAACATCTGCGCAGACAACACTCAAAATATTTCTGTAAACTTGGTTGCGTACATCCCCAGTGTATAAAAGTATATTTGTAAAGCATTATTTTAAACTGATATATCATAGTTTGATGACTCATTGATGATAGTGCTCGGCAACAGGTGCTCGCAATCACAGTATATACCCTATCCAGTGATTTCACTAAGCGTCGGCGCCTTTGATGTTTTGTCTATCAATTTAAGGAAATTCGCGATGGCGTTTGGCGGCTATATTTGCAACTAATAATTGCAAAGTGGGTACGACAGTAACCTGTATACTAGAACGGATTGACAATTGATAGAAAATCGCGTCGTTAGTTGGTCCATAAAAAGTAAATTCAATGAACAAATAGAGCTAGCATAATTTACGCGCTCAATATTAATGGAATTGATAGAAGAATACTAAAAATGACATAATTTGGTTAATATTAACATATATATTAAAAACCGCAGTAAGTAGGGCTTAAAATTATACATAGGAACTGATAGGAAATATATTCAGTTACAGAGAAATATATCTATACATATTCCTAAAAGAATCTGTTTTAAAAATCGTTAATCGTTTGTTGCTTTGCTTTATAACTTCGTCAGAGTTCACGAATTAAAATTTACTTTCCAGAAAAAAAAAACAAATGTGGAATCTGTGTCTTTAGTATTTTATTTATTACATACTAATCGTTTTTGCCAATGTGGAACACATTTATACCTTGTATTTATAAAAGGATTAAAAAACAGACTGAAAATTACATTGAATTTAATGATAATTTTTCTAAAATCGGTTGAAGGAAAACATTAACAATCACAGCAGGATTATCACAAGTAATTACAAATTATTAAGAAAATTATGCTTGCGGAGTAGCTTGGCACAATAATATAATTCATGGGGAATAAGTACAAGAAAAGTTTCAATATCCTTTCCCATTTAAAGACAACTCGCAGTAGCTTGAAAGCATTTGTAGTAAACCAACCAAATAATGAAAATGTAAGTACTTACAATAATTGTTAACAACTATTTCTGGTGCTGCAAAATAAAATGTTATTTTATTACGACTACAACATTTTTACATTTAAATATTTATAAACATGTATTATAAGAAACAATGAAGCAAAATTTTAACCAACATTGTATTTTTACTTACATTACTTCATGTGGAGGTAATTGAAAAAAATGATATTCTTTATTATCTTTGTGCTACCTCCTATCACAATTTGGCACACAGCACTTTACGCTAGGCATTGTAGATTTATTAATAACCTATTAAATAACTATAAAGCTAAATTGAAATTTTAAATAAAGAAAACAACTATATACGCTACTAAAATACTATTAATAAAGTTGTATATTAAAAATAATTGACTACAACAACTACTCTAAAGGTTACTGTTAGAAATAAGGTTTATATGTTAGCAAAAAATAAGTAAAGATTAAAATAAATAACTACACCAAAGAATACTGATAAATAAACCTGGAAATAAGAAAATATATTGTGAAAGTACGCTTTCAATTACGGAATATTCTGTTAACAGCACAACATCAATGTTACCAATAACGTTGCTAACAACAGAATGGAACGTCTTCGTAGGTTTGATTTTTGTTTGTAAATAAATAAGCAGTTTTCGTTACAATTTCACCCACCTACGCGACACCGCGAATTTCTTTGGACGCCATGTTTGAAACCCATGTTACCGGCGATGTGAAACTACTGGATAGGGTATATACTTTGTCGCAATGTTCTTCATTCTTCTGTCAATTTGTGTTTATGGATGGTTTACGAAATTTACTAAGATTAGTCTTAGCTTATTTTGAAAGAAAAAAAAATTCAGTTCTTTTTGTATTTTATATTTTTATTTTTTAGGTTAGATATCGTGTATATAGTTTTTTTTTAAATAATATTGACTTGACACTTTTGTGCGTTAATTATAAGTATTTATCTATTTTGTGTTTTGGTAAGTATTTATGTGTTTTTTATATGTTTGCATTATATACATCTATACCTTAGAAGCAAACTATGTTAAGCCCGAATATGGCAAAATTTTTTTTTTTTTTGCTCAACAATAAATACTCAATACAATATTTGGTCGTCTTTCTCAACCGCAACAGAAATACATAGATCAGAAAATCTCTACGACGCATATTTGTGCATTTCGTGTGTTCTAACGTAAAAGAACAAAAAAAAAACAACTTTTATTATTTTTAAATATCCGTGCATGCTTATCAACTATTTTTTAAAATTCGTGGGTATTTTTCTTTGGATCTGCGCCGTAATGAATATGAAAAAATATAAGAGAACATGGATTGTTTAAACAACACTGATTTTTTTATGGAGATCTTTAAAACGCGTTATAGCTATTCACAATACTTACTAGTAAAATGAAAAGGATCACTTAACGACGAACCATCACGATGGAGACTTCGACCTTGCCGCTGAAGATTTTCACCGAAGTTGTGAACGAAATGTATGGAAGTAATTCCACTGGACCACGGTTCAACAGCCCGGAAAAAAACTTTTTACAGTAGATTCCGGCCGTGAAAGCCTACGCAACAAAATGAAAATATATTAATACTCAAACAAAAAAGAAAAAACAACAAATATATTATCACAATGCTATTGGACGACAAAAACGGACACAACGATACGAATGGAATGTAGGTATTGTAGTATAGTACTAATAGCATTAAAACATTTTTCGATAGATATATGGTCGGTGTATACAGGTGTTTCTGAAATGATAGCCCAAAAGTTTTAAGGGCAACATACTAAACACTAACCTATATATAGACACAACTATAATATTTTTTATTCCTAGCTATTAAAATGTAATTTAATTTTTAAAAACCATACTAATATTGTTTTTTTTAAATTTTGTTTACTTATCTCTTCTTTGCTTTGTGTATGGACACTTTATAGTTATAGTTTTTGGTGTTTGCTTAAGCAGTTTTTTCTTTTTATTATGACTTACTTAAATCAAGGGTAAAGTTTAAAAGAAGGGCCAATACATTCTGTATTGCATCTGAACTTCCCCTTGGGATTTTGTGCACTAGCTAACAACGTGTGTTTTTATTTTTATTTTATTTGTATTTTCTTGCCCTGTAGAGTTATTGGGTGAAATAAAAGCTATTGACTATACTATAAATTTTTGGGGGTGTGGGTAGATCGGTCTCTCAATTGGGGGGTACATTGTGAGAATCTGCTCCCCAGACTAAATTCACTTTGTTTTTTATTTAGAAATCTACTATATTTTGGAGAAATTCAACCATGGCTAAAGATATTTTTATCAGCCAGAAACGTATTGTCTGTTGCATAACCGGCCTAAAAGCTACTGAGTCTTGCAGAGCAGTTTAACTCCTCCTTGTATTCTTATTCTTGAGCTTGCTCTTTATGCTCACGACAATTTTTATAATAAATAAACACATTTTTATATAACTTAAAAAAAGATAAACATGATTATAACACCAGACATAGAAATGATATAGCCATATCTAGGTCTAGATTAACCTTATATTAGCGGTCCCCACAGGTTCTTGTTATCAAAATACATAATAAAATTCCTAATCATTGGAAAGATCTAAACCGTTGGCGTTTTAAACGGTTTATGCGTGATCTATTAGCAGTGAATGCCTTTTATTCTCTACATTTTAATTCTTGAATTCTTACATTTTAGAATTTTAGAAAGTGCTTTATTTTAATCTGAGGTTTTTCTTGTTTTTCATGTTTTCACTCTTTATACATTTTTCGAATGCTCCAAATAGAAATATTATTATTATTATCATTATTATTATTTCCATACATTTAGTCATAAAAGCAGAGCGCTATTGTTTTTGCTCGTCGCCAAGTTATGCGTTGGCGTTCTATTTAACAAATAACTGCAATATCAGCGGTACTGAAACAATAATATTTAAGGGTAACTTCAAATATTTATATCTTAGTTTCCTTAATTGTTGTAGCTTTTTCGGTTAGAGATAATTACATTATTTTTTAATGATTTTTCTATGTTTAAAAAAGGTGACAAGATTTAATTTTTACACTCGGTAGTCGGTATAATTTAAAGAAACTAATATTTTTACAATCAAATAGGTAGAACAAATAAAATAAGTACCTATGTACAATATAAAGAACCACAAACCTATTGGCACCTTCTGCTTTTGCGTATATATCTGTCTATCTCCCTCGATTCCATCGTCACAATTCTTGTAGTATGAATCACGTATGAATTTTTGTGATGGTCTTAGATTTTGCAACGCCCAAATGAGTGAATTATTCAAGTATTTAGAAAATTTTCATTAATATATTCTATTCAGGTTTTCATAAATAACGAATTTTGAAAAAAAAAAAAAAAAAGATGGACACCAAACAGAAAATAAAACAATTTCACAATATTTTTAAAATGACGTTAAAAAAATAAAAAGCCTATACAAAAAAATACTATTGGCGTTTCTTAATTGTAATATAAATAACGAATAGGCTTTTGTAAAACTAATAAACCATGTTATACATACACATAAAATAGCAGAAAAAAAGGAGAGTTAAAAACAATAGAATTTATACTCACCATTAATCTAAGCGTTTTGCATCAAAAAGACCTTCCTTAGCCAAATACTTACAGGAATTAACCGCAGGCATTAGCATACTACATGTTTGATTGAATTTTATCACTATAGTTTATTTAATTCACATTTAACTACTTAAAAATCGCGAAGAACGGATACCGATTTTAAATCGGATTTAAAAATGCACGCTTGCTTTATTGAAAATAGTCGGATGATTGTGATTGGATGTTCTTATAGTCGCACCATGCAGCGGATTACTTTTTTGTTAGAGCAATAGGTTTGTTTTTCTACTACTCCGAGTCACTTTAATGCTTTACGATGTGATTACGATAGATATTCAAATAAATATTTTAGAAAACTTAGGTAAACTTGGAGTAATTTTATAGCCAGTAACAAATAATCTGAGATATAAAATACATCTATAAACAAACAAATAATTTTATTCTCGCGTCCGATAAAACAAAAAAAGATCTAGTATATTATAATGAGGCTTAAGCGATAATAATGTTATAATATAATTATTCGTAGTTCATTATACAATGAGAGTGTAAACAGACTAAATGTATTTTCTTATGTATTGCTTTGTACCATGTTTTATATAGGTACACTTTGATTTGCCTGTTTACAATATATATTTAAATTTTCAAATATCCGCGCATGGCTATCAAGTATTTTAATTGGTGGGTATTTTTCTTTACATTTGGGAAAGTTTTTCGAAAACGTTACTAATTCCTGCTTGCAAGCAACACGAAAAGATATAAAAATAAAAGAACATAGATAAAACTATGGATAATTTGGAGGTGTGAAAGAAAATATTGAAACTTAGCTATGATCAAAGTATTCATAAAAATGAAAATATTATATTAATACTGACTTACAAAAATAGTTTAAAAAAGTTTGTAGGTGCTTTGTATCCCTACTAAAAGAAAAAAAAACTTACAAGTAAAAGTGAAATCTATCACATGAGAACCTATCCTGTAAAGTAAACGGTAGTCTCCTACTATAATGAGAAATTGTGATATATTATCGGAATCGCCTAAATAGCATAAATAAATAAATTTCCCGCAATTACATTCACTAACATGAAATTATCAATTATGTACTTGAATTTTTGCTTTTGCTGCCTGAGGAATGCTGCTAATGTCCGAATGCTTATCCGATTTTCAGATAATTGCGTTTATTGTTTACCATTGGAAAATTTTTCGGTAATTCGAATAAGAATTTGAAGAACCGTTTGTCCTTTCTAAATGTAAGTAAATGAAGTGTGCATAGATTGGTTCACATTGGCAGAGGAGTATGTATCATGATACATATGAGTAGCGGTTTCCGCTACACAAAATGGCGGTCGGTCCATTGTATGTTATTGATGTAGCGCAAATGTAGCGGTACGTTTTTGAGACGAATTGTCAACAGTTCCCAAACCGTTTAAGAGCAGCTACGTAGCAGTTACGTAGTGCGAACGCGGCCATTGGTTACTACGTAAGTTGTAAGAACAACGGATGTCATCGGGGTTTCAATTTCTAAGCGTAACTTCACTGCAAACAACAGCTTTTCAATATGGCAGTTTGTTATTGTTTACAGTGGTATCTATAAATCTATATATACGACTATTTGCATTATCTTAATACCTAATGCATAAGGTACATTATTTGTGTAAAAGGAAAGGTTAGTGGCCGTAACATTTGCATGCTTTGTTTTATCGTCACGACATCATGCCATTCACTCTTGTAAAATAAATTCTGATGCTAACGATGGTTACAGTTTCTTTGGATTTCTGAATGAATCTTTTTTTGTAATTAAATTTCAAGAATTAGCAATTGAGGAACTACAACAGGACATGAATTAAGAAAGTTCATGGATAATAAGAACTATTGTCGTTGTGCAGAGTTTCCTCGGTCATTAAATCAACTTACTTGTTAGATACTCATTTTAAACAATATCACTATTTATCACAATAACTAACTAAATGCATTTCACTTTAAGTTCACTCTTTAAAATACATCTCAAAAACGGAAGAATCTGAACTCAATTATTGCAAAACATTCGCAAATATATGTATTTTAATGAAACATTATTTAACTAGAATCGTTTATTTTTATCAAGAATATTTCTGTTCAGAAATATTTGAAATGATGATACTGAAATAAAAGACATACAAAGTGGACTTTAAAATATAATTTATTTCACACATTTCAAAATTCTCGGCAACGGGCTTTACAAGATGGAAGGTAGGCGTGAAGGTCATTGAAAACGAACAAAGGATTTAACAAGGTCCTCCTTACCAGAGTACACCGTGTAAGGACAATGGATGAGTCATAGGGGTCAAAATTTCTAAACCTAACTTCACTTCAAACAACAGCTTCCCAAAATAGCAGTTTGTTATTGTTTACGTTCGTCTCTACACAAATTAGTTTACTCATCCGTTTAATCTACATGATTTACTTGTTTTATTTATTTATTTTGCGTATTTTATTAGTTTTGAATGACCCCTGCAGTTTTAAAAACATTTAATAAACCATGATATTCTTGTGTAGAAGGTAAGATCGGTGGCCAGTGGCCATAACATTTACATACTTTCTTACATATTATATCCACACGTTTAAAATTTCCCGGCAATAGCTTTACAAAATGGCAGCTGGGCTTGAAGGTCATTCAAAACGGACCATAAAGAACAATGGATTTTTGCGAGCATGTCCTTAGTGTATTATACTATGTTCTTACTCATAGTATACTTTGTGGATTGGTGGTCTGGTCTCAAATAGGTCTGTGATTTTTTCTCTGCCCAAGAACAAATATATAGTGTAATCGTCAAAATTTAACTAGAGTATAGGAAAGCAGAGAGTAGAGAAGGGCGCCCAGCTTTAAAATAGAAACAGACATACAGTCGTGTCTCCCACCATATGCCAACTCAACACTGGCATCGGTGCGTATTGCAAGGTCATTTAATGCGTAGTATAAGATTCCTATACCAAAACTAAATTAAAAAAGCCATAGAAAAAGCTTAATGTCAAGGTAGTTAGAAAAACTGGGATACATATATTCTTTCATTCATTGCTTTAAGTCTGTCAATATGTTCTTAAATACTTTGATTGTATTACTCTTGTTAAAGGATGATAATTCCCTTTTTATAAATATGATTTCAGCGAAACTGTACCTACCTTTTTATAGATATAATTTGAAATACATCTTTCAGTTTTCAAGTATTTTCTAGTACATTTAGTTTTACATTGTCCATAAATTTCGGCATTTGCTTAAATCAATGATGCTTATATTAGGGGTTAGAAAAATAAGTAGGTCATAAGGTTTAATTTTTAATTAAGAACAATGTTTACAATATAGAAAAAGCAGTTACTATTGCAATTTATTACCATTCCACCCGCCAGCACATTTTCTTCCTTTTTATAAAAAACTTCAACTCTTACACATATACATATTACCTCATACAAATATAAGAAATGTTATATATCTTTACTTCTTAATGCTAGCTACCACATTTAAATGCTCTTTCTTAATCTTTATATTTAAAATAGATGTACATAAGCATACAACGTATGTACTAAATACAAACGGTCCTAAGTAAAAACAGAAATAACATGCAAATACATATGTATATACAGCGCTAGTGAAAGTTAAATATACACTGAATTTACCACAGGAAATAACAATATAAATTTGTTATAAGGTAACAAATTATCAACATTCTATATATTACATGCCATAAGAAACGTTTTACATATTGCAGAAAAACATTTATCTTTAACAGTGTCTAAAGGCCGTTTTACACCTAGCTATTTATTGACCAATTTAAAAATACGTAAAATTTTAAAAAGCCAATAAATTGCGCAATAAATAGCTAGGTCTAAAACAGCCTTAATTTCATAACTTAAGCTATTAAAATTATCTATACCTAGATTTGATATCAGCAGAGAATTTTATAAATGGAAGAAAGAATTGAAATTATTTGGAGCATGTCACCCCTCCACAAAGGAAACCTAAGAATCGTGTAGAATAAAGAGACAACAGAAGAAACTAAAGAAACAGCGGTTTTGTGTATGTGTTTATAATGTAAATAAATTAACAAAAATTGCTAAAGGAATGTCTTGCATCATTTATTCCAAATTTTGAATATGATTTTATGCAGAAGTGATGACATGGACCTAAAATCCCCGATTGCCTTCCTTTTGACCGATGAATTTTATCTGGAATTGGCAACTTTGTTATTATGGATCTACAATAATTGCAACTGTATATAATAATTATGTATTTTCCCTGTCTTTTCTTCTTTATAAGAATGACCATATTGTAATGTCCAATTGATACCTTTATTTGTCCAATCATATCCAATAAATAAAGTGTTAAATGGGAGGGGCTACGCCAATCACTACATCAGGAAGATTCTCATTAAAAGATTTAAGGAAAAATTCATTTTTCAGCCTTCAAATTTAAGTTTTGTGGTTGACCTATCTAGGAACTATCACCTCTAAGAATTCAGTAGTATATGCAACTCATCATAGCAAAGATTCTACATATGACTACTATTACAAAACACAGGCGACCTCATTAAAAAAAAAATAGTCAGTAATATGCAATTCTATTATTTGTAAGGAAGCGTTTCAAATCGATATATTTAGAGTTTGCGAATTAGCATTGTATTCAATGACATAACGAGAAAATACAAAACCAAATGAGTTGGTTTTGCAATTTAAGTAACCAGATTATGTTCCGCTTTGTAAGATGACATCTCCTCATCGAATTTTTCCAACGTATGATCACAAATCTTTACAAGATCTTCAAGGCCTCGTTTCAAAGCATCTATGGCTTGTCCCTTGTTCATCTGTATTCGAAAGTGCATTTTAGATTCCGCGGGATGGGGGACAGTATAACCACAAAATTGGACATCTGGACTGCACAAATTATAACGTTAGTATTTAAGACAGCTATGATCACGAATACTTACTAACTGGAGATAACGCATCTTAAAGCATTTCCCAATGTATGCCCCTCATCTTGAAAAACAAATGTTTTCGATTTTTCACCAGAAATATCTCGTTCAGCGATCTAGAAAGCAGTTTCACATAATTTATTCGAACATATAACAGATGAGTATAAAATTTACTTGTGCAATAGGCATTTTTTTATATTAAAGTTATGTGAATATGGAATATAGAGTAAAATATCACAGAAAAAATTGATAATGTAGATGTTGTAATTGAAATGAGAATAAATAGGGATAGAGAAATGACAGATCTTTTTTCCACTTGCGCCCTCTACCACTGGCCGCTGGTTAAATGTATTGATTAAATTTTCTTTGCGTTAAATGATCTAATCGCATAGATTACCTAAATGCGTAAGGTACTAAAAATATGTTTAGCAAGCGCGTTACTTACTCTATTTATTAAAAACCATAGTTAAAGTTCATAAGTATATAATGATTTTTTTTCGTTAAATTCTATATATTCATTTCAAAGTAGTGTCTAACTGGTTGCCTATAATGTCTTGCTTTTACCATATATAGTTGTATGGTAAAAGACATCTATCTAAAATTTTGATTGCTCAATACCTAATATTTTTTATTCACTGGAGTAAGACTCTTTAAGAGCATTTACTACTATTGTTCCGCGATAAATTGTTCTTTTGAGTTTTTTTTGGTATGAATATACAATATACGAAATTCGAATATGGTTCTCTATCTGTTGAACAGAAAAAAATTATAATATAAATAATTTTACTGATAAATTATTTTTTTAAATTAAATCCTTATTTTAATTTAGCTTTCTCTCTGTTCGGTTGAGAAAAATACAGTCCAAATAGATTTCCATATTTAGACTCTATTAATCATGTTTTTGAACAAATTAAACGATATTCCTTTAATGCCGCTACGTGATTCAAACACGGTAGGCATGGATTTAAAATATACATGTTGTAATACGGGTACGAAGGGATGCATGTATGTATGTAGTACGCCTTTGCGTGGGTACAATTACGGCTGCTTTGTTTATTTGTAAAAAAATGTGTGCCATTTTGTTTTATGTAGTGGTGAAGCGAGGACACAACGTTTTATTTCTTTTCAATTTATTCTCACACTATATGCAATATAAGAATCGCTTAACTGCATGTTGGAAGGCTGTATTGAAGATTTAAAGTTTTAGAAATGATAAAGCTTGTTAATTATCCAGTACTTACTTTTTTTTTATCGAGGTGAAGTCTTTATGGATTGAGCAAAGGCATATTCTGAGGTGATAATCTTCGGTGTTGATAAAATATGGGACATTTGCAGGAATCATCTTTCTCTTCTACTTTTACCCTCAAGAGATAAAGGATCTGATTATTATAACCGCGATATTCGTTATTTATCGTGAAAGCTCTCTAGCTGTTGATTCACCAGTTTGGCCTGTTTGATGATCTTCTGGTGTCAGATTTATTTTCTCGTGTATTGTTGTTCATACGTGTTATGTTAAAATATTTTTAACATTTCTAGAGTTGGTTTCATCTCTTACACGCAGACCCCAAAAATTCCGCTAGGACTATCATATTATTAGAATGTTTCCTCTGCAGTGAATCAAAAACTAAATTAGTCTTAACGTTCCGGGTATATAACGTATAATTGATTTTTGACCTGATGGAGAAAGTTGTTTATCGTAGACTTTTCTGTTAACTGTCACGTCAGGTATCAAAGCGATTTTTAAAATTAGTTTCCACGCTCAATTCTTATTGGAACGTGATGTAAGTTAATCATGACACAGCAGGGATGCTTAATATCACTTAAATAGATGCTAGAAAGAAACTTGATTGAGTGAAAAAATCCGTGTTAAAGGCAATGAGGTTTTCTGTAATTACAACCTATTTTTAGGTTGATTTCTTTAGCAAAGATAGTAGTCCCGAACAATTTTAACAAATTATTTCCGTAACAATTTGGAACTGCGTATAGTTCGGATTTTTTTATATATTATTCATAGCAATTTAACGTGTAAGGTCTAGGAGGTTTTATTTCCATTCGGCACAGGTTTAGAGCCACTACCTTCATTCCATTCGAATTCTAAAGTAGCTAGTATATATATAGATCCAATAAGAAAAAGCAGGTGAGATACTAACCGCTGCTGAGAACAATTTTTTTGAACTCAATATATCTTTGTAATATGAAACAGTAAAAAAATGGCGTTGTTTTATTTATAGTAATTATTTCGACACCGTAGAATTGAGAGAAGGAGGAATTTGAGTGATTTTAATGTCAATAATAAGTATTTATGGATGTGATGATGAAGAAATGCAAGCTGTTTGGGAATGGGATATTTATGACTAAGCTTGTGAAAGATTTACAAACTTAAATGCCCATGTAGAATTTAACCAGTAATGAAGCCGAATAAAAATAAAATAAACAAAATAAATCAAAACAAAAATAATATTCATCCGAAAAATTAGAAGTTTGCAATGTAGGAATTCGTAGGAAAAAGCAAATTCGGTGCTACCTAGGAATAGCCATAGTTGAAAGAAACATATTGCATAGGCTAATGTTAATTGTGAGATACAAAAAGCGCGTAAATTTCATTTAATGAAAACTAAATTGACAATAAAAAAAACATAAGCAGGTGAAACTAAAAATTGTTAAAACTATTTTTCTTGTAGTGCGAGTCATCTACACGGAGTCATTGGAAACACTGCACCTTCTTGACTTTTCGTATTTAATCTCCTCAATTCTTTTACCTATTAAACTATACCAGCCATTCCAATATCTTGGTATCCCGCACTAATCTCTACATGTCTGGCTGGTTGTTTGTCAAAAATTTCCTGTCTTCTACACTCAGAGTTTCGCATTCACACACAATGTCCTAAGCGTTCTCTGATACCCCATTACACAATCTGCAGTTAGTATCGCAATACTGATCTCAATTTTCTGTAGGTGTCCTATTAGTGTACAGTGTCCTGCTGGGAGACCTGTTATGGTACGAAGATCATTCCTACTGAAGAGTCAAGATAGTTCTTCAGTCCTTTTCTTGATGATCCCTTCTTTCCAACAACTTCACTGGTTGTATTATTTCAGTCTTGTTGGTGTTTCACTTTGACCTAACGCCTTACCTGCTTGCGTGCTGTGTTTCGGGGCCTATATATAAAAAATGATGATTTCTTTTTTGCTAATTCATTCGATTGCCACAATAAAGTTACTTTTTTACAGGCACAATCTGTTCAGTTCACGAATGCATTCGCAACATCAGTCTTGATTGTATCTTAATGTTTATTACTGCCGTCAGTGCCGCTTGGCTGTCTATTGCAATATACCGTAGGAGCCATCCAAACTCCAAACAGCTAGATACGTTGTTATATGCATAAAGCGCACGCTTCTGTTCGTAGTTGATGTGGCTCGTGCAGTAGATCCAGTCTTCTGTTTGATTTTCGATGCACAATGCAATATTGTGAATGCCTCTGCTTGAAAGACAGTCGTAGTTTTCCTAGTGAAAAGGTGATCATTGTGTTTCTCACCTCACTGTAATCTTGAGATCAACTCGTGACTGCCTGTGTGGTTTTTTCCTGCTTGATTCGCATTTGTCTCGATGTAGTGGCCGATATGGTAACACATCATCCCTTATGTGTTTCTCTAGCAGTTTAAAATATTATCAATCAGTATTGTGGGAAACATGGCAAGAAAAAGCAAATACGAGCAGTTGAAATGAGATATTAAAGACATACGAGAAAAGAAGGGATTATCTTGGTGGGAATAAATAAGAGAATGTAGGTATGCGAATAAGACCTATGAAAAAGTGCGGGAAGCGTAAATTCAAAGGAATAAGCAAAAAGAAAGGCCAATAGGGATGAGTAGGTCCACAATGTGAGGATTGGTAACTTACGATTGTTCAAGATAGGAATAGAGGAACCTTCTGTACACTATTTACATCCTACATCCACAAATGGAAGGATTCTACTATATATTATATACAGGATGAGTATAAAGTGTTACGTCTAGTGGAATAACATGTAAACGATAATGTATTTGTATGGCTTAGGTAATTTGCAGTCTTAAACTATTTATTAAAACGCATTTCTTGACCTAACTTTCACTTGTTTCATGTAATTGGTATTTGCGAGATGTCATTGTTTTTAATAGGAAGAACATTAATCATTATCTATTTTTATTTTCACTATATCTTAAAGGTTAGCGCCAACAAAAAACAACTATCCATACTAAGAGCCGATTTAGTAATAAATATTGCTTTAGCAATTTAACAAAACTCTATGTATTATTTATGGGAACTTTAATTTAAAGTAGTTTTTAAAGCCTGAAAGTGATGTTATGAAAATCGACCCAAATAAACTTGTTGATTTGATTTTTTTAGTTATAATTATCGTGAATTCTATCTTATGATCAAAATCGTCTCTTGGGATCGCTATATTACTTTTTAACTAACATTTCTGAAATATTATGTTCCGCATAAGTTGCCTTATTTATGAATGACAATAACAAGAGCAGTATAATATAATTTTTGTGATATTTCCTGAAAATTACTTGTTATTCATCATATTATCCTTTTCTTTTGCTCTCTTGGGTTTTTACTGTTTTGGCGTAATATTGTAAAAATGTTAATTGATACATCGACAAAAATAAAAAAAATCGGGCAATCGCCATTTATTACCAAACTTACGGGAAGCATTTCTTCTGAAAAGTCTACCTAAATATTTTCAAAAAAAAAGAATATGTATATAATTATTTTTAACGTATAAAACCAACAAAGATTTTATACTGCAAACCTGATTACTTATAGCAACATCTTTTTCTTTCTTGAATGTATTATACGGTTTACACAGACGGCCGTCTATGCAAATATTTCCTGTATCGAATATCTATTTTAATACACTAAGAATACATATTAAACATATCCAGTCTATCCAATCCATATTCAACCTGCTCAGACAATACATGTCCTCCTTGTCATTCGAATGAGGCTAATAAATCACTACATATTTTTTCAAAATTTTATTTTTAGTATCACAGAACATTTTAATTAATAAAAAAAATAGTTATTATATATTATATAAAATTTTTGTACGATTTTGGGGCAATTTTGTGCCCCTAAAACCGTACAAGTATTTTACTTTTAGAAGTAATATTTCTCACTATAAGTAATTTTTCGAAGGTTTTTTTTCAAATATCCTGGAATATTCATAGTCAAATTTCGAAATGTGAGTGTAACTTTTCCAAGATTTTTTCCTGTAGTCTGCAATGCCCACAAGTAAAATTTCTGAAGTAGTGATAATTTCCATAGAAGTTTTACTTGTTTAAAAATAAAATTACAAAGAAAAGGTTAGTATTTCTGATTTTTTTCCTAACAAAAAGGAAAATATCATTGAAATGAAAATGCCCTGGTTCCATAACATTCACGTAAAACACTTTGTACATTTACCTTCATTGAACGCGGAAAATTATCCAAAAAAGTGATTTTTACCAAAAAAAAATTGCCTAATTTTTTTAGTGTGTGGGTGAGTTTTTAACATATAATATTGAATTAATTCCAATGTGCTTGCAAGTTAAGGATTGTATACCGGTTTACCGGTTAACCGGTAAATTGACCAAAAAACGTTCGGTAAATTTACCGGTAAATTACAAAAAATTACCGGTAATTCGGTAAATTAAAAATCCATACCAGAAATTTTTATGTATGTACGAAATATTGTGTTTATAGATATTTAAAGATCTAAAGGGACATTGAAAAAAAACAGGTAAGTGTAAGTAACAATATATCCAATTATTAATTTTATGGGAGATGTTTTTTGTTTAATTTTAATTTAAACTTTCTTGAGATTGAGAGCCGCTGTAATGCCCTAGAATAGAGAATATAGAAAAGAAGCTGAAAAAATGTTTTGATTAGAAACGTATAACCTCCATTCCACCGAGTTAGTCAGAAAGAGAAGGAATCAAAAAATTCAACAAAAAAAGCAAAAAATTGAAAAAAGTCGTATAGAAATTAAAAGAAAATAAGTCTCAAACGAGATGGATATCGAAATGCAACGCAAATAAAAGCGAGATTAATATTCATTTTTGCTAGGACGGTAGGAAGCAAAACGCCCCACACTCATTTTTTAATATTTAAAAATAATAATATATTAGAACAACATTTCACGTATTTAAATTAATAGCAATTTTGAATACATCACATTATGAGAGGTCGTTAATGCAACATTATTGTAAAATAACATTAAAATTTTAACCTTGAATATTTTTTTTACTTCTAACAACTGTGAAAATAATTAAATACATATATTTATTACAAAATTCCAATATTATGCCTTAAGATTGTGCAAAATATGTATTATTCTAGCCTAACTTCTAACCTTATTTTCTTGGGAAATTCCTATTAATGTTACACATGAAAAAGAAAATTACCGGTAATTTACCGGTAAACCCGTTATTTAATTTTCATTTACCGAATTACCAGTAAATGAAAAAAATCGGTAAATTTACAATCACTATTGTAAGTTGCTTCGGATATTCCATCTTAAACTGTGACAGAGTGCGTAACAGACTTTAAAGCATTAAAAGAACAACAAACAGATTTTCTAATATGAATTAATACCACCTAAATAATCAGTATAATTGTTCAAAAACAAGAAAACAGAACCACGTGTGGCTGAATACCATGTCATTTCTGCTTACGACTGACGTATGTGCGCCTTGCTTATTTCCTTATCACTTGAAAATTACTATATTGATGACTAATTTTCCAAATTGAAAGAAATTAATTTTTTGCTTAAGAGTGTTAAGAATAGTTTTCTTGTTAATATTACAATGTTAGAGATTTTTTTCTAAGAAACAGAAATTTTCCTATAATATTCACGTAAAATACTTGTATTATGGGAACATTTCTAATATTTTGACATTTTACTTAAGTTTTTGTATATTTACCTCCATTCAGTGAGGAAAATTATCAAAAAAAGTGTTTTTCACCAAGAAAAATTATTTAAATTTTTTAGTGTGTAGAAATTATGCACAAATCACGATTTACTTAATAAAACCCAATAACAAATTTTACCAAACTTTATTGATAGTTAATTTCCAGACGTAAGGAAACAATTAAATATTCACTGACTTTTTAGCTTTTCAGTTATAATATGTATATAACCGTTTCAGTTTCATATATATAGCACCTTATGATTTTATCCAAAATTAACTTGTTTATATTGCAATATGCAGATTCTAAGGCATATTGTAGAGCAGATGGTCTTAGAGTTGATTAAATAATATTAGCTCCTAACAGTAGAACTCATATCGATTTTAATCTTCCTATACAGATAAAAATACGGAGTTGAATCTAACACCGTTTTAACTCTTTTCCGGTGTTCCCTCGCGACCATCCGTTCAAGGAGCCTCCATTTCGGAGTTAAATGTTTTGCTACTAAACGGATAGAATACAGAGATAATTTTGCTTTCCATAGGAGAAAACACATCTTTAACCGAGGCAACCTAATCCGTTAAGGACCAATTTGTCTCTCTTATGCAGTTTTACTATTTTGCATTAAATGTAAAAGTTTCCGAAATGGAGAAATTTTAACTTACTGCTGTTATTAAAATAAATGACGGATGTTGTTTCCCCCATATGTATGTAATACTACTATCGTATCAGATAAAATTATCTCCGTTGCTAATGCAAGTAACTCCACGTGGAAATAATTACATCCGCAATAAACACACGGACGGTATTAAATAAATCCTCAGCGAATATAATTTTCTCCGTACGGAAAAAAAATAGGTATGTACTGCTTATTACAAATTTGCAAATAACTTTTTGTAGTTACCCTTATTACATTTATAATCTTCTTATTCGCACTGCTGTAGCAAAAAAACTGTCAAATTTGTAATGCTAATAATGCAACTACATTATAGACACAATTTGACTATACCATTAGTCAAATTGTTTAATATCTATTTGTTTCATCCTTATTCAATTGCATGCATCTTTTACATTTAGCAGAATTAGTAATATTAATCGGCTTGTTTTACTGAACAAGTTTCTTGGTAGTCGCTTGGTTTATGCAGTCATATAGCATACATCGATATATATTTGGGAATCACATACCAAGGTTATCCGGCACTTAATAGTGATAATGAATTATTATTTAGTAAATAATGTTAACTCGCACAAATAACTAAATTCATTCAGATTCATAAGATATGATATATGCTGTACCCCTCCATTTTCATAGAAAAAAAAGATCCGTGTTTTCTTTAATAGATTAACAAAGAGTGACAGGGTAGTTAGCGTTTGGGATTAGGGATTAGTAGTCCTTGCTTGATTAATATTATTAGGAAATAATTCCTATTTTTGTCAATTGTATTTTAGTTGTGAAAATGCTATAATGTAATGGCGCTGCTATATGTTTTATTTATTATGTAACGAAAACAAAGAAATTTTCAATAAATATAAAAGTGCTACCGACTGTTGTTTTATTTGGTAAATATTTTTCTTTTGATACATTCTTTGTTTTGTGTAATAAGTTTGGTAATAGGAAAAATACTGATTAACATATATTTTTTTTAATGTTAACTTCGACTAAATATTGCTTAAATGCATGTGTATCAGCATTTCAAATTTTTTAAGCTATTCTAGCAGCGCGGATCTCGATGAAACCATAGAGTCGTAGGTAGGTATAATGTAAAATAACTCAATTTTACTTCAGCAGCACACAAACTTTAATGTATAATATACATAATGTATATACCTATGTATATCATATATTAAGCTCAATCGTGTAGATTAATTAAATATAAAACATTTTATTAAACAAACTAAGTACTACATTTTACGTTTACGGTATTTACAAAATTGTTTAAGATTCTGTTACACTTAACAATAACGTACATTACAGCATAGTATAAACAGTTACTACATTTATTGAAGCTAATAGTTACATTGCTGTAAGAAAATATAATAATGGTTGTTAAACTTTTTACTATAATACTGTGAAACCTTGACTTACACATATGTTTAGATAAGTGTTACAAATTGTAATATATGTTAATACAGGACTTATCTACAAATGTTTAGAAAAATATATTACAAGTTGCAATAATCTGGTATTTTATTACAAGTTGTAGTAAAATTTTATGATTTTATAGTAAAATTTGTCGCAATTTTTTTTCCGTGCGCCAGAGAAAAGATTTTGTGCCATATTAGACCAAATTATTTCCGGTACGGAAACATGTTAACTCCGTTTCGGAATGTATTTTAGCCTTTACAGATGAATTTATTTTCGTCAAGAAGGTACCTGCCACAGGACTGGAGCGAATTATTATCGGGAGGGAAGAGAATATCTCTGAGTGTAAAGGTTTTTAACTCCATTTTTATGTTACCTAGCTCCACAGTAGCTGAGTTTAACATCATAATGGAGTTAGTCAATGAGGGCTGCTCTACGTGGGCAAAAGCATTCAAATTGATATCATTACATCTTTTTTGTTCTTAAAAATAAGGAAGACTCAATGTTGTTTAGAAAAGAATGAAATATATAAATAGATTGTAAGTTAAGTACTTATACAATTGTATCTATTAACGTAGAGAATTTTGAAATAAATCTTTTCTAAAACTAAATGCTTTTGCATTGAAACAATAGACTTCTGTCACCCACCTGTCTAACTACATATCTGTTAATTGAATAGAATTCCCAGTTTAACTATCATCTACAGTGAAAGACGGTTTAGAAATATAAAAGTGTATTAAAAAAAAAAACATTCTAAACAAAATATATTTACCAAATGCTAATGGCTACATGTATGAAAAGTTACTAAAACTACTAATAGATTTCGTACTCACAAACTATATAAAAATCATCTAGATGGTTATATGGTCTATGCCTTTCAAATACATAAGGACGATCTAACATTTTTTTAACGTAGAGAATTTTGAAATAAATCTTTTCTAAAACTAAATGCTTTTGCATTGAAACAATAGACTTCTGTCACCCACCTGTCTAACTACATATCTGTTAATTGAATAGAATTCCCAGTTTAACTATCATCTACAGTGAAAGACGGTTTAGAAATATAAAAGTGTATTAAAAAAAAAAAACATTCTAAACAAAATATATTTACCAAATGCTAATGGCTACATGTATGAAAAGTTACTAAAACTACTAACAGATTTCGTACTCACAAACTATATAAAAATCATCTAGATGGTTATATGGTCTATGCCTTTCAAATACATAAGGACGATCTAACATTTTTACAGAAATAATAAAAAAATCTTCGTCAGACTCAGCAATTTTAAATGCTTGATAACGTTCACTGAAATGTTCGGTTTTGAAATATTTCCATAACAAATAAGCGATTCCGTTAATTCCAAATATATCTTCAATACAAGCGAAAATTGGTTGCTTATCCGAATTTATACTAGCTAAAATAAATAGGTTAGGTTTGTATATTATACCTTTATATTCAACCCATTTAGTAAAAATGACTTCCTTTGAATTGATACTATTCATAGTAGCCCAAGTTTCAAATGCTTTATTAGAACAAATCCCTTTAATCTCAGGACCAAAATTGCAAGTATCAGAGAGTATTTTATCTTTCCAAAGTAACGACCAATGCAGTTGATGGCGCAAGCTGAGGCTTTTGCATATATTTTTGAAACTACTATTATGTGCAATTCTTTTGAAGTAAGCGTGTTTTCCTTCAAATCTCATCGACCAAAAATTTCTCAAGGGCCCTATTCGTGTAATAACACCTGGGTAGTGAATCATATTGTGATGCTTAGGAGTCAAATGCGTATTGTATTCTTGCAAAAATAGCTTATGGTGTTCATCTATCAGTAACTGCAGTTGCAGTATCATGTCATTGGAAACTCTGGATGCAAATATGATTTTTATACATTTAAATAACAAGAGTAACACATTGTACTTCGCAATCATGGTAGCTGGTATTTTTCCTAAAAGAAATGGTAAATAAAGTAACAAACATTTCGCCTGGGCGGCTTTTTGATTAATGGAATGACTCGATTTGTCAAGCATTATTATACTCGGTTTATTTTTCTGATCCAATAATCCGTAATTGAATGTATCTAAACGCTTGTTTAGCTGCTCTATAGTAATCTCACTATCTTTAAGAAATTCCTTAAGAAACAATTTAATCTCTAATTGTGCCACTCCTTCCAGAATGTCGTGCACTAGCATACTCAAATAACCGAAAGTATTTCAAATCATTCAAAATACTTCTGTATTTAATTCCATAAATGTGACTACCAGTATCACTAATTTCGAGCTGTTAACTGACCGCCATTTTCAATTGTCAATATTTTACATTCCTCTCGTGAGGCAATTGTTCAGAGGCATGTTCAGAAATTGATTTGCTGTACCCTAACGTATTCAGAATACTTTTGGAGCGCCAGATTGGTGACAGCATTGAGTTGCATTTATGTCCTGTAAATGAAAATTTTTGATCAATTTTTTTATGATCTTTTGAAATCTTCCTTGGCACATATGTAAGATGATAGTTAAGAATTCCCAGCATGTTGTTGGAAGTTTCCACCATTTATTCGTCATGAATATGTGGGAAATAAAGCCTTAGGGCACAATCCAGTTAATTTGGACTCCTGGAGGAGACAGAAAACATTGCTACCATGATTGCAATTTTCTGGATGGATGTAAGCTTTGCCTTGGCTCTGGCTCGTTGCACCTACTGCTACCATGTTATCGCTTTTTAGGTAGCCATTGAATGTATTGACGCCACATAAAGCTGACGGACCGATTGGAATAAGTAAGTAACTGATTTACTGAGTTCGTAATATCAGTATTAAATCGTTACGGTTACCAGGGCGTAATGTAGAAAAGAAATTGGAACTAAATATTTATGTATGTATAAACAATCTGATTTCTCTTCTAATATTCGTTCATTAGATATCTACACCTATTAAGGATCAAAGATGCGTACCTTTGATATGTCATTAATATGTTTTATTTTTGGTAGTTCTTCCAATGCAAATCAGCAGTGGTGTTTGGATAATCTTCTTGAATTTTTAATTCGTCCGCAATTTAAATTGTCAATAATTTATATTATTATATTAATTTTAATATAATATTAATATTATATTCCTTTTTGAATCTCGTGGTACAATTGACTTTTCTAAAGAACTTTTTCTGTGTGAACGATTTTTTTTATACTTAAAATTAAAGAGTAAATATTTGTAAATATAATGTCACATACCGTAAGTTAAGTAGGGAAGTATAAACATAAATAGTAAGCAGCAACTACATTTATTACATTTATTCTAGTAGAGACCGCAAACCTGCTTCTGCATCGTAAAAATACGATTGATTTCAGGCGAATCTCTCCATAATAAAATACCATAACTTATAATAGAAACAATGGTTACAATGGTCTTACAATTGTATATGTAATATGCGGTATAGAATCTGTTACATACACTGTTGAAAATATTACGGTGTTGGCGTTAATTTTGCGCTAGTCAAATATTTTAGTGTTGATTTTTACAAACTTTGCCAGACGAATTGACTACATGTGTTTAGTAGAACAGAATAATACTAGAATTTGGTGTGAATTCTTTGTTCAGATATGAGGATTTATTACTTTCTCTAGACATTCAGAAGCATCAACCAATCAGAATTTTACCTCGGATAGAAATATAGAACCCCACCTAATCTAATACAGTATTGCATTATAACGCACCACCTGCATTGCACGTGTATCTGTTTTCGAGTTTGTTTCTGCGTATTAACATATCCAAACAAACCACCAAATGTGACTGACCTGCAAAGTGTAACCTTGTGTTATTAAACGTTAATTCCAGTGGGCATAAAAAATTTCAACATCTTAAAGATGTATTGGGAACAACTATTTACGTAATTAGTTCAGATTTGAATCAAATAGCATAAACATTCACTTAATTTTATAATGGTTGTCAAAAAATCATTTTAAAATTAATACGTTTAGTTGAAACCAAAACTTTAGAATGAGTGGTTCTGTATATTTATAATTGAGAAAACGTCTTAAGAGAGAATATTATTAGCACTAAGAAATAGGAGTTGCATATTAAAAAGACGTTGTGTTTAGAAAACGGTGTTAAATCATCTAATAGATCGCATTCATTTAGTTAAACATCTAGTAAATTTGTCTAGTTTAGATCAAATAAAATGTGACTAGAAGTATATCATAATTCCACGTGTTAGTTGGACAAAATAACCCCTTAGCAATAGACAATACTTGACTATCTTTGTTCGTCAAATTTAAACTTCTATAGTTCTCGACAAAATAACACGAAAACAGTGTGGACCTCTCCTGACTATTAAATTAGTCAAAAAAGTGTTAAAATTTTCAACAGTGTACATAGTTTATGTGATTGTTTCACCTTGCCTTATCAACAATTTTAGTACCTATCTAAACATTTATGGTCGATATTTGATATTTCTGATTTACATAGGTGTGCTTATGTAATATGCGAATGTGCTTTTTTAAAATAATTAAATTACTTAAATTGAAGGTGTAGTTCATTTTTTATAAGTCAGTTTTCAATCTTATACCGAAATTGACGGAATGTCCAATATCTGAAAATTATTATTAGGAAATAATAAGTTGGTGTGGCCCGCATAAATTAACACCTGTTTCGGCTTTCGTGCACAACGTAGTGAAAACTATTATAAATCAAAGTTACAAACAGTACTGGACCCAGGATAGCTCCTTTCGCATGCACGCAGTGATGTCCGTGTTTTCAGAGTAACAGGCATCATTAAAACATTTAATAAATCGGTGTCGTCTTCAAAATTCACATTTATTTAGCTCTTGTGCACAGCACAGTCAAAAATATCATTAATACTTATCAGGGCAGTACCTAGTTTCCACTTTTGTGTCACACAGACGGCAGTTTTGTGCATGCCAAATGGACTGGTGACTAGCGGCATATACAGGCTGTTTCAGACCACTCCACACCCCACCTAAAGAATTGCCTGAAAATATTTTTAACTTCCGGAAACGTTCCATTACACCTGAAGTGGATAACAATTTTCTTATTTTAAATGGAATCATATGTTTTTTCTTACTTCAATGAATTCTACAGATTATTTGAATACAATATTCACTAAAGTTCTCTATCCCTAAATTCAACGGTTTTTGAGATATTTACGATTTTGTCATAATTTTGACGTTTTCATCTCTTTCGAAAACGTACCAATTTTTTTGCAGACCATTAAAGATAATAATGTCATTTTACTAGTACCCAATAAAAATAGTTGTCCGTACCAAATTCTGTCAAAAAAAAACCACTAAATTGTATACAGAGTGTTCATAAATCGATTGTCAATTCGAATACATTTAACCTTAGAAAACTCATTTTTTTTCAAATGTAATATTATATTCCTAATTATATCATTCAATTCAGAAATAAATTCTCCGTCGATAGGTATAAAGATGCATATACTTATTCTTAGTCGTTTTCAAGACATCAACCATTATTTACCCGACTATGAAATTTTTAGTACATTTCTTGCAGTGGGCTGTGAAAGTTTCACAGTTATCAAAGCAACAGCTTTTAGATCCAGAAGTGTCAAATTTGTCTTTGCTAGTTTCCCTATTATAGTCGAATTTTCATTATTAGTGGTTCTTTATTGTTGTTTGCTTTATTGTTACGCGTTATTTTGTTATTTTTGTTGTTCAAGTTTTATGAATCATTTTTTAATATGGCATTCTCAAAATGCAGAAGCATTCACAAGGAAGCACAAACAAGAAATTGCGCAAAACTCATAATCTTCAAACTGCACTCGCAATACAGCACGAGAGTCAGGTATTAGCCATGTGAGCGTATGCGAAGTTCTTAATGACTACAAAATGGACTCGTACCATATCTCGCTTCGTCAAAAATTAGGTGACGGTGACTTCCAGGCCAGGATCCGTTTTTGTCGATGGGCAGAAACAAAATTAATTGCGGATCCTCTATTTTTTGAATGAGTATTGTGGTCAGACGAAACAACATTTAAAAGTAATGGTGAAGTAAATTATCATAATTTACATTATTGGTCACAAAAAATCCACACTGGATGCAAGAACTTGATAATCAAAATGTGTGGAGCATAAAACACGTGGTGTGGCATTCTTGGTGACCAAATAATTGGACCCTAACTTTCTAAAATTTTCATAGTCGAGGTAATAAAAAACATATGATTCCATTTAAAGTAAGAAAATTGTTATCCACTTTCGGTGTAATGGAACATTTCCGAAAGTTAAAAATATTTCCACGTAATTCTTTAGGTAGGGTTTTGTTATTAATTTTTTTTGTCGCATTAGTCTAGCTGCAATAAATCGCGAGAAAAAGATAGTGGACGAGTGGTCTGAAACACTCTGTATATCTGCCAGACAATATATACAATTATCAATAATTTACACCTTTTATTGTACTTTTACATACTAAAAGAACTGGGTATAACAAAACTAAATCAATATATATTTAGTTTAGTGATTTTTGTTCAAATATGGCTCCATTAGCTGGGCTTCGATACTTCCGCTGGCTCCTAATCTCTCAATGTTTCTTCCGGAGAATATTCTTGTGAATATTTATTTATTTATTTGTCATACCTTTAGAAATAAACAATGGCATCGTTAATAGATAAATATAACATATATAAATTAACAAATTGTGATGGTAGAATTACGAAAAATCAAATATCGAGGAAAAAATCAGTCTCGGCGTTGATATGACAAAGTTTTAAACCAAAACGGTGGTGCTTGGTTCTTACGTATTGTTTAAAGGTAAGTTTTCCTTTAAACAAAATCATAACCATCAATAACAACGTTTAGGAAAACATATAGAACTGTGACTGAAACCTTTGTTTGAATCGTATCAAAATCATTTTCACTTTATACAATCGATTACTAATTTTGTCAGATAAATGCAAATATCTAAGAATTTGTAAGTACTCACTTGAGTCGTGACGTCCTTTTTTTGAAATAAATGGGGTACTATAACAGAGCGTGTGTTGACTAAATCTCTTTCATATCAAACTCCATGTGGTTAATTGACTTCAATTAGGTATGTTTCAGTTGCACTATCTATTCTATTAATAACAAAATTCATAAGCTTCCAGATTTTATATTAATTAGATATTTTAAGAAGAAAACTTAAAAAGAATGATGGTAAGAATTTGGCAAAAAAAATTGGCGAAATATGTGTTGATCTTGCTTATACATTGATATAGAAGCGTTTTATAAAAGAAAACAGGATTTGTATGCATAGAAGCATATAAAATCTGAAATACATCAAATATAATCTTTATAACGCCTATTTTAACTCCAGAAAATTACAATTTTAGAGATTTAAAATCTTTTTATTTATTTTATTTATTCTGGTGAAGTTATTCTTTCTCTTGAAGATATTTCCTTAAAACAAATGAATCAAATTATGCTGCAATGCCTATAAAATACGGCATAAACAAATTAAATTAGGAACACTGGTTTAGGGAAAATTCAAAATTAACGACATCTTAAATGTATTCTAATTACATCCCAAGTTTTACCCACGTAGAGATGTCAGCGCATGATCCACCCCTGATATACCTGTAGGTATATAAAAACCCGCTATCTCTTTGAGGGCATAGTTAAAGTGCAAACATTGTTTACTAAACAAAGAACTGTGTCACACACAATAACAATATAATAATATTGTAAAAGTTTTTTTTTCCTTTAAATCCTATCGTTGAATTAATAAAGGTATTAGTTTGGCAATGAAGTTTCCAGTTTGTATTAGTGCGCAAATGGTATTTATCGTATTTGCTGTTAGTTTTACCAGCACTGAAGGTAAGAAAGAGTGTTAAGAGTAGAGAATTTTGGTAGTTAATAAAAAAGTTTGTATATGCTTGAATGCAGGAGGGGTAATATTATTTTATGTACTTACTACGAGCGGGTTTTATAAAGTTTGAATAATTTTAGCTATCTTTAATGCGAAATTTCTACCTCCCCAAAATTATCGAATAGAATTTTCTTCTTCCATACCTTTTTATACCTACATAAAATATTTAAATGCTAGTGGGTCAGCAGTGATACGTTTGATTTGCGTAATCATTGGTGGGTGAGATTAACCTGTCACTTAATTATTATGTTCCATTTATTTATCTGAGCGGTAATTACCCGATTGAGGTCAGGATTTAAATTATCAGATACCTGCACTTGCATAAAATTTACTGGGATACGTATTGTAATTGAAATATTCTCATAGTTATATTTTTAAAACTATTGGCTGAGCTATGGACACTTGGAAATTTTTCTTATTATATAATATTACTTTTTCTTGTTTGATATTAATTAGGAATAAAATAATATCGATTATGATGATAGTTTAAATGTTCTATGAAGTTGAAAATTTGCGCATAAACTTAAGATCTTGAGGTTCTCGCTTCAAACAAGAAATAAATTATTCTAATGCCATCCCAGTCTTCAATGTTTTATAAGACGGATTACCATTGGCGACACATACATTCATATGTATGGATACAAAAGCTCTCAAAATCCATTAAAATTTACTTAGCAGTTTAACTGAACAATTAAAATGCTTTATAAATGATTCATGTGTATAGGTAATGGTAAGCAAACACAACACGTTAGTTATCTAACTCCGTTCCCCCGTGTAGGCCGCGGAGGAGCTGTGACGTGGGGCTTAGAATCAGGTGAGACTTTACATTTCAAATATGCAAATTGTACCCGACGCACGTTCATTAAACTTTGTCGATTTTGATGACCAAGCTTAATAATGTAGGAAACGATTATAATATTAAATTCGGCAGGCTACCCCAGGGCACCAAGTGGTCTCTTGCTGAAGGACCACACGCCGGTCCGAAGAACTGACAGCAAGAACATTAACACTGGTTTGTGGTTCGGCCCGCGACTAGGACGTGTGCAAAAGCGTGGCGATGGTATTATGGACGAACCGTGGAATTACATCATAATAAGAGGTTCGTGCCGCATGATCAATCGCTCTGCAACCAATATCCAAGAAAAAATAACGACCCTAAATTAAAATTAATTGCGAATAATTAGTATTGGGGCTCCTAAATTTGACACGAGTATTATCGCGAGATCAAAACATTGGTCTCGTTAAATCCTTAGCCGGCGTAATGCGTAAAAACAGATGTAGACTATTTATCAGCTTGAGATAAATTTGGGGGTAAATTATTTCGGTAAATACGGGCGTTAAAAAGGATTGCGCGAAAACGTAATTAGTAACGCTTCCAAAGAGGTGAAAAATACATGCATTAATTTTCTTTTCCTTTTGAGATTTTTATTTAAGATTAACACGTCTGTTAATTAATTTACTTTCCTTTCAAAAATAAAGTTTCCCCTTTGGAAGTTTGCACCAAACAATTATTTGGCTCATTTTATGGATTCTTTTACAGATATACCAGCCTTCAGGAATATTCCGAAATATACACCGAGATTGGGTAGAGAATCGCAAGAAAATATGGACGAAGACACGGAGGATAATAATCAAGTATCATCAGATCGGGCCTAGATATGAGATAATTGTAGTTTAAATGTAAAAAAGGCTGGTAAATAAAAACTTGTTGTCGGTGTCCTTGTAGAATAAATAGATGCGTAACTGTTTCAGTATTATTAAAATATAATGTTAATCTTATATTTATTTGGTAAGTTTGGATTTTATAAGGAGAATAAATATAGTGGTTACTAAGTGGCATGACTTTTTATTTATAGATATTTCACTTACTTTAGGAAAATTTTCGGCACTTAAATAAAATGATTTCCGATTGATTTAGATAGATTAGCTCAGTAGACATAAACTATATGTTTCCATTCAGGTAAGGGTTATAAGCTAAAGCAGTTAACATATGCAGCTTATTCAAGGGTCTCGGTACACTATTGCTAACTTTGTTATTATCAGTGGCGGTTCGTGCTTAAAAAATATGATGGCTGCAAATTTTGTGAATGCCAACATTTTACTGACTATAGTGCTTCATTATTATTATTATTATTTGTTAGAGTACTTATAAAGAATTAAGAAAAATAGTTTTAAAGCTCACTAATATACTGATTTTATTGAAATAGAAACTCCATGGAAGGATCTTTGGTAATAGCAAATTTATCTATAAATCTTTGATTAAAATCTTTTTCTTGAGAAAGCATCGCTAATGCATAAAATCTTTGTGCCTTGCTGTTTATTAAGAAAGTGTTTATTTTTTTTCAAAGTAGAAAAAAAAAAACCGTTCTGCATCAGCAGGTGTCATCGGAATTGTTATTAGAATTTTTAAAAGTTTTAAAGCTTCATTGAAGGAATTAAGTTATAAAGTAAAAGCAAACCTCAGATGGATTTAATATCTTCCGTTTCATAAATTGCACTACAAAATTTCCGTTCATCACAGTATGGGTAAGAATTGTTTCCTGGCAGATATTTTCAGAAAATAGAGGCTGGTCTTTTGGAAACAGTAGCTTTCTCGAAATGGTCTTTTAAAACAACGTCCAACTCAGGATTAAAATTTATTAATCTAAGAAAAATACTCGGGTGATTAGAGAACAAAATTGAATCATTGTGTTCTCTCAACGCCAGGTCTACAAAAACGCACACAATTACGGTGAGATTCCATGTACACCTGCAACTCCAGTAAGCATCCATAATGCATGCTCATAATTTTACAGGTACTCTTACAGACGCTACAAATATACACAGAATCCCACCATTAATTATAATGTTCAATACATATAGATTGTGCTTCAATTTCTCGTTGCGCAATGCTATATTTCTTAATATCTGCTATTCATCTGATATGAGCAGCAATATTGACATTTCCATAAAGAAAAAATGGATCTTTCATCTGCCTTTGTGATAAACAATGTTTCTAATTCGATTCCTTAAATGATTTAAATTATTCAAATCCAATTATTTTCGTTCATAATTTTTCAAATAGTAAACAAGGAAACTTCGTTTGCTGTATACATTCAATGTATACATATACTCGGTTTGCATCCGCGCTGCAAACTAATCGCGTTTTCTTTTCATTTATTTAACGTTTCGAACCCAATATCAAAGATTAGGTTACGATACATGTTTAGAAACCAGACGGAAATAGTTATGTAATAGTATTTACACTGTAAACAGTTAATTTATTATGTGTAGTATAAATTTTTAATTTATAATTTTTGATGGTTGCGCAAGCCTGCAAACCATAGAAGAAAGCGTCAGTGGTTATTATTAAAGCTACAAATTAAATAAAACATTCTTGACTGGTTGGTAACTAGAAATTAATATATTTTTTTCTAAATTTGACACCCCGTATATGTTTCAATATACGGGATGTTCGAATGCTCAATGCAATTTACAATATCAAAGTTTTAATACACTTCATATGTATATCCTTATAAAACGAATAATATAAAAGTTTCAGCATATTTTAGCTCAAGTGCGAAGATTTTCTGCATAAAAATCTTAGTAGGCTTCCATTACAAAAAACCACAAAAAATGATGAAAATGCTGTTCTGCTAAAATCTCAAAAATCATTCAAATTGTAAATTTAACCAATTAAAGCTATTGAAAAAAAAAATGATGAGCAAACAAGGCAATATACTGAATTCCCTAATTCAGTTGTCTTGTTTGCCTGTCATTTTTTTTTTTTTTTTTTGAATAGCTTTAATTGGTTTTATTACCTATATTTTTATGATTACATTTTTCTTTTATAAAAAACGGTTTCTTAAAGGCTTTTCCATCGCTTTTCCAAACTTTTAGATTAAAAGCTTGTAATAAACTAACAAGTCAAAGGTTAAATGAAATTTGTTTAAAACTATTCTCTTATAACAACTGTCCAAACACGTTTTGCACTTTGTTGGATACATTTTCTGTACCTATCTCCTGTTATATAATTTCACAGAATGAAAATTTAGTCGATAGTGTATATTTTCCAAAGTTTCCCTAATAGTAGTTTTAAATTTTTGGATAATTTGGTGTGTCTCACTGTGCACAGAAGCCTTTAAGCAACCTCAGAGAAAAAAATCAATAGGGGTAGATCAGGAAATTGTGGGGATTAATTAATTAGGTCATAGGTACTAATCTACGCATTCTACAAATATTATTCAGTACTTTTGCTGTACGTGCGAATCATGTTCGGAAACTTCCACTTTCTCGTTGAAAATAGAATATATAGATCGCTCTTACGTTCAAATATTAATCATCCAAAAATTCATCTGGAATTGTTCTCAAAATTCAAAACGCTATAGTTCTTGAGTAAGCTAGCTTCCTTAAAAAATCGACGTCAACAGCTATATTTTTACAAATACCACACAAGCGGTATAGTAAACTTAAATCGGTGTTACGTAAGATTACGACTAAGGCAATTATATTATTTCAATAATGCATGTTTTTTGTTTTTACACTATATGCAAAATTGATCCCATAATTTGAAAAATTGTTCTCGTTACTCTATAAAATGTATTTATGCTTATTAGTGGTAAAGTTTGGCGTGTTATTTTAACAAGGTTTTACTTTGGAGTTAATACCGATTCTCTACAAATCAAAGGTATATTTTTCATACGAGAGAAATACTTTTGTAACTAATAAA
>RXPK01000151.1:1937346-2015285 GCA_004143645.1 Protaetia brevitarsis | reverse complement strand
CACAGGTATGTTCTAATTATTTTTTTTTATTAATTAATTAATGGTCTAAATAAAACAACCTGTAAGTGACATGATAGATAGTAGGACTTAATCTGTCAAATATTTTTTTGAAACTGTCAAGTTCAGGTCGTTTTAAAAGTGTTTAATATAGTTAATGACATAAATACCTAAAATTTAGCATTATTCTCATAAAATGGCTCAAATAAAAATCCTCCCTAGGGAGGTAAGTACAAAGTACTTTCCTCCATCATTTCTGCTTGGGAAAAAAATAGTTTACTACATATTTTGTGTCTTAATTTCAAAGCCTTCTACTTTAAGAAAACAGAACGTAATGAGTCTAACAAGATATCATTTTTACAGTCATTCTTAGTGTTCATTACTATTAGATATGTTAAATGTGTTGCTCTGTAAGTTTTTTATAGAGCAAAAATACTGGTTGTTTATTTCTACTGTGTTTGTAATTTCGAAACCTACATAAATACCTGCGGTGCGTGCAATAGACATTGGAGGCTTAGATTTTAGGTTATCAGTTAATTGACTTACCGATTTCACTTTAACGCTAGAAACAAAAAAAAACCATATAATTTTCAATAAAAGCAATGTTTGGTTAAGTAGTTAGAGAGAAAATGTTTGTAAAATTCATTTTTACTAACTAGATACAGTCCTTTACAACAACAATTTGTCACACGAAATCGTTACTTTTCAGTTTTCCTATGTAATTATGCAAAAAATGACAAAATGTTGAGTAGCAACCAAAAATTCGCAAATATATGCAGTTAACTGTTAAAGTCGAAAAAAAATGAATGGAAATATTATAATCAATTGAAGAAATATTTGGAAAATGTATATTATTTTTTTAATAGTTACAAAAATTTGCGTTGTAGCCTTCAAATTGAATTCTAAGATTTTTCCAGATAACTTTTTTGGATATCATGTCATGTTACTCACTTTTTTGCAGATGCCGGATATTTTTAAATTTACGCATAACTATGTCACTACATGTTAAAAAGAATTTTGGGTTTCTAGACATCACAACTATTCCCGTAAAAAAGTTTTAGTATTTTTAATAATAAAAAAAATCCCATATTTGCAATATTTGATGCCGTCACGGTATATTTTGTTAAAATGACTCACGTTCACAATCTAACTACCATAAGACAATACTGTTTTTTGACAGTTTATAATGAAACCAAGAGTGCAAATTATTTTAATTATAATAACATACTCTGTAGTTATTAAAAAAACAATTATCTAATAAAATTTCTAATTTAATGTATTTCATTTGAAAGTTGTTGATAATTTTAGAGTAACGGTATTCTTTATACTTTAATTTAAACAGAATTTCTGACTAATAGAACATTATATATTTATTTCACTATTGCTATATTTTGTCCGTAATTGGATGGATGTCTCTAGGCTTTTTTTATTTGTTTTCTGGCTCTCTGCTTCGTATGTGCCGAGCTCGAGAGAGCCAGTGTTGATATAGATATGGGTGGCTCACAATGTTGCTTTTTTTTGCTTGGAATTTAAAAATTTAATATATTAATCTATTAATTTGCTGATATTAACCAGTGCTTAATGTAATCACCTCGTGCAGTTTAGATGTAATAATAAGTACAGGTCTGTAAACTATCTTTTTATTTAAACATGATTAAATTTCGAAGATGGAAGTACCTCATCTACAGCATACGTTTATTAAACCCGCACACTATTAAATCACAACTTAACTCGTAAATCTTTAACTGTTCCCAAAAAAACGTACAATTCCCTCAAAGATACAAATAAAATTATTTTTTTTAGAAAACAAAAATAAATGCAACACCGCACCGCATTAAAACTACGGCCGCGTCGTTAAAATCCCTCAGCAAAAGGCGACAAAGCAAACCGCCGCCTAACGCTTTGGTGCAGCCGACGAACCAAAAACGAATATATATATACCTAAAAAAATATAAATGAATAATATACAGACGTTAAAAAAGATAATGAAACGCACACAAAACAAACAAATAGTATTGTAAGTAAACACAAAAACAGTATATAAATAAACTATGAATGCGAACAGTTTTACTTAATATTGAAAACAATTTTAATCGTAAATTATGAACAAAAATTCAATAAAGTAGACAGATCAAAACGAGAAATTAATTTACCAAAACAAAGGCAAATTATTAGCTTACAAGAAATAACATTACGGGAAAAAATGATGTTTTTAGTTAAAAATTGCATGTTTTGATTGTAACACCCTACGCTCCGACACGAGCCGCACTGCATAACAGTCCTCATTATACCCAAAAGTAAACTTTTTGAACGTCAAGTATTTTAGCCACAATATTCCTTGCCGTATAGCCTGAATAACCCTGTATATTGCCCGCATTTTTCCGTAACGCACACTGAATACTATAAGTGGGGCTGCTGTGATGTCAATATTATACATAAATTATTAGTACCCGTTTTAGATAAGATACACACTGTACCCACACACCAATATTGAAACTTAAAATCTTCATCTGCATGGTCGTAAATGCACGGGAAGCTCGCGTACCCGTTCCACTAGTGCTTCATCTTCGGAGTGTGAAAATTTTTGCGCCATTCATCTAACTTTTATTTTGCCAGCGATTTGTAAATTTTTGGTGGCGTTATTCATTGTTGTGCATTCGTTGTTAAAAATTAATTCTATGTTATGTCAATACTCATATCACAAATATGTTTAATGCGCATCGTAACCCGCGTCTCGACTGGCGACTGTTTCTGGGCAGTCGAGTCGCGGCGTAGCGCAGCCGTCAGCCGTTGAGCCGACACGTCAGAACGTAGGAACATAAATGGAGAGCTTGGTGATTGGGATAGTCATTGAAAACAAGCCCTGTTGTCTCACATGACGAACGAAAGTGCTTCCTACACTGAGAAAAAAGAATTGTTGATTCAAAGAAGCCTGCATTGACTGAAAGAAATAGTATTTTTCAATACGAGCAAAGAAATATTGCTTTCAACCAAAAATTTTTTTTTTTGATATTATTTCTTAGTCAAAAAAAGCATTAGGCACCGATATCAACAAAAACTTATATTTGAAATAACAAATAAATATATCTTGACTCAAAAAGTGTTAGCAATCAACATTAAACAACAAATCTAATTAATTCACTTTAAATTTTAAGTTTGAATGAAAAAAAAAACCCTTATTTGCAACCAAAGAAATGATTTTTAATTAAATAAATCCCGTCCTGAATCAAATTGCATTCACATTAAATAAAAAAGTGTTTCTTATCTAAAAATTTTCGAAATCAAATCAAAAATGTTATGTGGTCAAGGGGAGTGATCTGGATAGGTAATCAATTACAAAAACATAGCATAAAAGTTTATTTAAAACCAACCAATAACAAGAAACAAGTTTTCAGAAATGTTAAATAAAAATGTTTTCAGTATGTAAATAACTAAGGTAAATAAATGTATGCTATCTTTGAAGAGTAATGTAAGGTACACAAAATCTAGCATCCACACTGATTGTCTGATACACTATTCGTTCTTTAAGCAATAGGCTTGGAAAATGACGATCGAAATACAGTATCAAATAATTACAATAAAAATACGTACTTTCAATATCACTTATTATATGAACAACTTTCTGATATATTGAAAAATTCTAGCGTGCGAGTGAATAAGATTCCATTAATTAATATTATATTTTACGTAAACATTTTATTAATACTTCTTATTAGCCACATATAATTAGCAAAGTATTAAATAACGGAAATGCCAATCAACTTCAGTCCACAAATTCTTAATCATCAAAACACAAGACATTTGTTGCTAACAACATCTTTCAGGGTACATAACAATTATGTCAAAAATAAATGCGTAAAAGTATAGTAAATATCCTAGGCTACAAAAAAATTAAATCATCAGACTACTATATCAATAAATTCAAATATTGTATAAGCGGTTAAATCAGTATTAGCAAGCTATTAATTTTTCATATAAAAGCTTCCCAATAAAGATTCTACATAAAAAAAGACTTAATTAACTCTAACATCATCAATTGAAAAAGTATGTCTTGTATTAACAAAATATAACGCCAAAGCGATTATATCCATTGTGTTCTTAATATTATATAAATTCTAAATCTATCTCCGCATCCTCTTGTGACCATTATCTTATTACAAACACCGCATTTGACTTATAAATCCCAAACTCTTTAAAATCCAATTTTCAATATTAAATTCAATTTTATCTTTAAATTATTAGAATTTAAAAAACCGACTAAATTATATTTTTTACACAAGTTAATATCTGGTAACCCATTATTTATTAAATTAAATTGCAAAAACTTTTCTCCGCATTTTCTCTGAATAAGTGAGTTATATTCTAATAACCTCTTATTTCTAAACTTATTTTTAATTTTATTCTAACACACTTTCTTTAACATTATTTCTGCTATATGATGATATAATTCTAATTCTTTTTTTAAAATATCTTCCGAAACGGATGTTCAATATCTAGTTATTTAAGAAAAAGAAAAAAACTAACTAATATAGATGGATAATTTGTAAGAGATGTATGTTTAGGTTAAAGTGGTCATTGAACAGTCTGATAATTGTATGCCACTATTAATGTTTTAAACAATGAATGTCATAGATTATTTTACAGTGGCTAAATATAAATATTTAAAATTCCATAACACATGATATTTCCCATAAAGAATGTGCCCGTGGTACAAATCTCCTAGTAAGACCAAAATTCATAAGCAAAACACATTTCTGCAGATGCAAATCAAACAACCGCTTTTATACGAGCATCTTTAATAACAGTGCACATACCTTATTTTCATTGTTGTAGTGAAAATCTAATTCTGCTATTTAAAGAACCTAATCTAAAACGCTTTTCATTAATAAGTTTTTTTAGCAATTTTGCAAATCGTATCTACATACACCTTCTAAAAGATCATGCATAATATTACACGATTTGTTCACAGTGACATGAAAGTTTGGCAATCATACAATATAACATTTATTATTTTCACGTAATCCGTGACCAATAACTGTAAATCAGCTTCGTAATTAATTTTATTCCTATAAGATTTTTATCTTCAACAAGAAGTTCACTACATAGCACTTTATCTGCTCTACAAATTCTGCAAAATGATTTGCAGAAAAACTTTCTAAGTAACCAAATATTTGATTTAAGGCTAACATATATATGTTATAATAATGCATAATCATACTTTATTAATGCCTAATAATACTAACAATAACGCACGATTTTAGATTAGTTTGTCTCGCCATTAGATTGCTGTAGTTATAAATGATCAATTAAGAGAATGTAAGGAATTGGCCTTAGCATTAATATAATCTTGTATAGGTTCTTTGGTGAAAATGTTTTCATGAGATAAGCATTTTATCTGCAAAAAGAAATCACACTGTTTTCCCACGATCATATGCAGTTGAGCATGTGTGAAATGGGATAACAACATATATAAAACGAACTCCCATTACTCATTAGCTTACGCCAATCCGACGGATGGAAGGATAATATAATGGGTTCATAACGTACATGTATACTTACAATGACCGTAATACCGTCAACAAACTTAAGTAAAAATATAAACAAATTGACCTATAAAACTGCTCGGCACACCACGCGAAGCGACAAACAATATTATGTCATATATTAACTATTGATACCATTGAGAATACCCATTCATCAGAGTACAGCATCATTACTGAAAACCCAATGCCTCAATACAGACGAAAGAACTTATGATCAACTTGTCAAAGCCTTGTTAATCTAACATATTGATGACAGAAAAATCCACTATCACCAGCCGAATCAAATCATCTTAACGGCCCGTAAGGCAGTCTCACAACCGTGTCAGCTCGAAAGCCAAACCTCGTCAGACGGCTATCACTCGCGCTACAACAGTGGCTGGCTCGTGGTACGGAAGCCGTAGGTGTTCACAAAATCAAGAAACTGCGAATTTTTAAAACTAAAATCATAATCATTTTTTAATGTCCTTAAATTTCTGTAAAATCTCTAAATTTGTCTTTTATTTGCGTCAATAAGCTGTTTGTCTCCATACTTTAACTGAATTTTTTGTTCATAACTAAACGAATTAAAATTGTTCAATATTGCACGTCAAGCTTTCATCCATAGTTCTTATTTACATATTGTTTAGTGTTTACTTACAATACTACTTTGTTTGTTTTGTGTGCTTTTCATTATCGTTTTTACGTACTATATATAGTCTTTTTTGTTTGTCGGCTGCACCAAAGCGCATTAGTGGCGGCTTTGCTCTGTCGGCGTTTTGCAGAGGGATTTAACGACGCGGCGTAGTTTTTAACTGCGGCTGCGCTGTTGCCAATTTATTTTTTGTTTTTCTAAAAAAAATCAATTAATTATTTTGTATCTTTGAGGGAATGTACGTTTTTTGGGAAACAGTTAAGATTTACGAGTTTAAGTTGTGATTTTATGTCGCGGGTTTAATAAACGTATTGCTGTAGATGAAGTACCTCAAACGAAAATTTAAATCAGTGTTTTAAATAAATAGATAGTTTTTTTTTAACAAATATATTGTCTAATTTCCTTTTTTTACAAAGTTAATTTAAGATATTTATAATTAACACTAAGTATTTAAATTGTTACACAGCATAATTATTGTGTTAATTATATCACTTTATCATCTACAATTCTTTGAAAATCTTCTTATACCTAAAACTATAAAATTAAATTTAATACAGACCTGTATTAATTACTCATCTAAACTGCACGAGTGTGATTAAACATTGGACACTGGCTTAATATCAGTAACAAATTAATAGATTAATATATTAAAATTTTTAAATTCCAAGCAAAGAAACAACATATGTGAGCAGCCTCCCCGATATCTATATCACACTGGCTCTCTCGCTCGCACGTGCGAAGCAGAGAGCCAGAAAATAAACAAAAAACCTGAAAACAAATCCGTCCAATACGGAAAAATATAGCAATAATGAAATAAATAATATAATGTTATACATAGTCACGAAAATTCTGTTAAAACTTAAAGTAAAAAGAAATACACCGTTATCCTAAAATATCAAAACAACTTTCAAATGACAATGACATTAAATTAAGAAATTTATTCAGATAATTGTTTTTTTTTAATAAAAAAAAACTACAGCAGTATGTTATTTAGGGCCGGTTTATTCATCTCTGAGTAAAGTGCCAAGTTGTGTACTTGACAGATTGACTACTCGTCGAGTAAAATTTCCTTACTGGCCAGATATTTTACTTGACGGCTCAAACACCGATTAAGATGTTACTTGACAGTTTGACATTTGTTAAGTCGTGTTTGAAGGTTAGAAAACAATATATGATGGCTTTTCTGAGTAAAAGATGGAGATATTTGACGAATATGACAGCCCATTTATCAACGAAGAAATGGAAATTGTTAATCATATTAATCGGGCTCGACGTACTTATATCACAGTAGCAGATTTCGGAAAGATGCACCAGAGTACTGCCGCATAAATTATAAAAAAAGTTACCGTTGCATTAGCGCGTTTAAAAACAACGTTTATTCATTTGCCTGAAACGCCACATGATAGAAATGAAATAATAAATAAATTTTATGAAATGTCACGTTTTCCAAAAGTTTTGGGAGCCCTTGACGGCACACATGTGCGAATCCAATCGCCGCGTATAGCATAAATAAAATATAGAGTTATGTATACATAGTTACAACTTGTTTTACAGGTGGTGCAAATGCAGAAATGTACAGAAATAGAAAAGAGTATTTTTCTATTAATTTTCTATTAATGTGCAAGTGGTCTGTAATGCTTCTAATAAAATAATTGATATCGTTTCTTGTTGGATTATTTTTTTTAATTCACTTGTTAGGATGCGTTTCGAAGCTGGAGAAATGGGAAATGGACTACTTTTGGGTGACAGCGTTTATCCTGTTAGAGAATATCTCATAACACCTCTAAATAAACCAATTACTGCTGCGGAGACTTTGTAAAATGAAGCCCAAATACGAACTAGAAATGTAGTAGAAAGGACGTTCGGAATTTGGAAACGACACGACGGTTTCAGTAGGACATCGGTAGGAATGAGATGTTGTGTCCTTTTAAATCAGGATATCATTATAGCAACAGCCATATTGCACAATATTGCGTGTGAAAATAATGACATTCTGTTTGATGTTGGAGAAAATGTAGATTTAGGTAATATTGGTGTTAGGCAACAATTATTTTAAGGAACTTCTGTATTCTTGGAATGAGTCCGAAAGCATTAAATTCTGCGGTAACCTTTCTCCAAGTTAACTCTTTCTCTTGCCATGTGCATCCATCAGTTATTTTCAATTACTGAAGCACCATGCTTTAGTATAGTCTCGACCAGTCGATCTCCTCAAAAAAGGTAAAATTTGGCGATCTGTCACGTTTAGCAGCAGTTCGCTTCATAATGAAATCAAATTATAGATCCTGCAATGAATATATGTAACTTCCTGTATGAATATAATTCAAACTTACCTTAAACAATGCTATTCAAACTAAATTAACAATGAACTCGCGAATTCGTGAATAAAAATGTCAAAAATTTCTTTGACGTTAACAAACGTCAAATTAAACACCGTAAAAATGTGCTTTACATATATTTGCATACTATCTCTTTTTCACGTGTATAAATAATTGATTTTTCGTCTTATTTTCTTTTCGTCTCTTATTGTCTTACCAGAAACAATACTACTAACATAAAAATGTTGACTTCCGTCAAGTAGGTACCAGAGACTTGCACGAGTAAGTAAAAATGTAATCGATTAATAATCGGCGATTACCTTTCCCGACGATGCGAGTAGGTAATCATTAAGACCGGCATCGTAGGAATCGGCATCGTCGCATCGCAAGAATCGTACGATTCTTACTCGTAAGAATAGGGTACAATAATTGTGCATATATGGTACTATTTGTTGATTATCACTTATTATAGTGGCTTGATTTTACTAATGTATTGTATGTTTACAGTTCCTAATAAAAGTTTTCCAAATTTTGTGTTCCTGTGTTTGTGTCCTTGTGTTTTTTTATATGACATAGTTTCTGTCGAGATTAACTCATACTAGATCTATCTAAACAAACGTTAGTTTTATTGCTTTCTACCAGTTAACGAATAACAATGACACTGTAAACTGCCCCAATCGCAAAACTTGAGAAAAAAAGGAAAAAAGCAAGTGCTCCTCAAGGTCCGTATATACAAGGTTACCTTGTAACTTTTCAGCCAATCACGAGAAAGAGCGCGAACGCGTCATCATGTATGCTGTTTTTAATAAATAAAGTGGTGCATATATGTAAAAATAAATGGCGGTTTGTACTCCCAAACTAAATATTTATTTTTTATAATAGAAAACGAATTTCTACTATTATGCAACAGTAAACATAAGTAAATCAAGTAAAAATATTACATAAATATAACACGAAAGTTAGAACACACATAGAGCATGACATTAAATTAGAAACTAAGGAAAAGTAAAGTAAAATGGTAAAAAGATAACGATTATATATTATCAAACTAAATATTTATTCTTCCTAATAAAAAGCATTTTCTTATTATATAATCATAAGCATAAGTAATTAAGCTAACAAAATAACATTAATTTAAAAACTAAGGAAACTAAAATTTAGAAAAAAGGAAAAAAAAACATTACATAAATCTTTATGTAATGTTTTTTTTCCTTTTTTTCTTGGCAAATTTGCGTCCTTCAGATTTAACTTCTCTCTTTTCAGTGATTTTTTGTTTGTTTTAAGTTTAAATATTTATTTTTAAAAAAAAAAATCTTAATTCAGAAAATTTTTCAATTAATGTTTTATCAACAGGAACGTGTCTTGCAATATACTTTCAAGCTCTTTTTATTATTACAGAATACCCCAATACTAACCTTTTAACGTAAACAAACACGAGAATGATCGCGAAGCGCGTCATCACAGCGTCATCGTGTATCCACCCTCTCCTTTCCCCGGGCCTCACCTACAACTTACGAGGTAACCTTGAGTGCTCCTGACGATGCTGCGAGTAGTAATCATACGATGCCACGATGCCGATTACTACTCATACCTCATATACACGATTATGCGTATTACTAGACGCATCCTTATACTCGCCAAATGCGTAAACGTACCTATACTCACTCGCACGATGCCGTACTCACTCGTGCAGGTCTCTAGTAGGTACTTATCATTTAAAATATCGTGAAAAGATAAATATTTTACTAGTGACAAGTAAGTTTAATTGTCAAGTACGTACTTGGCACTTTAATCGGCGGTGAATAAACCGGACCTTAATAAATTAAAATAATTACGCACCCTTTGGTTTCATTATAAAACTGTCACCAACAAACAGTATTAGTTCATATGGTAGTTACGACCTGTGAACGGTGAGTCATTCATAAACAAAACTTATATAATATAGTTTATCCGTAAAACACGATATCTGAACGTTGATGTCCATCGATTTATTAACGTGACCCGAGAACGCAACGCAAGCGAGCACAGGAGCACACTCAATTTGTGCCATTTGTGCACCGTTCAGATGGAATCTGCCGTATCCCTCCCCACCTCCGCTGCGTCCTTTATGCGGCTAGGCATCGACAAAATCAACGTAATCCCGCCTACTCGGCGCACTTGCTCCGTCGTCCGTCGCTTGCTCGTGAAGTATGTGTAGGAAGGAACGTCGCGTCGTTTACTCGTTTCACTGCGTTATATTTCACGAATATATTAAGATTTTATTAATTTGTAATCGACGATTTGTTGAGGGGGTTCACGTGCTCATGTGCTCCTATACAGAAACCGCCACTGGTCAACAAGAAAATACGAAATCTGAGAAGCTAGTGTCTTCTCAAAAACCTTTGAAACAAGAGAAGACTAATCGGTCTAATCTTTCATCCGTGTCGAACTGGCAATCTTCAGCGAAGGACGCACAACAGCAAGCTTCCAGAATCCCGAAAAACAAATTCACTTATGCAATAATCAATAAAGTGAGTCAAATACGGTAATATAGTTGGGCAACACAACCTAATCATATTACTGATAATGCCATCATGAACAAGTGATCCGGATTTAAAATTCTTAATGATAATGAAAATTGTTGCTACATCAATTTAATATCAATTAAGCATACAGGCTTAAATGAGAAAATGTTAGCACGGAAATTTCTTTCATATAGAATTTTTTATTTAGCGATATTACCAGTAATCGGCAGTATTAGTTGATTCACAAAATTAATTCAATTATTAATCTTATCAACATCACTCAAACATGCAGGCAAATTAACATTTTGTCTTCCACAAACCCCAAAGCACAGTATAGTATATAGGCAGTAGTGTCAAGAGCTGTCGGCACCTTTGAAGTTTGTGAGTCTAAGTTTTTCTCGCGCAACCTGCCAGGCTCATGAGAGCGGCATTCTTTACTTACGACTCGAGCCGAGCGCTGTCGATTAGCATGCATTTCTTCGATAAATCATGGCGGCATTTAAGTTTAAATTTAAATGAGAAAATAAAGAACAATTGAAAATAATAGTGCATAAATAAACCGAATGCAACTAGAATGTATTTAAAAAAAAAACCATGTAAAATTCAGAATCTACAATTATTTATACAATTAAAGAAAGGATAAAGAATCAGGAAGAAGTTGAAATCTAAATACCATTGAATTTTTTTTCTGTAACATATGCAACTATTTAAAAATAACCGAGAACAGATTATAAAAATATAGTAGCTACTGATTAATACATACTTAGAAAAATAATTACTATTTTTTTTTAGGGTTACTTTGAGTAGTTGAGGATAAATGTTGTTCTTTTAAATAACTTCCATTTCAATACTTTATATGTAAGGAGAATTGTTAGCTTGGTTAAATTTTTATTTGTCCTGGTTCGTGGTAGAACTGATTGTCCATGACTTTCAAGTAGACTTAATTTTAATATTGCAAGCATAAACACTTGTTCCTACGTAATCTTCTACTGTGTTTCACATCGGACCAATGTTCTACGTACATCCCCTATTTCTTTAATGTGCAAGTATTTCAATAGAATCTAGAATCTCTGATGCTTGTGACATTCATAATAGTTTAAATTACATTACAGAGTTTGCATATAATTTACATTAGTCTTGCTCGTAATGTAATTTACACGTGTAATATGTATTGCAGATGTGCGCATTGTATTTTCTTGTAATTGGGTTTTACCTCTCGCAAAATAAATCATTATTATTAATTAAAAAAAATATTTATTTACAAGTGTCAACGAATCAAACACAGATATACAGTAAAATCCGTGCTGCAACAAAACATAATGTTACAAAATGAGGTTATTGCAGCAATTTTACAGAATCCGTCACTGTAAAGAGTCGGTGGGCACAATAGAATTTTATTATTACAATCAAATGCAGACGTACACAAAAAAAAACCACGCTACAACCAAAATCTTATGTTAAAAATGAGGTTATCCGCAGTGCTAGAGGAATTCAACTTACTATAAAAAGCCGTGATTGTTTATTAGGAAATAATTTGGACAACACAGGAATACCATAACTGGAATATAACAATTTAATCTTTCAGTTTTTTCCATTTTATTTACAGAATTTTTCGCTATTATTGTTTATTATGAAATGCAGTTAAACGTAGGCTTCAGCAATGGATTCAATCTACATTAACAAAATTATTTTTTTAAAATTCTGAGGCGCCATCTTCGAATAAAGTGCTACACTTCTACGATGGGCATGAAATCATAAATTTTATGGGATGGCCCACTGTTTTACAAAATGCGTTTTCCTAAGTTTCTCCCAAATGAGTGAATAGTTTTCAATTTTTCTTAGACATACATAATATACAAAACGTAAGGATCATAATGACACTCTTCAACCGATTTTTTCTTTTTCGCCGTTATTCAATTACAGATCCTCTTGCTATTTCTTTATTATGATTAGTGTGAAATACAGATTTATTTGATAACTTAAAACATAATTAAATATTCTCATTTTTGAAGAAACTGAAGAAATTAAAAATGCATTGTTCCCACCACTTTTTGCCCACCCTTAAACGTAGATATTATGAATACATCATTATTATTTTAGTTCTATATGTGATTCCATTGTACAGGTGTCCCACAGAAAACTGGATCGTTGATTAGAGCCCTATTTTTGAATATACCGGGTGTTCAGGAAAACTGAGTTTTTTCATTATAGCTCTATTTTTGCTTTCAGGAACAAATCTTTTCTACAAAAGTTGTGCAGAATCGAATACTGCATAACCTAAAATTATTTTTAAAAATACCGGGTGTTCAGGAAAGCTGGGTTTTTTCATTATAGCTCTATTTTTGCTCTTAGGAAAAAATCCTTTTTACAAAAGTTGTACAGAATTGAATACTGCATAACCTAAAATTATTTTTAAAAATACCGGGTGTTCAGGAAGACTGGGTTTTTTCGTTATAGCTCTATTTTTTGCGTTTAGGAAGAAATCTTTTCTACAAGAGTGTTATAGAATTGAATGCTGCATAACCTAAAAATATTTTCAAATATACCGGGTGTTCAGGAAGACTGGGTTTTTTCACTATAGCACTATTTTTGCGTTTCGGAATAAAATCTTTTCTACAATGGTAATAGAATTGAATGCTGCATAACCTAAAAATATTTTTAAATATACTGGGTGTGAAGGAAGACTGCGTTTTTTCATTATAGTTCTATTTTTGCTCTTATGAACAAATCTTTTCTACAAAAGCAGTACAGATTTGAATGCTGCTTAACCTAAAAATATTTTCAAATATACCGGGTGTTCAGGAAGACCGGGTTCTTTAATTATAGCTCTATTTTTGCTTTTAGGAAAAAATCTTTTCTACAAAAGTTGTACAGAATTGAATACTGCATAACCTAAAAATGTTTTTAAATATACCGGGTGTTCAGGAAGACTGGGTTTTTTCGTTATAGCTCTATTTTTGCGTTTAGGAAGAAATCTTTTCTACAAGAGTGTTATAGAATTGAATGCTGCATAACCTAAAAATATTTTCAAATATACCGGGTGTTCAGGAAGACTGGGTTTTTTCACTATAGCACTATTTTTGCGTTTCAGAATAAAATCTTTTCTACAATGGTAATAGAATTGAATGCTGCATAACCTAAAAATATTTTTAAATATACTGGGTGTGCAGGAAGACTGCGTTTTTTCATTATAGTTCTATTTTTGCTCTTATGAACAAATCTTTTCTACAAAAGCTGTACAGAATTGAATGCTGCTTAACCTAAAAATATTTTCAAATATACCGGGTGTTCAGGAAGACCGGGTTCTTTAATTATAGCTCTATTTTTGCTTTTAGGAAAAAAATCTTTTCTACAAAAGTTGTACAGAATTGAATACTGGATAACCCAAAAATATTTTCAAATATACCGGGTGTTCAGGAAGACCGGGTTTTTTCGTTATAGCTCTATTTTTGCGTTTAAGAAAAAAACCTTTTCTACAAAAGTTGTACAGAATTGAATACTGCATAACCTAAAAATGTTTTTAAATATACCGGGTGTTCAGGAAGACTGGGTTTTTTCATTATAGCTCTATTTTTGCTTTTAGGAAAAAATCCTTTCTACAAAAGTTGTACAGAATTGAATACTGCACAACCTACAATTGTTTTTAAATATACCGGGTGTTCAGGAAGACTAAATTTTTTCATTATAGCTCTATTTTTGCTTTTAGGAGAAAATCTTTTCTACAAAAGTTGTACAGAATTGAATACTGCATAACCTAAAATAATTTTTAAATATACTGGGTCTCCAGGAAGACTGGGTTTTTTCATTATAGCTCTATTTTTGCTTTTAGGAAAAAATCTTTTCTACAATGGTAATAGAATTGAATGCTGCATAACCTAAAAATATTTTCAAATATACCGGGTGTTCAAGAAGACTGGGTTTTCTCATTATAGCTCTATTTTTGCTTTTAGGAAAAAATCTTTTCTACAATGGTAATAGAATTGAATGCTGCATAACCTAAAAATATTTTCAAATATACCGGGTGTTTAGGAAGACTGGGTTTTCTCATTATAGCTTTATTTTTGTTTTTAGGAAAAAATCTTTTATGCAAAAGTGTTATAGAATTCAATAGTGCATAAGTTAAAAATATTTTCAAATATACGGGGTGTTAAAAAAAAATTGATTTTTTTCATTATAGCCCTATTTTTGCTTTTAGGAAAAAATCTTTTCTACAAAAGTGTTATAGTATTCAATAGTGCATAAGTTGAAAATATTTTCAAACATACGGGGTGTTTAGGACGACTGGGTCTTTTCATTATAGCTCTATTTTTGTTTTTAGGAAAAAATCTTTTATACAAAAGTGTTATAGAATTCAATAGTGCATAAGTTAAAAATAGTTTCAAATATACGGGGTGTTCAAAAAATTGGATTTTTTTCATTATAGCTCTATTTTTGCGTTTAGGAAAAAATCTTTTCTACAAGAGTGTTATAGAATTGAATGCTGCATAACTAAAAATATTTTCAAATATACCGGGTGTTCAGGAAGACTGGGTGTTTTCGTTATAGCTCTATTTTTGCTTTTAGCAAAAAAATATTTTCTACAAAAGTAATAGAATTAAATACTGCATAACCTAAAATTATTTTTAAAAATACCGGGTGTTCAGGAAGACTGGGTTTTTTCGTTATAGCTCTATTTTTGCATTTAGGAAGAAATCATTTCTACAAGAGTGTTATAGAATTGAATGCTGCATAACCTAAAAATATTTTCAAATATACCGGGTGTTCAGGAAGACTGGGTTTTTTTCATTATAGCTCTATTTTTGCTTTTAGGAATAAATCTTTTCTACGAAAGTTGTACAGAATTGAATACTGCATAACCTAAAATTATTTTTAAAAATACCGGGTGTTCAGGAAGACTGGGTTTTTTCGTTATAGCTCTATTTTTGCGTTTAGGAAAAAATCTTTTCTACAATGGTAATAGAATTGAATGCTGCATAACCTAAAAATATTTTCAAATATACCGGGTGTTCAACAAGACTGGGTTTTCTCATTATAGCTCTATTTTTGCTTTTAGGAAAAAAATCTTTTCTACAATGGTAATAGAATTGAATGCTGCATAACCTAAAAATATTTTCAAATATACCGGGTGTTCAGGAAGACTGGGTTTTTTTCATTATAGCTCTATTTTTGCTTTTAGGAATAAATCTTTTCTACGAAAGTTGTACAGAATTGAATACTGCATAACCTAAAATTATTTTTAAAAATACCGGGTGTTCAGGAAGACTGGGTTTTTTTATTATAGCTCTATTTTTGCTTTTAGGAAAAAATCCTTTCTACAAAAGTTGTACAGAATTGAATACTGCATAACCTAAAATTATTTTTAAAAATACCGGGTGTTCAGGAAGACTGGGTTTTTTCGTTATAGCTCTATTTTTGCGTTTAGGAAAAAATCTTTTCTACAATGGTAATAGAATTGAATGCTGCATAACCTAAAAATATTTTCAAATATACCGGGTGTTCAAGAAGACTGGGTTTTCTCATTATAGCTCTATTTTTGCTTTTAGGGAAAAAATCTTTTCTACAATGGTAATAGAATTGAATGCTGCATAACCTAAAAATATTTTCAAATATACCGGGTGTTCAGGAAGACTGGGTTTTTTCATTATAGGCCTATTTTTGCATTTAGGAAAAAATCTTTTATACAAAAGTGTTATAGAATTCAATGCTGCATAAGTTAAAAATATTTTCAAATATACGGGGTGTTAAAAAAAATGGATTTTTTTCATTATAGCTCTATTTTGGCTTTTAGGAAAAAATCTTTTCTACAAAAGTGTTATAGAATTCAATGCTGCATAAGTTAAAAATATTTTCAAATATACGGGATGTTCAGGTAGACTGGGTCTTTTCATTATAGCTCTATTTTTGTATTTAGGAAAAAATCTTTTATACAAATGTGTTATAGGATTCAATGCTGCATAAGTTAAAAATATTTTCAAATATACGGAGTGTTCAAAAAAAATGGATTTTTTTCATTATAGCTCTATTTTTGCTTTTAGGAAAAAATCTTTTCTACAAAAGTTGTACAGATTTCAATGCTGCATAACGTAAACATATTTTTGACTATACAGGGTGTTCCAAATGTAAAAACAAAAGAAAACTACTTAAAACGTATTGCACATTATAAAAGATGATTCTCAAGTGACTGGGGACCGACTTCAAGAAACCACCTTCCTCAAGTACCACCTTCCTCGACTCCTAGATGCGCAGCATCTATTCACTTACTATAAAAGGCGTCAGTCACTGGAAACAGGAGAATTTTTAATGCCACCAGACACAGACGTAATAATAAGAAACACTACAACAAAAACTAATTGTTAAGATATTATATTGTTTTAATGACTAATTTACTTACCCTAACAATTTACAATGAAGGTAAATCAGATATGGAACAGGTTACAGTTAGAGCTGTATCTCCGTACAACAAACAGCAATTGTAATTGCCTTAGTATCAATAAATATAATAAAAAATTAAATTATAGAAATATGTTAAACGCCAGCACAAATACAAATAACGCCATATTGCCGCAGCGATTTACGGCGCATTCCATTATTGCCTGCTTCACGCAGCTTTCAAAAACAGATACAAATATTCCCTTTCTTGACACTACTGGCACAGAATATCTAACAACCAGAACATCAACTTGGCTTGGCGGGAAGGGTTCGCGCATTCTCATCGCGCAGCTTGATCCGCCATTAAATCGGGCGAGAACTTGTGGTGCCGGCTATGTTCGCTCCTTGCATTAGGCACACGTCGCTGACTTCAAGTTTATATTCGTATGTTAATTTAAATAGTGTTATCAAGTGCAAGTCGATAAAAATATGAAAATAATGGAAAAGAAAGTAAAATAATTGTAAAAATAGGCGATATTCTTTCATTTTATCGTAGATATGTATCATATTCTCGAAATTCACTTCAGTTAGGTCCTGTCAGGCACGGAATTTTATCGAAGCCGACTCTAACTTCTCGCCCGAGACACTGACATCAAGGTCACGAAATTTTGCCCACTCAAATCAAAAGAGCCGACAAAGAGTTTGCATTCTGGTTGTTACGATATTCTGTGCTACTGGATAAACACTATACTGTGCCCAAAGTGTTCAAGATTTTGCATACAAGTCGGTTATCGCTTGAACGAGCTATATGATCAAAAAAGGCTTTTTTCTCAAGTGCAAGTGTTATTGGTAAGATTTCTTAAAGATTTATAATAATTCCATTCCGTCAACAAGCGCGATTTACGATATTTTAACTTAGCCTTGTTCCGCAAGAACATCATGAGCTTCAAGTTATCCATGATCCACGAAGTAAATCGACGAGTGATAACAGGCGCGTGCTTATCAAACAGATTCAACAAGCACGAATTGAAATAATGCACCTTTTCATTTATTGTAGCCATATAAAAAATATGATGAAAACAAATACAGTTCAAATCAAAAATAAATACATCCCAGTCTACATTTCTAAAATCGCGATAACACCACTTGGCGGATTTTTTTCAAATCTAGCGGAGTTTTAAGCGCCATCTAACGGATTAAGTTTTTACCCACTGTTGACACTGGCCTGGGGGTAGACACTTAAGCGGAGAAACTTCGTCAAATTTCCCATTGGTTATTGTAATCACGTGGTAAATTTTATTATAGTGCTGTCGATGGTGCGCTGTATGCAATTAGAAAGCTACATTATCGATGTAGCTTTGAATTGTGAATAACTTATAACACCTCATTTACCTGCGCTTAAACTGCGTTGAGTCAAACCAACAACAACAAAATCTAATGTTGTTGAGGGATTTCGATGTGTTTCTTATCACAAACGATGGGAAGGATATGGCTAGACCAATATGTAAATATTTTAAAGCCTCAATTTTTTTTTAAATATCTCCGGAACTTGACGTGCTCATATTTATTTTACGCATGTTTATGCTCATGTGGATAAAGCTTAATGCAGTGCGGGATGATAGTTGTGGTAGGCGTGTCCATGCAGTCATGCCGTCCATGTTGGACTTGCGCTTCATCCGTGTTAGTGATAAGACGTGTTTCTTTTTTGCTAAATTTTTAAAGCGTGTTTCAACCTGTGTTATCCCTAATCCTTTCATAGTGTTTTATATCTGATATTTAACTTCCCACTTTTTGTAACTGAATTTAAGGTAAGGTTAATTGTTTAATTCTTGCTTGTGCATGCCTGCTTTTTGCTTTTGGCTTGTTAAATGAGTGTTATAAAAGGGGGCTCTGTGCCCCCTTTACCATCTGAAGATGAATCCATGTCTGATGATAATATCTCCGATTCAAGGGAAATTGATAGAGAAAATGTTCACTCGAATATCAATCAAGTTGAAAGAAATACTTTGAATTCCCAAAATTACACTAATATAAATACACAAAATAAGCTTCAGGAGAAACCTTGTTATAAATATAAGGATTCCAATCTGGGTCCATACATTGTTTATGTGCAAAACAAAGACGAAAAAGGAGCAAGCATTCATCCTTTGAAGGTAGGTCGCATTGTGCATTAGAAAAAGTAGAAGGTATAATTAAAATAACTAGAAAAGGTAAAAGTAGAATAGCACTTGAGTTTGATAAATATGACCGTGCCAATAAATTTATTGATAATGATTTAAATGCGAGACATAATTGGAATAGTTTCATCCCAACTCATCTGGTAACATGTAAGGAGTGATAAGAGAATCGATGAAGATATGAATGCGGAAGAGATCAAAGTAAACGCTAGATGTGGCAACAGAGAGGTCCTGAATGTTCATAGATTCAACAGGAGAGTGGTGAATCCGGAAGGACAAGTAGAATATGTTACCAACTAAATCGGTTGCTATAACTTTCTCCGGTAATGTCTTACCAAAGCACATCTTGATATATAAATGCCCTTTTGAGGTTAAGAGCTACATATTTCCGGTGATACAATGCTTCAAATGTCTTAGATATGGTCATACTAAAAACAGTGCAAAGGAAATGAAAGATGCAAGCATTGCGGTGAGGATCATACCGATGATGGGAATTGTACTAGTGAGCTTAAATGTGCAAATTGTGGCAAGGAGCATATTGCTACTTCAAGGAAATGTGAAAGTTATTTAAAACAGAAGGAAATTAAAAGTCTGATGGCATATGAAAATCTTACTTATTGGGAAGCTATGAAGAAACTAAATCCTCGAGCTCGTAATGAGGATATTGATGTATCTTTAGTACCACAACATTTTCCACCATTACAAGGCAATAGAAGTAAAACTTCCTATTCGTTTCATGTATCAAAATCAAGGCCAAAAAGACATTTTTCACAACCGACCCCAGGTTATGACAGGCAAGCCCATTATAAATTACTAAACAGTCCAGAACCTGTTCCTCTTAAGAAGCCAGTTTTTTATAGTCAAAGAGCAAGTTCCTCCAACAAACCATTGCCTGATCGCAGCACCTCTGTGGGGCAGGATCTTTAAACAATAACGATCGTGATTATACTCAGCAGAAGAGTATTATTAATATTATAGAAGAGTTGACCCAGCTTGTGAAGAATGTTAAAGGAGCAGAGGAAGATACGAAGAAGATTATGGACCATGTTAATATTTTAAAGGGGCACGTAATCAAAAACATCATTTTATAATGTTTATTTTACAATGGAACGCAAGAAGTTTGAGAGCTAATAAAGAAAGTTTTGAGAGGTATCTAAGCGAACGTCATGTGGATGTGGCATGTGTATGTGAAACTTGGTTCAAAGCCAATGAACAGCTGAGGTTCAAAGGATATAAAATCATTCACGAAGCTAGAGAAGATGGCAAGGGAGGAGTAGCTATATTAGTTAGATGCGGATTACCCTTTGAAGATATTACATTAAACATTAGGGAAGAATTCCAGATTTCAAGTTATAGGAATTAAAGTAAATCAGATTAATATCCTATCGGTATATATTCCACCAGATTTGACTGTTACGGAGAACACCTGGAATGAAATTTTAAGAAATTTGCAGCCACCGTTCATTATTTGCGGTGATATGAACGCGAATAATCCCTTGTGGGGCAGTTCCATCAGCAACAGAAACGGTTTAGAAGTGGCTAATTTTATCCTCAATTCTGATGTCTCACTCTTCAATGACGGTTCTGCAACCCGAGTCTCACATCCAGACTGCCATAGTAGTGCAGTGGATCTAACTTTTGTTTCGCCAGACATCCCCTTAAATTTTGACTGGAATATATGTGAGGATAGTCTAGGAAGTGATCATTTTCCCATTAGTATTGTCAACAGGTCTATCACTCGAGCGTCTGAAACAAATACATTGGTCAGCACAAGAAAGTTCAACACAAAAAAAGCCAATTGGGAAAATTTCCGTACTATGATCTCAGACTTACTGCAAGATTCCAACGGAAACGATTTCGATTCTGTCTTAAGGACTGCAATAGAACAAACTATACCTAGCGCAAATAGCCACCTTTTCAACCCTCGAAGCAAGACATGGTGGGACCAGGAGTGTGAGAACCTTGTAAGTCAGAGAAGAGCTGCTCTTGCTTCTTATAAGAATAATCCCAGCTCAAATAATTATCTAGAGGTTAAAAGAATAAGTGCACTTGTGAAGCGCAAATTGAAGAGTAAGAGAAGGAATAGTTTTATTGTCTTTTGTAATAGCATAAATAGAAATAGCAGAGTGGTAGATATATGGAAAAATGTGAAAAAATTCTCGAGGAAATTTAAGGAATCGAATAATATTGACATCAGACATGTAGAGTGTTTTTATAAATTATTAGAAAGCTTATCGCCATGTGGTGCAGTAAATAAATGTATTTTTCCACCCTCTGATGTAAACAGGCATGCAGTTTTTGAGAAAGTTAATGCATCGGAAATTAGAGTTCAAACGTTGAAAAATGTGGCTCCCGGGACTTGATGGACTAGACAATACTATAATTAAGAATCTACCAGAAGTAGCTCTTGAGGCTCTTAAGGCATTGTTTGATGACATCCTTGGAGGACATACTAGCATCCAATAGAATGGAAAACTCAAGTTATTCACCCAATTAAAAAGCCTGGGAAAGATCATAATTATTATCAGGATGGAGACCTGTTTGCTTGGATCCTCTATAGGGAAACTTTTTGAGAAGGTCATTGCTAACAAGTTGGAGTGGTTTCTTGAGACTCACAACATCTTGGCGCCAGAACAATGGGGATTTAGAAAAGGTAGAGGTACTGCGGAGGCTGTTACAGTTTTAATATCTAAAATAAGTTCGGCATTTTTGCAAAACAAATTGGTAATGGCCTTATTTCTGGATATTTCAGCTGCTTATGATAATGTGAATATAGATGTACTTGTAGATAAGTTGATCGATTGTAACATTCCCTCACACATTATTAAAACCATTTATGATTTACTCAACGATAGGATGCTGTATATTAAATCCATTGACCAGTTTCTGGGACCGCGGCGTACATCGCAAGGAATTCTCAAGGATCCCTTTAAGCACTCTTCTATTTAACGTTTATATGAGAGACCTCCCGAATGTCGTGGACGAGGCAGAGGTGGTAATTTACGCTGATGATCTTACAATTTTTATCGAAGGATCTAATCTGCAAGAGATGGCTGCAAGTATTAATAGATCCTTAGACAGAATTATGACCTGGATGTTCCAGCATGGGTTATCTATTTCTCCCACGAAAAGTAAAGGAGTTTTATTTAAGAAAGGAATGCAACCACATTTCATACCCGCAGTTCGTATTGATAATGTTCGGGTGCCTTTTACCACTTCATTGAAGTTCCTTGGAGTTCATCTTGACGCTAAACTATCTATGAAGGGTTTCTTTGAAGACGTCAAAAGGAAAACTTCTCAAGGCCTAAACATCATGAAAAGTATTTCAAGAATTAGATGGGGAGCTGATCCAAAATGCCTTTTACATATATATTTTGCGATTGTTAGATCTCATATTGATTATGCCTCTTTTATAATGCCTGCATTGAATAAAACAAACCTAGATCTTCTGCAACGTATTCAGAATTCTGGTCTTCGATTAGCCTTGGGGGCTATGTGCTCTACCCCGGTGATAGCATTGCATGCTGAAGCTTCTGTTTACCCGATTGCCCTTAGAATCGAACAAATGGCAAATAATTTTGTTCTTAAACATTATACGCTAAATTCTGATCCTATCAGAAGGGAATTAATAAACTGGAGTTCACTGTTAAGATTTTACCCAAACTGGAATAGAGGCCTAATTCCACCTTTGATAAAAGCCTATAGATGGGCAAAGACCCTGAAGGACTTGAGTATGAGTGATAAGTTAGTTTGCTACACCCTTAACCCGATGGAAATTTTTGATCCTCCAGAGATTATAATAGATGGCCGCTTTAGCAAAGCCAATGCAGACAACCAGCAAATTTTTCTGGACTTAGTTAGAACCTATTTTTCGCACTGCATTGAATTTTACACCGATGGCTCTCTCTTTCACTATCCCTCACGTGTTGGATATGGGGTTTTTTGCCCTAAGTTGAACATTGTAGAGAAGGGTGCACTCCCTGCGCTGACTAACATATTTGTGGCTGAGATCTTTGCTATTTATAGAGCTCTCTCTTTGTGCCAAAGCTTCCATATTGCTAATGCAGTGATATTCTCGGACTCACAAGCAGCTATTAGAGGTCTATGCGGGTTGGGATATTCAGCTGGTCTACATCCGTTGATTGCTGAATGTAGAAGAATTGCTTCGCAAATTAAGGAAACAGGTGATTTAACTTTGGTTTGGGTTCCTGGACATAAAGGTATCTCTGGAAACGAAAAGGCTGACGTTTTGGCGAAGGACGGGTCATCTGAGGATATTCGTTTTACCAAGATATTCTCCCTGGATTGTAGAGGATTGAGTGCTCAGCTGGTAAAGGAAAAGTGGGAAGATGAGTTTAGTACTTCAGCATTAGCACAAAGATACAAAGCTGCAATTGGCAACCGTTTGCAAAATCCTTGGTTTTCTAAATTAAAATATGGAGGAAGAGAATTCATAACTACATTATGTAGATTGAGATTCAACCACAACCAGTGTAAATGTCATTTGTTTAGATTAAACTTGGTTGATAGCCCGAACTGCGACTGTGGTGAAGTTGAAGATCCCGATCACATCTTTTTCGGATGCAATAGAAGAACTCTTCAGTCTAACATTCTAATTCAAAGAGCTTATACGATGTGGTGGACTCCGCCTTTTAACGTCAACAGCTTATTAGCTACAGAAAGATTACAAATCTATACTCTACTTTACAAATTTCTTAAATCCAATAGTATTTCATATGATTTTGCTTTTTATTAATTGTCATGATTATTAATTTCCCTGTCCCTGACCGAGGTCGTCCTTTTATATTCCTGTGTGTGTAATGCTCCGCCGACCCCGGAGCGAGAAGAGTTTTTTCCCTCCTTGTTTACACGCTTCTGCTTTGCATAGCTTTTGTAGTGCATAGAGTTTTTAGTAACTTTAGTTTCAAATATTGGAGATAGGATTTGTTCCAGACGAGCTATTTGGCTCAATCTCCAGTATGTAATGGTGGATGGCTGAGTGGATCTTCGATATAGATCACGGTGTCATTAAAGAAAGAAGAAGAAGAAGAAGAAGCCGTCCATGTTTTACGTTGAAATTTATTTTGTGTTATAGTCCAAGTTCTATAGTATTATTGTGGTTACAGTTCGTTTTTAGTTTTGTGCGTTATTTTATTCTCATTACGACTATTATAGAAACTCAGTGGCATTTGTTTTTGTTGTATTAAAGTGATTAACAATTTATTGCGAAGAAAGGTCAGTGCTGTAAAATGGCGAACTCTTGAATTTACAAAAATAGTATTTCCATATTCGATGCCAAAGATCCATTAATTCTGCTGTATTCAACTTCCCTAGCACTGTGACAGACACGTCGTTGTGTATAACTTTGTTCAGATACTATAACTTTTATAAATAAAATATCTTTATATATTATTTTAGTGTTGTATTTATATATCCACATTTTATCATATGTATGTGTATATACCAAATATTTCATTACTATAATAGTATAACTATTACAAGATTGTACTATTATAGTCATGAAATATTTGGTATATGCAGAAATAGAACTTTTAAATACCAAAAGTATATAAAATAACCCATTTGAATATACCGCCAGATTAGTTGTAGTTCGGTGTGCGGAGTAGTGGCGCGCAACCTTGTCGAAAAAGTAGAGCATTAAGTGTCCTCCCCCAGACACTGGCCCATGCACTGGCCACTGTGTGCCACAAATATTTGTAAGGTTAAGATCATAGATTAGAAAGTGAATGTTAAGATCATACACCATGAGAACCAAATATATTTTTATGTCGAAAGAAATAATTTACAATTCCTTTAAAAGGCAACTATCAATAAAAAAAGAATTTAAGCGTTCAGAAGAATATATTAAAACTTTACCAGGTAATTCTCTCCAAATACTTAATGCCATTTAACGCACCTATGTTTTATAGTGTTTGACTATTCAAACCCTAATAATGATCGAAATAGGATATACGCGTGGGGATGTTCAAAGACTGGTGCATTGGGTGTACGTTACATAAAACGACAAACATTACTTCCCACAATGAGACATCCGAGAAGATTAGGTTTTGGAGAGAAGCATAATGTGAGTTATTTCACCAATACTTCGTTAAAATAAAAGCAACAATGTCGGGTTAAATAGGAACAATATTTTGTGAAGTGTAATAACATATTATCTCCCTCAGTATTTGAGCAGACTTGTAAAATTCAGCCATAAATGATAGTATAAAAAAGTAATAATGAGATCATATTTAAGGTAATAAAATTACAAAATGTAATTAAACTCAGACACGAGGCAAAATATGAAACATGAAGAAACCAAGTGTGACTTTCTCTAAAATGACACTCCACAAAATATTGTTCTTATTTAATATTTGGAAGGCTAGAAAAAACAAAAAAACCACCCTCTTGATGTTAGGTTATTTCGGTAGCTTGTGGGTTTGGATTTACCGCATTTGCAGTTCATGGGCAAGACGGTTTTAAAGTTTATGGCACGGGTTTGAATACAGATTCGCAAATAGGCCATCAACAGATTGGAAATAAACCACTGGAATTTATATTTTTTCCCCAGCCTATACATATACCTTTCTATAATCCCAAGCAAGCAAAAATTAAAAAAATTTCGGCAGGCAGGGCTCATTTAGCTGTTTTAAGTAATGAAGGTTTGTTTATATTGGGAAATAATGCATATGGCCAATGCGGTAGACGAATTATCGAGGACGAATCTTATATTAATAACGAAACCGTAAATCATATTAAACATCTTGAAGCAAAATCGATTGTTGATGTAGTGTGTGGCCAAGATCATACGTAAGTTATTGAGGATAAGATTTAACAGCTAAGATGAATTTATTGTATTTTAGTATTGCTCGAACTGAAGATGGTGCCGTTTATAGTTGCGGTTGGGGTGCAGATGGTCAAACAGGTTTAGGTCATTATAATTCAACCTCGAAGTTTACCCGAGTACGAGGAGAGGTAGAAAATGAGAAAATAACTAAAATCTCCTGTAGGTCTGATTTTGTAATGGCCTAAATGGTAAGTAAAACTATTGGTTTCTTAACACTACTCTTTAGCAATATCGGGGCACTAACAATCGAGAATTTTAAAATTTGTTTGGTATAAATGCAGCTTTCGGAGGACATCTTCACTTATCAATAATCAGCCTCCTTAGTTTCAGGACAATGTGATTTTCATAGATTTATTAATTACACTCTTATTGATGTAGTAATTATTATTGTTTAGTATTCTTAAATATTGCGTTACTATAAAGTTTTCTTCTATGTATTAAAAAATTACCAAAAATAGTTTTCAGATTATTTATAAAATTCTTAAAGCAAATAAGTTTGCAAAGAAATTATTTATTTTATTATGCTCCATTTATTGTATATTCAAGAAATATGTTTAGCTATCGCTCATGCAATCCAATGTCGTTGTGCCATTTTCTTGAAATATGAACAACACTTGGGTCTGTTTACAAACTGTCATAATGTGATCTTCGTATCCTTTGCGAATTTCTGGCCACGCCCTTTTCACAATTGGTATCTTCTACAACAACTGTAAAAACAGACGCAGCTTCTTCGAATATTTTGCCTGCTACAATGCAAGCTGGATCCAATGATTACGAAATCGTTGGATCCAGCTTGCTGAACATTTGTACTCTTTTGTTTTCCAAAATCTTCGGCTTTTTCCTTCAAAAGCGATCCACCGATCGATGTCTTCATGAGACGATTTTCTAATATTTTTCATTTTAACTCCGTTTAAGTCAAATACGTTTTTTATTTTCTTCTTCGATTTCCAAATGGTGGAAATAGTGACATTCCAAATTCTTCACATAAGAAGGTTTGTTCGTTTTAGCTGAACTGGCTGCATTAGTTCAGTGTAATTTAGTGTACACTAAAAGGTTCTTTTTAGTGCAAGTGGACGTCAGACATCGTTTTTTTTTTTAGCAGTACATCGGTACTCAGCACAATAGTTCACTACACTATCTGCCCTAGCTCCAAAGGTAGTGCAGCGGCAGCAGTTTTAGTTCAGCATATCAGCTGAGCTTTATTATTTGAAATTATTTGTTATTTTAAATAAATTCATTAATTAATTCATGTGTTTTCTCTCGTGATATGCGAAAATGCGTAATAAAATCAATGTTATTATAATGGCAGACAATATTTTCTACATAGTTTGATATCTTTCCGTGCTCTATTCTTTAAACGTACCCAAAAACTGGATGAAGAATTTGTAAACAGTTGTGATCATCTAAAATACATGTATTTGGACTGTTGTATTATCAATTTCCTGAGATTTTCAAGGTTTAAAATATTCTTTAAATATGTGCTGTCGTCTGACTTTTCAATGAAATAATATAGTAATTAGTATTAGTAATAAGTAGGGGTGGGCGATGATTTTGGTATCGGTATTCGATACTTGTCTTGGTATCGATACTTGCCGATGTATCGGTGTTACGCTTCCAGTCGATACCCAGCATCGATTTGAAGTACCACTCTAGTACTACTACCGGTACTACTCTTGTACTAGTAGGTACTACCAGAGATAAGTTTCTCAGGAGATAGGCAACTCCCATGCATATACTTATTAATAGTTTTTGCTAAAAATACCAAGGGACGTTTGTAGATGGCGTGCGCCAAACGAATATTAAAATGTACTTTTATTTGAATTTTTATTTTTCCAAATTTAATTATTCAATTGATAATATATAAAGATGTACATTAAAAAAAACTTGTGCGTAAAAATAACATTTATTTATTAAATATTTAAAATTACAGCATTCAAGCTATACATTATATATTGCATATTAGATAATATATAAGGTGTTTTTGTAAATATAAATCGCGATTGTGATTAGGTGTGCGATTATAAATTATATCCTTAGAAAAGTATGAATTTATATGGTGTTTGAAAGTAATCCCGTTTGAAAAATCAAAGCGCAATTCAAGCAATTATAAATCACAATAATCGTACCTACGGAGCGATTACTAGTGGTTTGTTTACATTTCAAACAGCAATATGGCTGAAAATATAAAGGTATTAAACAAATCGGTGCCTTGGAAAACTAGAACAAATTCGCGGATTAATCTGCTTGTAACGCTACGAATAATCTTAGAATCATAATCACAATCGCGATATATGTTTACAAAAATACCTATAAACTTATATTTTAACTTTCAACGATTTAAGATGTAAGTTTTAAATTTATAACAGAAAATCCTTTCGTATTCCTATACAAATCGTAGTAATTATTATTATTTCCAAACATGACAATATAGCTAACGCACCTTTTATATCCTCAAGGAATATCTAGGTAATATCAAGGTAATCTATGATCTAACTATAGAGTGCCTTAAATAACTAACTACACCTAAAACTAGAGTATAATTAAAGTCAATGTATTATTAAAAAAAACGTAGTCACTAAACTATCCTATAAATTTCACTTTAGTAAAAGTTGTCAAGATATAAACATAAACCACCACCGCACACTGTATAAGTCCCCACGCCAGTAAAAAAAAACCACAAAAACTATTATAAAAGTAATCACAAGCAAATCGAAACTCCACGTGTATTAAAAATTACCAAAATACAAATAGCGTCCTTGTGACTGTGCTTATGAAAACTAAAACAAAAATGAAGGCTGACGTATCAGTGCCAGCAACCTAAATCACCTATATTTGTAAATGCACCTAAACAAAATAGTTTCCTGTAGTTTGTTACCAAACAAGAGTTACAGCGCCATCTACAAACGTCCCTTGTAACTACTAGAATTTTTGTTAACAGTTTGACCCATTAAACTTACCCATCTCCTATAGTATAGTTATCTCTGGTACTACTCTAGTACTATGGTATCGATTACTAGGTATCGGTACTAGTGTGATGATTCCAAGGTATCTGTACTGGTGAGTACTGAAATTTCAATTTTACAAGTGTTACGTTTCCCCTAATGTAATAGTTAACAACTTCCATTTGACAATTTTGTATGAATAGCAACAAGGATTTTTCTTTCTAATTTCATCAAAATTACTTATCGTAAAAAATCATTAAAACAAACCCAAAGTTTTCTTTATTCCATATTCAGTTTATTCTTTAAATTTAGTTGTACTAGATGCATCGATAACAAGTGTAAAATTGATACATCGCGCATCGGCAAGTAACGATACTAAGAAAAGTATCGAATACGATACCAAAATTGTAAATAACACCTGCTGGATACCTCGAGTTAATATACTATTAGTACTAGTACCAGTACTATATCATTACTAGTACCATTTACTAGCACCAGTACTAGTATCGATACATCGATACCTTTACTAACCATGGTATTGAAAAATCGATACCAATAATGGAATCGAATACTTGTTGATGTATCGATACTTTGTCGAGCCCTAGTAGTAAATTGGTGGCGGTGGTACAATATCTTCGGAATCGAACGCATAAATATTAAAAAATTCTTGAATATTACGGAGCGCCATATTTATTACCTAATACGTTCTTTTTGACAATGCAAAGTGCAACACCGCTGTCCTAATTTAATTCTATTTCTGCTCTTTTTGGTTCTACTACAGTTCTAGTGCTGAACTGGTACAGCACCAAGTTCAGCTAAAACGAAACCAGTGGTGCATTCGCTTCACCGCTTTCAAGTCTTACAATACTGAATTTTGTCTACACTTAAAACTACGCTTTTATGCGATTTCATGAAGGCGTGTCAATAGAGGCCGCCTACACGTTTAGCAGTTAAATGGTATCTGAATTGTGCCACGCCAATTACTAACAAATTTCAGAAATCGGTAATTCCTTGGAATAAATACACGCACATCAAAATTTCTTCTCGCACGTCGTTGTAAGCGATAAATAAATCAAAACACTACGAAGAAATCCGTCTTTATAACCGATATGTCGCTATATCCACAATCGCTATAGCCAATATTTTATGCTAAACGATATATCTAAATCCAACCAAACAAACAACAAAATTATTACTGTTATCCAAAATATTGTGACTATTATTTTAAGTTACTGCTGAATTCTTGTTCGTATACGCCTATTCACATCAATATTCAACTGATTTATTTGGGGTTAGATGTTCTATTAGGGACTAATTCCATTCCTTGGTGTCGCGATGATCCAAAATCCACGAAACTATGCTAAATTAACGGTGGCTTCAGAAAGATTCGTTTTTTTTCCAATGTCTTTTTTCTGTAATATCTTCAGAATCAACTGTTGTTTTCCTCAATTTTATAGTCATATGTTCAGAAATGTTTCCTGTACAAATCGGTACTAAATGAATGTGATACTTTTTAATTAAAAAAACGCTAGATGAGATAAAAGCTGATTATTAACAACAATGCGAGTGCAGTTTGCTGTAGTTCTGAAACTTTGAATCGATATCATTGCATGTACTTTTTTTTTATTATCAAGAAAGGCTATTTTGTATTTTTAAATTGATTTCAGTCTTGCATTAGAAAAGTAAATATGTTGTTATTTTGTGCATATACCTATGTAATTAAGTACACTAATTCCTTTTTCATGTTATTTGTACGCAAAATCCTTTAAATGAAATGACTGAATGCCTTATAACTTGGAATCGCCAACAAACCATATTTGAAGCTCCTTTTTTTTGAACAGATTGACTGAAATAAGAAACATTCGTTAAAATAAAATCAGAAGACAAAGGAAAAACAAAAGACAAACAAAAAATGACCGATACAAAAAACCAAATATAATACTAGTATACATATGGTCAAAGACGTATAGTTCCGCTGGCGTACTATAGAGCGGCGCCACTGTAGCTTCTTCGCGGCGGCAGTTAAAAAGCGGCGGGGCAAGAGACGTACAAAAATAAGCAGTGGACCAAGCGAACTATGTACTTGGTATGAAAGCACTTGAGTATTACAGCTGTGGGTAATTCAGAAATCTATTCCTATTGGCAAAATTCAAATTTCCCCCCATAATCCAGTAACTTAAAACATTCAAGTCTGAATTGCCAACGATTTGTATTACAATACAATCTTGACCACTAACTATAAATAATCGCGGCAAATATGAATTCTACCCCCTGGCATGTGGATGGTCTGAGGATCGGATGCTAGGTGTTAGTTCTGCGGTTTATATGTATCCATTATTTTACAGAATGAATGTATGTTTGGAGAGTTGTTCTTTATGAATCCATCTATTATACTTTATCGCTATTTCATTAACGTACTAAACAGAGATACACTATAATCGATGATTTTTATTGATGATTTTTAAATTCCAATTTTATGATTTATTATAAAAGTCTGCTTTGACTTGGTTGCATACCTATAAAATTTTCTAGTATTATGTCTCATTTCCAAAAGCAATCTGAGATTTCCTAAAAGCGGCGAACGAAAAAAAATGAAAATCTTTCCTAGAAATAAATGCGGGAAATTTGAATTCTGCTAATTCTCTCCTTTTTTTTCATTTTTTTTGTTACAAATATATAGTTGGCAGTTCTAACCATTATAAAATATGTACAATAATATAATGTCCAACAATTATATTTTCTATATTGATTCTACAAACAACGAAACAGAAAAAGTTCAAAAGCGACAAAAGCTTACGATCTGATGCTAGCGTACTTGTACTTGTACACTTTGATAAAAACAAATTTGAGGAAAATACCTTAAAAGTGCAACCAGATAATAATAATGTTGCATATTTTTTTTTAGAAAGACCCCTCCCAGTAAACCAAATTCAAATTTCGCGCAGTTATTTTCAGTAACTTCAACATTAAAACATGAAGTTACCTACGATTTTGTATTACATTAATGGTTATTTGAATACCTTTAAGTTGAAGTTACTGAATATAATTGCAGGTTTGAATTTTGTTTACTGGGCTGCGTACTGTAATGTTTTAGGTTCCATTTTAAGCAAAATGATAAAAAACATCGATACGCCATCAACTATCCTATGAAAACAGTAAACAATAATTTTGCAAACGAATACATATAAGCTTATATTCTTCAAACATCATGGTATTTCTAAGAGCGAATTTAAAAAAAGAAAGGAAAAATTTATAGATTTTTATAGATACACTTTTTTAATGTTTTCTAATATTTTTATTTCAGTTTTTAGCAAGATAATATTCTTTTGCTGTTAACTGCAGATATATTGACAAGAATTAGCAAAAAAAAACATAAATTTGTATATCAAGAAACAAAGATTATTTTAAATGTCCACTAGTCCACTAAAAGTAAAAATATTTTATCACCGCAAATAAATCAACAGTAGTAAATAAGATATAATATGTGCTATGAAAAAGTTAATAAGCATTTGACGAAATAAATAAAAGCAAATATTCCGTGTGTAGCTTGGCTTTGCCACAAAAATATGTTTTAATTTCATTATAAAACGAATATTAATCCATTAAGCCATTATGTGTGTTTTGGTTTTTGTTTTATTTACTAAACTGTTGCTTGTTTTGACTCCTTTAATATTCATTTGATAATAATTTTGCGAAATGACAATTCATTTGTGAATGCTCTACCTCTTCGCTGCGCGCGCAGTTAAACCACTTTTATTCGTCTCGCACCTACTCTTCGGTTATCTTATATGCGTTTGTGCAACAGAAAATTTCACTTACGCTAAATCACCTCAAATCACGTTTAATATTTGTTTGGTCGTACACTTTTCTAAAATCAGCCTAGCTGGGACATCTATAGTACGCCAGCGGAACTATTCTTTGTCCGTATATATATATTTATATTGTATTTACTAAAATTAATGTTCTGGTTTCAGAGAAGGGCGATGTTTTTGGTTGGGGCAATACTGAATATGGCCAGATTACAACAAAAGACGATCAGCAACAAATCGCCACGCCAATGTTTATTAATTCTTGCCAGAAGTTAGGCAAAATTAGAGATGTGGCAAGCGGAGGATCTTTCTGCATGGTTCTAAATGGTATGAAATTGAGTATTACGATATAGTCCAGTAAAATATCAAATTTTAAAGCGTTCATCCGTGATTTTACGACGAGATGGACTTTAAATCTTTATAGTGTAGGTGGGCGGTTTAAAACCGAGTTGCCACAACGTTTCCTTTGTATCTCGAAAAGTATAGGAGTTTAGAGAAAATGTTCAAAGACATTCCAGAGTATCGAAATTTCTACATCTCTTTTTTTTATCATAAATGCGAAAATAACAAAAATATAAACTATAACCGAACCTAAACTATGACCTAAAGAAAGTATAACTCCGTGCAACTACGATTAGCTGTGTTCCGTGTGTATAACGACAACAAAATGTGAAAGCAGTGCATAATCAATGATAATTTTTTTCATTTACATTGAGCTAAAATTTGTCCAATTACTTCAATTCAAAGTGGTTCCGATGAAATGAATGTAGGATTTTAGAGCAATGTAAACCAGCTCACCTACTCTATTTGTAAATGCGTATATCAAGTTTATTTTTTGTACGATTTTAGGTGGTCAAAACACCTTTATAAATATTCATGGTTCCTTGCATAGGTATAACTAAAATATTGACTTAGAAACATATAGGTAATAATGTTATTAAATAAATACTGAAATAGAATATGTTCCTTGTAGCATTCTTTTCCTATAGTTCTAGTATTAGTAAACCTTGTTACTTCTATAACATAATAAGTAAAATTTCATACCAATCTCTTTTCGTGGCTTTTACAATTTCTGGACCAGCGCAGTGGCGTTAGGTTAAAATCATTCGATCGCATACATTTTTCTTAATTCATTAAACATGCTGTTCATATAACAAAGATAAACATAATGTACGTATGTCGGCACTCGTAGAAGTTTTATAGATCTATATATTCAAACGAAGTGGCTCGTTCACTCTTATTCATTTAATATTTGTTTTATTTCAGAAAAGAGGCACGTTTATGTTTGGGGCTTCGGTTTGCTAGGCGTCGGACCTAGAGTTCAACAGTCCACGGAACCTATACAGATACCTCCTCAGCTATTTGGTTTGAACGAGTTTAGTCCAAAAAATTTTATTTCATCGGTGGAATGTGGCTTAAGTCACTTGGCGGCGATCACAACCGATGGTGATTTGTATATTTGGGGACGAAATAGAGAGGCTTGTCTCGGTCTAGGTACTACTAATGATCAACATTTCCCACTCAAGGTATAGAAAATTTATAATAGATTCCGTAGAATCACAGAAATGCTTTCTAGGTCGCCATTGGTGGTAAAGTGAAACAAGTTTCGTGCGGTTTTGACCATACTGTCGCTGTATGTGAAGCATTTTCTGCAAAATAATCACGTATTAAAGTTTAGCAATGTTTATACTACTCAAATGCATTGTTATATATAATATATAGAATTTTAGCATACTAACCCACATTGCCAAATTTAAATTGCCCTCAATTATTCTTAGTAACTTTGAAACATAAAATTACCTACCATTAATAGTTATTTTAATGAGTTTACGTTGGCGGGAAATTTAAATTTGGCTATTAGGGAAGATATACTAATAAATTTATTATTTATTTTAAAAGAATATAGAAAATGTGGAATTATTTTTAAAATAAGAAATAATAACAGAAATCGTAATTTTGGTAGCAATGAGAATTTCAATTTGAACTAAATTAAAAAAAAGCCGTTATATATCATCTTTAGCAAATTAAATGCGAATGTAAGCTCCACAAATCTTCGATTATTAATGCAATCGAACTAAAATAGTAATTAAAAATTATTTGCAAACAATTCTGAATTATGCATTGCTCGGTAAGCAGCACTTATAGTTTCGGTTACATAAATAATCGAAGATTAGTGAAGCTTCAATTCGCATTTAATTTGTTAAAGATAGGGAAAAAAGAAGCAGAAGAAATTATGAAAATAAAACACAAGGGAGAAATATCACAATGCAGGAGGTAAACAATGCGGATATTTGATAACATTCATAGCTAAGAAGGTCGAAGAAGAAAAAGAAACACACTTCAGATAAACAGGGAGGGACACATTTTAATTGGATCGAAAAACCTATCCAGAAAGAACAAAGTGGAAATCTACAAAACAATTGTGCATACAACACTTTATTTATGAAAAGTTAAATAATTACAAATCATTCTAACCCCGTGCTCCACCCAAAGGTACTACATGAGGCTACCTATTCTAAGTGCTATATGTTTTCCATAATAATTGAAATGTTCCTATTCCCAACTAAATAATTTCCCTATGATTGTTAATAACCAAAATATAATACAATAACCTCGCAATTATGTGAATATTACTTAAATGTGAAACACTGAAATATACGAAATATTCACATAATCGCGAATCTACTGTAAATCGGTCAGGTCTCAGTTGTTATAATATTTGTGCCCATGGCACGAGTTTAGTCATCTCCCAGCATTCTCTGGCAGCAGGATATGAGAAGAAGTTCCGGACGTTGTTAGTGATAGCCGGCAAATTATTGTTATCCACATTGCCTTAATTCCGACAGCTGTATGTATACAACACTGTTGTACAGATCAGCGAAGTGTGCCAAGGATCTTATCAACAAGAACGGAGAGCTAGCAAATTTTAATTGCACGCACACAATACCCCTCTTTCGAGGTCATTGTAACAAGTTAAATAAACAGCCTGTAGCTGATGAAATTTTGCCTGCTGAGATCAAAGGTGTCGACGCTGTTTGTCCATTCTTGTTCCTGCGTAGTCAACAGAAAATCTATAATCACTTTACCAAAAAAACACAAATTAGCAATCGTTTATCAAGCCACATCACCAAAATGCCCAAGAAACCAAGTTATGTATCAGGTACATCGCTGCGATGTAGATATGTACATATCGCAAGCCTGGTGATGTACTCAGTAACGTGCATGCGCCTTACATGTTGAGACTTATGTCCGCAACAAGTACACATGAGAGTATACTAGCGATATTGAATAGGTGTATGCTGGCTATATTGAATAGGTATATGCCGACGATATTGAATCGGTGTATGCTGGCAATATCAACGTTACATCGACACGATGACTTGGTTTCCGGGTTGAAACCGTATCCTGTAAATACCTGTGACCGACATTTCGTCCTCACTTGAATGAGACATCTTTAGGTATTGCTACTAATGTTGCTGTACAGCTGAAACTGTGGTTCAACCACAACATAAGTAGCAGCTTCAAAGATATCTCATACGAGCGAGAACGATACGTCGGCCAGAAGCAGTTGCAGAACACAGTTTCAACCTAAAACCAAACAAAAAAAATGTACAGAAAATAACACAAGTTATATGAAACTAGTTTTTAATGATATAAGTTAAAAATACATACATACATAATTTTTTGTACACCGTTTCTCGTTCATCGTTGTTCAGAAAGCCTGAGCTATTCTGCAGCTACACATTCAAATTCCATTTCGGTTATTAATTATATGATATTCGAATATCATAATTTAAAAATATATTTGGATAAAAAAAATATATGTACCATACACAGAATTGTTACATAGTTTATGTTCCCTGATGTTTTATATCGGCTACATAACAAGCATATAAATAATAGATATCGTATTCATATATCTCTGTCTTACATCCTCACCATGTTAATATGTTATATACCAGATACATAGAATTGTTATATAGTTTGTGTTCTGTATCAGGTACATCACAGGCATATAAATAATAGATATCGTATTCATATATCTATCTTACATCCTCACCATGTTAATATGTTATATACCAGATACATAGAATGTTATATAGTTGTGTTCTGTATCAGTACATCACAGCATATAAATAATAGATATCGTATTCATATATTGTCTTACATCCTCACCATGTGATATTAATATACCAGATACATAGAATTGTTATATAGTTTGTGTTCTGTATCAGGTACATCACAGGCATATAAATAATATATATCGTATTCATATATCTGTCTTACATCCTCACCATGTTGATATGTTATATACTAGATACATAGAATTGTTATATAGTTTGTGTTCTGTATCAGGTACATCACAGGCATATAAATAATAGATATCGTATTCATATATCTGTCTTACATCCTCACCATGTTAATATGTTATATACCAGATACATAGAATTGTTATATAGTTTGTGTTCTGTATCAGGTACATCACAGGCATATAAATAATATATATCGTATTCATATATCTGTCTTACATCCTCACCATGTTGATATGTTATATACCAGATACATAGAATTGTTATATAGTTTGTGTTCTGTATCAGGTACATCACAGGCATATAAATAATAGATATCGTATTCATATATCAGTCTTACATCCTCACCATGTTAATATATAATATGTTATATACCAGATACATAGAATTGTTATATAGTTTGTGTTCTGTATCAGGTACATCACAGGCATATAAATAATAGATTATCGCATTTACATCTCCTGTACGTCAATATATAAAATCGATGTAGCTGGTACATCTGCATCACGAATGGTTTCCTGGATGTACATACCGCGCCTTCATTAGAATAGTGGCCCAAGCAAAAAAAAAAAACCGGTGCTTTAAATAAGTCATTTTAATCAGACTCAAAAAAATCTCCCCTATTTAAGACTAGGCTATTTGTGGTGGGGAGAGGTTGTTAAACGTGACACCAGAAAGTGCTGGTCCCCGGAGTTTAATAGCAAAAATACGTACGAAAAAGTAACGTCATTATTACTATAGATGGCATTATACAACTAGTTGAAGGTAATGATTAATAAGTTGCCTACACACACGCTATAAAGTTGTTTCAACTGAAATATTGAAATTAAGTACGAAATTAACGATAACTCCCGCAATGAATTGGGTTTCAAGTTATTCAAGACATGTGTGCAGAATGTATATTTGTCAATATGTGTAAAATTTAAATATGTATTGTATAAGTGCAGATAGGTATTTAAGAATTAAAAATAAGTCCAAGCGTTGCCAGTATTATAAAGTCTACAGAAATAAGTAATTGCCAAATATCATTATTATTAGATTTTATAATTTCATTCATAAATTCCAGTGACGTATTTCATGACAGCTTCATAAATAACATAAAAAAGTAAAATAAATAATCATCAGATATTCTAAACCTTAACAATGATAAAGCCTTAATAATGGAAAAATATATTCAATAAACATAAAATTTTAATTTCAACTACGTATGTAGGTATCGGCGATTGTAAACTCGGCCGCTTATATACTATAAGTACAGGTTTTTAGTTTAACTTGACTTAATATATGTACAGAGTTGTCCACTTGGCTTTCTTTCTTAAATATTACGTTTAATATTGATCTTATCAGAAAACGTTAAGATACATTTTTTATTCGGCACAGGGTGTTGAACAAGGTAGACGTTTACCCAAATGTTTGTCTAGGTGTTGATTGACTTACGAATTCTTTTTAAAATGCATTTATTAAAAACGCACACCAAAGGGAAAATATCTTAACATTAAAATATATTAAAACTAAAAGGAAAAAAAAATGAAAAAAAAAATATGTGTCTTTCATATAACATAATTGAATATAACGTAATCCCTGCGCTCCTTTTTGATTATAGTGTCCAAATACTGTTGGCGGTAAATTTGAAATTTAAAATTTTACCTCCCACATTATCATAAGCATTTTATTATTATTATTAATGATTATACCTCAAAAAAGTTTATAATTTAAAAAATATAAGTTTTTAATATCAAATTCAAAAGTGTACATGTAATCTACCGAATTTTGCCGAAGGTATCTACCGAATGCAGAAAAGTTCGACGGAACAACACTGCGTATGCGTATCGTAGTCAGAGAATTTAAATCAGTGTGGTTTATCTCAGGTGCAGCATCACAGTCAACAGTAGTATTTTTGTTCTTTTAATTGTGAGGTGTACGTTGATTCCACCTGCCTAAACGATTGACATCATGGTAAAAAAGAACAAAGGTAAGCTGTGGATTTATTATTTGTTTGAGCATTGGCACATATGTATCCTTTTGTTGTAGTTGTATTTGCAAATAGCAATTGCCTTGAATTATAGCAAAAACGAAATAATTAGGATTGCTTTCATTTAAAATAGAAAATGTGGATGTTTGCATAGAATGTTGATCGTCTTCTGTTCATCCTTTTTCTGATATATTCTGAGCCTGTTCTAATAAGTTTTAGTTCGATTTTACTAAATTAATGTGGTTCTTTGTTAATGACAGAAATATAACCGTAGAGCATAAGTGCTTATATATACATACTTATAGAAATAAATTGTTTCTTATGTATCTTCTTGTAGTGTTGTGCAATATTTTAGTGTCACTTATGTCATCAATAATTATAGTTATAAATACAATTGGGCTTACCTGCAACTGTAAACTGTAATTATTCAATGATAAAAATGTTACTTTATAACCTATTCAGTTTTATAGTTTCTTCAGTTGTTGATGATTAATTTAACATTATATGAAGTATTTTGCTACTGTCACACTACTCAAACTTAATAATAAATATTTTTAGGAAATTCTGTAAAGGCAGCAAGTAACAATAAATGCAAATAAATGTATAACAATAACCCAATCAAACATGACCAAACTGTTATATATCTGTAGCATGTCTAATAAAATTACTTGTCACGATACCTATAATTATAACCAGATGGCAAACAGAGATAGATATAATTACAAAGAAACGTTATTGTAAAATTCATCGATGCATCCACCGATGATGATTAGATTTATGGGTACTACATATGTAAAATGACGTTAGGTCTGAGAGCGTGCTATTTTGACTTAAAATCTCGGAAGTTATTTCTCGAAGTTGCTATCATCCGGGATTTTACCTGTTACACACAGTTAAGGCGCGTTCTCACGAGTCAAGTTTAGTTGATCAACAAAAGTTGAATGAAAACTGCAGTAAGAACCTTTCTTTCAATAGAGTTGATCAACTTTGTAGTTGATGAAGAAAAGTTTGATCCAGTCAAACTTTTGTCGTTCAAGTGATGAGTCACAACGAACTGCTTTCGAGTTGAAACTTGTCTTGAAACGTGTGTGAACTAGACAGTCATCTTGTGTGGACTATATAGTATACTTATAACTGGCCGCGGCACACGTGCTTTTATGTTTTCTAATTTAAAATATTAGGAAAAATTACCTATAATAAAATAAGAGAATGAGCCTGAAGGGATGTGAAACTGTTATGATGAAATTTTTGGAACTATATCATAAGCATGATTGTCTTTGGAACCACCGTATGGATAAATATAAAAATAGAGATGATTTCTTATGACTTTTATTCGTATCACATAGCATTCTTCTTAGCTTTTCCTTTAACAAAACTAATTATTTGTGCCCATTCACGCACAACCTCATACGACGCCATTTTAAAACTGTTGAAGATACCAGTGGGTGCCTTTGTCGAGGTTGATGTGAAATGAACAACTCTTCAATAATGTTTAGTGTAATTTAATTGAAAACACAGAGAGAGGCGCCTGCAAACAATGTTACAAAGAATAAATACAGAGTTAACTGAAACAAATTTTCGTTACACCACAATGTGCGTATGTTAATACAATCTTATATGTAGAATTAGAAATAAAAAAACATTCGTACCTCTCAATAATTCACATACACTTTTACAAACTATAACTGACAATTTTCTGACGTAATGTTTTATTATAACTTTTGATTCCTGTCCATTCCTGTCGTTTTATTAACTTAATAAAACTTTTTCCTCCAACTCTGACAATTGTCATTTATCGATGTAATGTATGTGAAGTTGGGTTCATATCAACCTATAAAATAATTAAAACCTTAACACTCCTCCTTAATTATTTTATTTCTCAAATCGGTGAACAGTTTGCGACTCAAAGGCTTGGTGAGTATGTCAGCCAGTTGGTCTGTGCTCCTGACGTGCATTACATCTACAGTTTTCCCAATGTGTTCTTCGTACGTGTTTTCGAGCATATGAATGGCCGACTGATTGTCCACGCACAGCTTGGTTGGAACGGTCAAGTCAAGAACTTTCAGTTCGCTTCCAATACGTCGAATCCAGCAAATGTCGTCGATTGATGAAACTGCAGCTCTATACTCCGCTTCCTTCAGCTGTCGACGTGGCAACAAGTCGTTGTGTCTGAGTACAGGTCCTCCACGAACAATGAGAACTCCACTGGTCGAGTGTCCTGTGTGAGTATCTCCACCATAATCGGAATCTGTGTAAGCAGTCAGATAGTTATCTCCATTGAAGAATATGCCGAGATTTGGATTTCCTTTCAAGTATTGAAAAATGCGTTTTAACATCTTCCAATGACTGTTCATTGGTTTGCTGCAAAACCTACTCAAATAGTTAACAGCAAAGCTGATATCAGATCTTGTGATGGTGGCCAAATACAGCAGACTTCCCAGCGCTTCTCGATACGGTATAGACTTTGCAAGAGTTTGTCATTCAAAAAATTTTCTTCATTGGTGACCATTCCTTTCTCGATTGGAGTTGCAGCGGTTAAATTCAAAACGTTTAATGATTCTTTCTGTATACTTTGACTGTGTCACAAATATGCCTTCGGGTTTAAGTTTAATTTCCATTCCAAGATACGTCAAATTTATCTGAAAAAAAAATTGCGATTTATTCTCCTTAAGATGCGTAATATGCTCTCTTCATTTGTCCCTGCTATGATTAGATTAGATTAGGATTGGGGTGGTCTATCGACCTGTTTCACCGCGACCTTTTCAGATCTATTGTGATCCCCTTTTTTCCTAAAGGACGCTCTCTAATTTTGCCCTCTTAATTAGGCCTATCATCTTTGAGAGCGGCTTCTTTATGTAGCTACTGGCTGTGGGGTTCTCCTCCCCCATTAGTAGAAACCTTGTCCTCGCCAGGCCTTCACATTGGCACAGCACATGAACTGGTGTTTCTTCCTCCTCTTGGCAGTATCTGCAGGTTGCATCATCTGCCAGGCCTATGTTGTACATATGCCTATTCAGTCTACAGTGACCAGTCAGCAGACCTACAATCATTTTGACAGTCTTCCTGTCTTTATTCAGTAGATCTCTCGTGAATTCAGGCCTCTGCTCCTTTAGGAACTCTTTTGCCTGCCTTTGTCCCGGTGATTTTTGCCACCACTCTCTGGACTGATTATGTATCCATTCCATGATGGATTTTTTAATTTGCGATTTGGTAGTGCCGAAAGAGGGGTCGGCTCCAACGAATGGCCTTGACGAACCTCGCCTGGCCAGCTCGTCCGCCGCCTCATTTCCTCTCACGCCGAGTGGCTAGGGAACCAGGCTAGGGTTACTTTCCTTTGGGCGCCCACCTCATTTAGGGCGCTTACACAGTCCCAAATCAGCTTAGAGTCCACGTTTGTAGAGCTAATCGCTTTAAGTGTGGACTGACTGTCAGAGAAGATAGTGACGCTTTTACCTGGTTCGGTACATCTTTCTATCTCTCGAACACAGTGATGATTGCAGCAACCTCAGCTTGGAACACAGTCGTGTCTTTGCTGAAGCTTACCGAAAGAGCCTTTTTAGGCTTCTTAGTGTATATTCCCGCTCCAACGCCGTAGTCCGTTTTAGAGCCGTCAGTATACCAGTTTGAGTCCGCTCTTACCGGAGTACCTGCCTCCCAGTCCTTCTTATCTGGTATTATAACCTGATATTTTCTATCTAGGTTAAATGTTTGAACCATGGCATCACATGGCATTCCTAAAAGAGGTGCCTCCTTGAGTTCGTCCAACAGTTTTTATAATCAGCCCCGTGCGATTTATTTATCGGTACTTGATTATGTAAAAATCGGTGTACTGTGGACCTTGCGGCTCCTTGTACAAAATATGTATTGGTGGCAGGTTCAGAATTACTTCAATCGCGGGGTAGGGGTCGATCTCAACCGCCCCGTGGGCACAGGCACAGGCACGCTAACCTCTGCACGCCACCAACGCCTTGGCCGCCCCGCCTGCCGCGCCTTTGGCCACCATGCTACTGCTCCATACGTTATCATGGTCTGATTACCCTTGTGTACAACCACAGAGTCATCTTGGGGCTAAGGCCCCAATTCTTTTCCACACAGCCTCTACACCTACCCAGGGCGATGGTGGCTTTGCTGGTCAATTTTTGGATATGTGAATTCCATGTGTGCTTTGATCAAACCATACCCCAGGTATTTTCGCCTCTTTGACGTATCGAATTCGCTTTCACCTCCTATCACTAGTGGCTGTATGCCTTCTAGCGTTCTTTTCTTGTGAACGTGACAGCCTGTGTTTTTTGAGCATTGAACTGATAGTCGCTCTTGTTTACACCATTTGTCAACCGTGTTTAGAGCGGTTTGCATACGCTCCACCAGAACTTTGGAAACCGCCCTCTGCGACTATTGTAAGGTCGTCAGCTATCCAAGGTAATTGAATCCTTCCGGGTCAGCTTCCGGATTATGTTATCTACCAGGGTAGCCCACAGCAAGGGAGAAAGAACTCCACCCTGCGGACATCCCCCTCCCGCCTTCGCTCAATGAGTAGCCACACCAATTTGTGGATGTGATTATCCTTCTTTCCAGGTGGCTCTTCCCCACTGTAGAAGTTTCGACACGACGCCCTTCTCCGTCACGCCCGATAGTGAATTAGTGGTAGCATTGTTAAATGCTCCCTCGATGTCCAGGAAAGTCGTCATGGCTATCTCTTTGTCTTCTATAGACTTAGTAAATTAGCCGTTGAGGTCATCTAAGCGACCTCTGTAGATTTTTCCAGGGAGTATGCATATTGTCTGTCACTGAGTGGCTCCTCTCAGTGCGGTATCTCTTATGTACCTATCCACCAACCTTTCAAGAGTTTTCAGTAAAAAAGAAGGATAGGCTTATTGGTCTGTTGACTTCGGCGTTTAATCGATACTCTACCTTAGTAGGTATACCACCTTCACCTTTGCCATGCAGTTGCGACGTATCCCCAGGATATACATGCTCTGAAGATTTAACGAGATGTGCATCAATACCTCTATCCCATTCTGAAGTAGGGCAGGAAATCCATCGTGCCGCAGATTGAAAGGCAAAATCTGCTTAGCGCCCACTTGACTCTCGTGGATCCGTGATTTCTGCCGCAGCCTCCAGTTTGTCTTTTGGCCTCGCTGCGACGATCTGCTACGGCCGGCCCACGAGCACAGTCAGGATTTTTGCGACGGAGTGAACCTTAACAGTTCCTCAATGCTCTCTTTAGGAGTGCTAGTGTAGTTCCATTCATTTTTTGATGAAGCCCACCCATCGCACACAACCATCCTTGGCTAGAACTTTATGGATTCGTGAGCCAAGCGAAGCTCGTCAGGCTCCGAAGAAACTTCTCCATGAGTCCTTTTTGCCTACGAATTCCTGTCGTACTGTGTCAGTATTTTTATGATCCAGCTTGATCCGATTTGGCTGTTGACAGCCCAACAAACCTCGCACTCAATCTTAAGTTCTTGTCACCAGCGTTTGCGCCCTATGCGTCTTGTTTTTCCTGGGCAGTTTTCCGTGTATGCAGCATAATGCGTCATGCACTTGGTCTGCGCTAGTTCTAGCCTTCTATAACCCACAGGTGCCGTATCTCCCTCGAGAGACTCCCTGAGGAATTACAGATCCTTGCCAGATTGTCTCCATCGGATTCTGTACTTGACCTCGGTGAGAGTAATATTCAGGTAATCGTATGTGTCGATGGTCGCGAACACGATGGTCTTCCGACACATGCATCTTTATGGCTCCTGCCTCATTGGCCACCTCCAACCTGTTGACAGATAAATTGCTAGTGCTCACCTCGTGCGTTGGTGTGAGTGCTGCCCCATGCTAGTATGGTGTGCGTTTGCGCTCGCTCCGCTATTATCACATCGGAGGCCTTATCTTCCTCTCCATCTGCAACTATAGTACTTATTATGGGGAGGTGGGCCATCCTTGTCCTCGCCGGGGAAGTAGGCGAGCAAATGATCAAGCTTCTGGTTCCAATTCCTCCGTCTTGGCCGTAAAGGTTGCTGTATTGCAATAGTCGGTGCAAGCACGGAATTATGTACAAGTAACCCTCGGCTGTGTACTATGCATGCCTTGGCCTGAACACTAGGATTTATATAATACTTTACCTTGTTGTGGTGTTAAACCGGCAACTTCCTTTTACTAACCACGGTTCCGCAGAGTGCCACATCCGACTTCAATTGTCGAACTCCTAATACGTTGCTGACGCAGCTTGCATGTTGGAGGTTCGCCTGCAGGACCCTATCTCCCTTCCCTAGGAAGAGGGTTCTGTGTCGGCTTCAACCTCCGCAGCCTGTCTACCCCATTGAATCCGCCCACCTCGGCGCAAATGCGTTGAGGGACTTACTCCGCTTCGGAGACTGGCTCTCCGGAGGGGCGGCGTCCATCGCTGCTTCCATTCCCGTGGGCACAATCCCTGCGGTCCGTCGCACGTTGGGAAGGTAGCGTCTCCCCGCCTGTCTGCTCTATCCAAACTGCCCTTCTTTGGACGCGGAATTTGAGTTTTCCTAGGCCAAAGTACGGCTTTAGACCAGTTCTTGTAATCCTCAGTGACTCTTTACTGAGAGAAAATCAGTGCCTTTGTCTCCTTTGTTGAATTCGAAACGGTCCAAAGGCTTGTGTTAAGAGTCGATTTCCACCTTTAGACGGCTAGAATCTTCGCGCCGGACTTTCTCTCACTTTCATCAGACACAAAAGTTATGGCAGATCCACGGCCTGGAACGTCCTTGCCTTCCAGAGCCTTGAGGTTGCTCTCTCCCAAGGCCTGAGCGTTGGAACTACTCCTGACCACTGCGCGCTGTCCGATCGCACAGATCACGATAAGATGACCTGCCTTGTGTGCACTCGCAACCGGACTTGGTCTTGTCCGAGATGTCGTCATAAGCTGCCACAGGATCCTGGACTCTGTTAGCTGGTCCGGCTCCAAGTGCGTTAGCTGTATACCATCGCTGATAATCGCCACTCACCGAAGAGGCTGCCTTCTAGGATAAACCCCCTCAGTTTTCGATTTTTTTGCTCTAGGTACATTGGGTGGACGTATTACCTTCGCGACCGTGGTCTTTTCCGGACACACACCCGGTTTCTACCCGTCCCTAACCTTCTTCTGGCTCTAACGGCTTTGGGTTGCATTTTTGGCTTTGGTTGCGCTTGGTGGAGCCAGTCCTGGCGTTTATTGCGACGTGCCGATGAAGTTGTCTTTGAATTACGGCTCTCGGCCTGAATGTAATCTTGACCCTGGCATCACCAGCTTTTGCAACTCTGGCCCTAGAAATACCCGACAGTCTTGCTGTTCGGTTTCGCGGCGGACATTAAGTCAATGCCTCGACTCGAGCCTACTCCTCAAGGTGGTCTTTCTTACTGAAGTCTGATGACCAGGCGTCTGCCACCCTTGTATCATCCCCCTTTTGGATTTTTTTCCCTGCTTAACAAGTTTCCCTGCTATGAGTCCATCATCAACAAAGAGAACCAATAGCATCGTCCTGTCCTTGGTATAGTAGATACATGGATCGTTCATCTGTGTTGTTGAAACTTAGCGTTTGCAAGAAGGAAGACACCTTGTTATTCCAATTTTTCGGTGCTTGCTTTAGACCGTAGACTCTTTTATTCAGCTTGCAGATACGCTCGGTTCCATCATTAAAGCCTTCGGACTGAGTCATGTAGATTTCTTCTTCTAATTCTCCGTAAAGAAAGGCAGTCTTGACATCAAAAGTTGTCAACTTCAACTTTTCTGACGCTACAATGCTCAGCACTAGTCGAATTGAGGCATGTCGCGCCACAGGACTGAATGTCTCTGTGTAATCAATTCCTCTTGTTTGTTGAAAACCTCTGGCAACGAGTCGAGCTTTCAATCTTCCATCTTGCTTTTCTCTCAATATCCATCGGCAGCTCAAAGGTATCGCATTTTCAGGTGGTTTCACCAATTTCCATGTCTGCATGTTGAATAAGGAATCGAATTCTTCAGTCATAGCTTTGTGCCATTGCTTATCTTTCAGGGCTTCGTTAACAGTTATATCGCCTGCCATCATTGCCATGTATTCATCTGAACTCATGTCATAATCAGCGAATTTTACAGGTTTTAAAATTCCCTTCCTGGATTTTCCGTCCAACTTGCCTCGTATGATCGGGAAGAAGAACGTAGCATGTGCAACCAAGGTTTCTCATTTTCTTTAAACTAATCTGTCGACCAAACCACAATTCGGCTGGACTTCTACCTTTCACTGTAATTGCTCCGGTTTGGTTTAGCGTGAACACCGCGTAGTTGACTGCCTCAGCCCATAGATCTTCGCTTAAATTCTTACCGTGTATTACAGATCGAGCAGCTTCCACAACAGTGCGCATTTCCCTTTCTATTTTTTCCGCTGTATTTCTGTTGAAGCGGTGAGTAAGCGTGGGCACTGAATATGAAAAACGTGCCATGGTTTTCGCAGTGATGCTGCCTTGTGTATTATTGTTCTTATTCTTTTAGGACCGGGTCAGTTCTGTTCACTTAGACATTTAATTGATGTCCCAAACTGATTTTCTGTCCATTTTATAAATGCGTTTAGTCGTGACGCAGCCTCATCTTTCGATTTTAAAAAATAAACAGTTCGGAAGTGCGAATAATCGTCTTTAAATAACAAAAAATATTTGCACAGCCATAGGGAGAAAACGCCCATGTGTCGTATTTCCCCTTTGTTTCGTTAAAACACTTACAGCTATATTATACCCTTTTGAGTTTTATATTTTTTACATAACACGTTACAGAAACACAAAACGAATGTCAACCATCTTACTTTTACATCTATCTCTTATTACAACATACGAGTTCTACTAAAAATAAAAAAACATTAGGCAACTAAATAATCCCTAGGCACAATGATAATCATTGAGTTACTATTTTAAAGTTCTTCCAAAATAAACAACACTTCCCCTTAACTCAGTGATTATTCAATACCAAGTTCTTGAGTGCAAAATTCATGTTTGGGTCTCGGTAAACCTTTTGTTAATACATCAGCTATCATTTTATCAGTAGGAACATAGTCAATTGCAATAGTACCTCTTTCAACAATTTCCCTGATGTAGTGATACTTAGTATCAATATGCTTTGTTCTACTATGATATACTGGGTTTCTTATTAACTTTTGAGCACTTGGCTGTCGTTAAACAACTTTACTGACTCATTTTGCTCAAGGAGTTCATTAAGTAAACCAGTTATAAAAACTGCTTCTTTGCCGGCTCGGTTATAGCCATATAACTCCAGCTTCAGTGCTGGAGAGTGCCACACAAGAGCTGTTCATTGGATTCCCAAGATAGTGCAGCATGACCAATTTTAAATATATAACCCGAGTACGATCTTCGATCGTTTACATCGTTCGAAAAAATCTGCATCTACATAGCCTGAAACTTTTATATTTGATTTTTTAAACGTTAAGGTCTTATTAATGGTCCCCTTTAGATATCTCAAAACCCTCTTTGCGTGCTTCCAGTGTTCAAAGTCAAAAGTAGAATTAAATTGGCTTAAATAGCTAACACTATATGCTATATCTGGTCTTGTATGCACGGCCAAATACATTAAAGATCCGATCAAATTTTGATATGGTAGGTTAGGTTTCTCACCAACATTTGGTTTTAATTTTAAACCTACTTCAATGGGGGTCAAAACAGTTTTAGCATCCATCATTCTAAAGTTTTTTAACAATTCTGAAATATAATCACTCTGGTCAATTCTAATTGTATTATTTTCTTTGTCAAAATCTACATTTAAACCTAAAAAACGTTTTACTGCACCTAAATCTTTAAACTTAAACTGTTTTGATAACTCTTGTTTTAGACTGTTGGTTAAAACTGAACAATTTGAATAAATCAAAAAATCATCAACATATAACGCAACAATTATGATAGACTTATCAACTTTTTTAAAGAAAATACATGGCTCATAAGTAGATTGTTTAAAGTTTAGGTCTATTAACACATTTCTTACTTTTCCATTCCAAATTCTGGACGACTGTTTCAAGCCATATATTGCCTTTTTTAATAAACATACTTTATTCTCATTATTTTTTGAAATAAAACCTTCCGGTTGGTTCATATAGATTTTCTTGATCAATTTCTCCATTGAGAAAAGCAGTCTCTACGTCTAAATGTTCAATGTTCAAACCTAATTCTAATGATAGCGAAAATAATAGTCTTATTGTAGAATTTCGGACGACTGGAGAAAAAGTCTCAAAGTAATCAATCCCGAACTTCTGAGTGAAGCCCTTGGCAACTAGACGGGCTTTGTAACGTATTTCACCATTAGGATCCTTTTTCGCACAAAACACCCACTTATTACACACTATCGTTTTGTTTGATGGCGATCAACTAATATCCAGGCTTGATTTTTCATTAACGACTGGTATTCACGGTTTATTGCAGCTTCCCATCCTTTTTTATCGGGTCTAGACATGGCTTCCCTCATACTGGTTGGGTCACTGAAGGTATTGTAGGTAACGTAGTCTTCAAAGTTCTTTTTCTTGGATATTCTCCCTGATCTCGTTATAACTTTTCTTTCTTCGTCATCTGAAATAACTTCCTCTTGTGTTTTTTCTTCATTCGTGTCTCTTCTTTCTTCACAATCCATTTGCGTCTCCTTTACTTCCGAGTTACTTACTGGCTCACTTTTTTCAAATTTACATTTAGTAATGTCTTGAAAAGGCTGATTCAGAAACTCATTAAACTGTGCGGTGCGGCTTATAATTACTTTATCTGTTTCCGGATCTAGAATTCGGTATGCCTTACTTGTTTCACTGTAGCCGACCATTATACCTTTTTTAGCTTTGTTTTCAAACTTTGATCTCTTTTCTTTTGGTACATATACAAAAGCTTGACTACCAAAGGTTATTAAGTGCGACACGTCTGGTTTTTTATCTGTCCAAAGTTCATATGGTGTTTTTTCTCTAGATCTGGTTGGTAATCTATTTGATATATAATTCGCAGTTACAACTGCTTCACCCCAATATTTATGTGGCAACTTTGCGTCTAATAACATGCACCTTGCCGATTCTACCAACGTTCTATTTTTCCTTTCGGACACGCCATTTTGTTCCGGACAATATGGCACTGTAAATTGAGATTTAATGCCATATTTTTTAAGCAAGCTTTTAATTGCTTCCTCTGTATATTCACTCCCGTTGTCAGTTCTTAAAACTTTTGGATATCTGCCAAAATTATTTTTCGCTTTTACAATAAATTCTTTCAGTTTAGTAAAAACTTCATCTTTGGAATGTAACAAATAAACTACTGTGTACCTTGAATAATCATCGGTGAACGTTAAAAAATATTTACTGTTACTCACGGTAGGCGTCTTCATAGGACCACATAAGTCACTATGCACTAAGTCAAGCACGTTTTTGGATTTTGTTTCTGACGCTTGAGGAAACGGCTTTCTTGTTAATTTACCCTTTATGCACGAAGTACATTGTTTAATATCATTACAATCTTTTATTTCTATACCAATACCCAATTCCTTATTTACTAGCTTCCTGATACTCTCAATATTCCTGTGGCCAAAACGTCTATGCCAAATATGTATGCAACTGCTCAATTTTTCACACGATGACTGTATAAAATTTGCTTCTTCTAACAAGCGTTCAACTTTATACTGACCATTTTGATATTTAGCAGTCGCCACAAGGAAATTATCTTTTCTAATATAACAATGGGTTTCATTGAAGCTTATTTTGTAACCGGCTTTTGTTATTTTTGACACAGATAACAAATTATTTTCTAAATCAGGCACATACAGTACATCAGTAAATTTTAAATTTTCTAATTTTACCATTTACCTCAGATTTTATTATTACATCACCTTTTCCTTTAATCTGCATGTGTTGCCCATTTGCAACCATTATCTTTTCTGACTCTGTATGTTCAAAATTTACAAAACTCTTTAAATCATTAGACATGTGACTTGTGGCACCCGAATCTACATACCATTCTGACGTACCACTTATTACTGATGTATTGAAACAATAATCTGAACAAGTTTCATACTTATCTTTCTTTACAGCTGTCTTGGCCTGTTGACATTCCTTCTTCTTGATGTCATTTTTGTAAAAATAGCAGTCTTTCTTTAAATGTCCTTTTTTGTGGCAGTAATGACATTCTCGTGTATCCATAACCTTATTTTTATAATTCTTCTTGGATCTATTTACATTGAGTGCAAGGTCTTCTACGTTACTTTCCCTTTTCCTTGTGTATTCGTCCATAAGTTTTCCTTTCACATATTCCAACGTCAGCTCCTCGTCAGGCCTAGCATCTAAAGCAGTAACTAACGTAGAATAAGTGTCCGGCAAACCTCCCAATAGCAAGGCAGCAACATGGAAATCTTTTATAGTTTCACCTATACCTCTTAACCTTTCCACTAATTCCAAGACCTCTTTAATATACTCAGACATTGTTTTCTTTTCAAGCTTAGATTGGTATAATTTCCTTAATAGATAAAGCTTATTGCTCAAATTGCTTCTTTCATGCACTTTTTGCAGTTCTTCCCACATTTCACTGGCATTTTCACATTTACAAATATGTATTATTTGATTATCTTCAATACTTAAGGATATTGTAGCTTGAGCCTTTTCATCCTTACGCTTCCAAGTATCATCAGGGTTGTCAGGCACTTCATCTTCAATAACACACCAGTTTCCTTCGCGAATTAGAATCATCTTAATTCGGAATTTCCAGATTTGGTAATTATTATTATCTAATCGTGCAAACTTAAACTTGATGCCTTCGGAATCCATTTTTGTTTTTACTTTTCCTTTATCTTTCTTTATTACTCAATCAAAAAAGACTGAAGTAGCCTGGGCCCATAACCTGTCGTATTTTTCCCTTATGTTTCGTAAAACACTTTACAGCTACTATTATACCCTTTATTGAGTTTTATATTTTTACGTACACGTTACAGAAAACAAAACGAATGTCAACCATCTTACTTTACATCTATCTCTATTACAACATACGAGTTCTACTTAAAACTAAAAAAAAACATTAGGCAACTAAATATCCTAGGCACAATGATAATCATTGAGTTACTAAACTAAGTTCTTCAAATAACAACATTACCTCGCTCCGACTCGCTTAGTAGTTCAGCCCTGCGCGTCGTATTTGCCAGTTCAAATCAATCTGTTTGCTCGATCATAAGAATTATGAAGTTTAGTGTAGATTTGTAGAAATAAAACATTTGCTTTTAAATAATAATAAATCGCCGGAAGCTTCAAGCCAAGACTTTCAAAAAAAGGCATCGAGATGCAATAATTGATTAAAGAACAACAGTGAGTAGCCACAAATTCATTATTTGGCCAAATAATTATAAAAATTAAAAAAAACTAAGAAAATTCAAGTAATGTTTTCAGCAATGAACATCAAAAAATTTGGCAAAAAGAAATATAGTTATTTTACATTAAAAATTATATGATTTAAAATGTCGCTGACAAGATCAGCGTATAACATATAACGTCATACAATTTACTACCTACACCTTGCAAATTATAGATAGTTTTGTTATTTTGTATAATGTCAATCGACCAATACTATGCAATAATGACAATGGAAATACGTTTTCAATTGTTTATTTTAAGCCTTAATGTTTACAAATTAATTCGGTGAAATTCTATTATACAGATCCTGTCAATGGAACATATTGTAACGGATTAATCATTTGATATCATTAAATGTAACGGTACTAGTTTTACATTTATGTATTTTAAAAATAAAAAGGATATAATAAAAAAGGATATAGAATGTAGCAGTAAACAGCCAGATGATGTCCAGGTGATGTAAAAATCTCCGCATTTGGCAGGTTCTTCAAGGCATTTTCCTTCAGAATGTTCTCTTTAGGAAGCAAAGATGATCAGTAGCGAAATACCTACACATCGAAATTAAATATTAGAATTTGAATAGTATATGTTTATTACAGATTTTATTTAAATTTAGTCTAATAATAGTTTATATGTGTTTGCAATCCAAGTGCGTTTATATGTCAACAAAAAGACAGGAAAAATTTCTGGAATTTGGTTCGGTCAAAAATTGAAGTGTAAGTCAGGTTGCATACTCTTTGTACAGTAATTAATTTTAAGATTATAAATTAAACATAGTAATGTAAACATAGTAAAGTATTAAAAAAATGTAAATGTATTTTTCTCATGATGTAGAAACACGTACCTTTATTTTATAATAAATGTAAGGTGATTCCAGAATTTTCCAATAATGATTTATTTTAATTTAGTCTAAACATTCCATAGTTGCATTTGATCACATGGGCATTATCATGTATTACATATCTTGTTCCTCACTTCGGTGAAATTAACAGACTTGCTGAGACAGTTTGCCCCCCTGACGAAAAATAGTCGCTATGCATCTGTTAGAGGACTTCAATTCAAATGGATTCACTAGCCAACCTCCGTGAGAGACGCACGTGCCTCGATTAAATTTTGAAAAATTTAACGACTATTTTGATGGAATCCAATTTATTCCAATTTCCAATCTAAAAATGATGGTTAATTGTTAAACAAAGTTTATCACATTAATTTTATCCAAATTTACCCATAACCATTTGGGTAATTTTCTCCAACGAACGATTTTCCCGAGATATATGTTCCTGTTCTGAGCTATTCTCCGTGATGCCTGACCTGACTTGCTACCCTGATGCCCACTAACTTGGTCTCTCCAAAGGTATTCCTCGTCCATATCAATCTAAAAATAAACGTATTACTTTAATCCTAGTCTAAATCTTATTATACTTATAAGAAATTTCATTTAATACGTTCGGCAAATTTTGGGATTAGGAATTTTGTATAGTCGCTCAACAGTTTGCGATCACTGGGGGAAAACTTTTACAAGGTGGTACTACTAATATCTATATGTATTCAATATGTATTCACGGCACGAACTGGATATTCAGTAATTTTTACCTGCAATTGTTGGACATGCTCATTTGCCCGTCTTTTAAGCATAGAATTACTCAAATGAACGTCCCGAAGACGCGGGAATTTTGAAATTTAATTTTAACCGTATTAATTTTTCTATGATGAATTTATATTCCAAAAGGTGGAACTACTAATTTAAGAAGTATTTGTTATTTAATAAGCGAACCCATTTAACTTACCTGAGATACTTATATCCTTATTTAATGTTGTTTTTGCACGGTTTAACATTTCGATTTTTTTTATTAAATAAAATCACAGCTGTTTGTACTTAAATGTTTTCTTTATCGTGCAAAATCGATCATAATTGATGTACAAGAGTCTCATGCATTACTGAACGTAAACGAAGAACTTTATCGCAGTAGAGGAGATACTAGCAACACGCTCCTACGGCGCCTAGGGTCCTACTGAAGAAATATACTAACTATTCGTAATTTTTTAATGCCAGCGCGTCATCTAGCCTGTTTCAATCGAAAATTAATTGATTAGGTTGTAATGAATATAGACGACACTATTATGTTCAAAATTTGATATTAAATAATTCAATTAAAGTATTAAGGTAAAGTCAGGTAAGTGTGTAGTAGAAATTGCATAGTGTGAAGAAAATGTAACACTGTTCACGTAATAAGACATTTTGATAAATTTTACACATAGAAGTACGTAATATGTGCCCAGTTGTAAGCCTTCAATAGATACGCCTTTTATAATTATCAACGGTTTACTAGAAAAAAAAAGAAATTTTAATACTACACACTTACCCAGCAAAATGGGGCAAGTGTGTAATCGTTCCGCATTTTATACATTAATAGCATTATCCTTTAGTTCGGCGAAGAGTGTAATACTATACTGATGCCTTTTTAATAAGGTGTGATAAATTTACAACATATCTAAGTTATTACACGTTAGGAGATGTGAATTTTTATTTGTAAAAATAGTATGAAGTTTAGCACATTAGTAATATAACAGAGGTCATCCTTATTTTAATTTTAAAAATAAATGTAGCCAATATACACACTTGCCCCGATTACACACTTACCTGACTTTACCTTATATTTAAAAATATTTTTTTTACACGGGGTTGTACGCTACCTTGTAACGTTACAATATATACTGTGGTGATTCATAAGAGGAAAGCTATCAACCATATTAAATGTAAGTATTATTTTATGTACACACCTGTTTGTAAGTTCAGTATAATTTGGTTAGTTTGCATTAGGAGCCGTGGAAATTTAATACCGAATTTATCGTCTAGCAACTGTACGATATTCTCGTATCCTAGGATTCGACTTTACTTGAATAGAAAAATAAAATGAGTGAAAATCCTGAGTGGATATGGGTTTTTGTTCATAAGAACATCTTCTTTGAAAATTGTACTTAAAACTTATTTTTCATGAAGTTAAATGAATCAAATCATATTCCTGTGGTATATCCGGTATCGAAGGGCATCTTCTTTGTAAATCCATGTAATTACCTTCGACCTAAAAATAAACAGAAGAAACGGTCAAGATTGTTCAACATTATAAGAAATTTGCTGTGTTTAGTATACCTTGGTACATTTTCTATATGGAAACATACGTCTCTGCTATTTAGAATATAATTATACACTTTGGATGCTGTGAAGGAGATTTTTCCCTGGATTTTTCAAATATCGATGTTGTTTTCCTGATGTGGAACCTTTCTGCAACATCTTTGGATTGTCATTGCGAGGAGGCTCCATTCTGAAGTACTTTGGGGTGTGTGCAAGCTGATATACGAGGTATCTAATCAAAGCATTGTTTAAATTTTTGTATAAATGAGTATGTAATGTTTTAAACATCTTGAGGTTATTGTTAGTATTTGCAAGATGTCAGTTGAGATTGAAATTTTAATATGTATAAGTAGGTAAACGTGGTTGGTGGCTATTTCTCTTATGATAGTGGGATATTTAAAAGTTATTTTGAGAATTTAAGAATTCAACTCTATGTTGGATAATTGATAATATGTGTTTTAAACATTCCAAATAAGTATACTAACCTTGGGTAAGAGTTCTCGTACTCTTTATATGTTTTGATATAAACTTGTTAATAAATTATACCTGTTATTAATAATTACACTGTTTTATTAATAAAAACTCATTTGGTACATTGAATTACTAAAAATTAAACTATAAATTTAATATTTAACAAAGTGGAACATAATAATATACAAGTTAGTCATTCAGGAGACGTGCCTGGGGATGGACCGACAACTGGAAAAATAATAAAGATATAACTACTCACTGATTAGCAAGAGGGGATATCGCTAGTGCGCATGATCTGCAGTGGTGAAATCTAGATATCTCGGGTATATACGGTAGCTTACAGTCATCTAGTGAAGCGGGATTGTATTGCATATATCATTAAAGATATAGAGGAAGGTATCGGTAAAGAAAAGATAGATTTAATTAGAAAGTTTTTATTTCATTTTTTTTAAACATTAGCCAAGCAAATTTACTATAGAAATCATAATAATACTTATTCTCTATTCTAATCAAAATATATGGGTGCTATATAATACTGTACCATGGTTTATTAAGATCGAAAACTAATAGTTACCAAATAATTTTGACCGCCTGATGAAGGTCGATGGGGCGCCGAACGAGTTTGACGCCGCACCTCTAGCATTGGTGATTCAGCAAGTTTCAATAGATGGGTTATTGTCTTCATCAGGGGACTGTCCGTTTAGGTCTTTGCTATGATAGATGGAAGATTTTTCGGTTTTATCAGTAATCTCATACGTTCGTGTTTCGCGTCAGGTGCATTAGAGAAGCCACAGTTGGAAATTTAAAGACAAGATCTTTTTGGCTGATTTGGTGGTGGTATATACAGAATTGATTGATTTTTTTCGCGCTTCGAACGTTTGTTAATTCATCAATCACGTACCCAAGATTTTATTTTAATTTGATTTCGAGTCTACAGAACTGAGATTTAGCGAAATTTACGATCAAACGACCAACTCTATGCAAATGATTTAAACTTCGAGCAAAATCTCATGATGAGACCGAAAATCCTTTGAGTTTTACGTCATTGTTTTAGTATCATTTTTGTCTCAGCTTTTATCTTTAATTTACACCATTCATAAAGAACGGCAGCGACAGATAGGAACGTCTCAAAATGGCAGCTATTTATCATCAGCTGTCATTTACTACGTTAAAGGTTGTAACAACGGTTTCTGTTTACTTGTAGGTATGTGCCGCTTTGGTATGATTTGTGTAATTCCTTATGTACTGACCTATTCTTTGAAATACTCTTACTACGTGTCGTTCTTGCTTAATAACTTATTTGAGTGATTCTCGTAACAGCTGTCTCAGTAGGAACATAGTAATAAATTTCCCTGGCCTCAATAACATACCGGTTTCGGTTTGTAAGGTTGTAAATACCCGCGAAGATGCTTGTTTATATTGCGTACCTACTAAACATCGTACAATAATTAAAATTAAATTCATCCTTTTGAAGTAGCTTGTGAAAGTCAGTGATTGTCCAGAGTTCCTATCTTTTATGTACGCAATAATAAAATGTGTTCTAGTGAAACAAATCGTTATTTCAGTCTTTATTCCTCAAAACAATAGCTACATTACATGCATACACAAATATACACAGGTAAGTAAATTTGTTTGACAGAAATATTTGTAAAATATAAATGGGGCGGTTGAAATTACTAATTTAACAAACCAATTATACGGGACGTATCAAAACAATACATACGTGATAAAAGAATTTGACGGATTCGAGATGCGGATTCACGACGGATCTTATGACGGAATTCATAAAAGTTATGTCGCGCCACCCTCAGGGGGTGGGTATGAACTATAACCGAGTGAAATACATAAGATTACGCAAGCGCCACTCCCGAAGGGCGGCTACGATCTGGAATCGAACGAAAAGCGACCCAGGTACGGCTGGACAATACCGCTAATAGATGTCCAGTGGACAGCATGGCCTTTGTCTGAAAGACGTATCTCGCTCGTCAGAAGTGACCTCCAAATGACGTAAATAGTGTAACGTCTGAAAGACGACTAAATAAATTGTAATTAAGACCAAAATTTGGTCGTTACTTGACGTTAAACGGACGTCGCTTACGTAACGCAAAATGACCAAACTCACCTATAGTAACAGACTTAATGTATGTTTTAACGTATACATGCTTTCTAGTTTTATCAGATGAAAATGACATATGTAATAAAGGGATAGATATAAAGCCAGCAGTGCCTGGTTTACTTGGGAACTAGTGTTGCGATGAACGTGGTTTCATTCGCCGGCATAGCTATGAGTAAATATTGCAGTGCGAAACCACGTAACGAATGAAGCGAAGGCTCGAAGTTGCTTTCACGATATGAACGGATATATTTCGTGAAAGGCAGGAACAAGCAGCTCCGTTCACGGCATGGCTTTATAATAGATTACAATTAAGTTTTTGGGCAAATACCTTATCGATAATAACTTATTGATAGAATAGACAATAAATTGTTTACATACAAATAGGTTGCTACACCTTTATTCTTGTGAAAGCAATGTGAAAGATTTACTTTATGCACTAGCCCTTCATTCACGCAATGAATGAAGTAGACTGCTTGAAGTCGTATTATGAAGCGGACGATCTATCGTGAATGATGATGTGTGAATGTTATATGCGCGACAGGCCAGGCACACCATTCTGATAGACGTGAAACTACATAAATACTTATGTCTTTAGAACTGATAGGATAATCGTATAATGACCCATAACAAAGAAACTTCTTGCCAACAAAATAAGGTATTGAGGTGGTTTTAATACTAAATGTAAAATTATTAAAAGAAATTTTCTTGCAGGAGAGGGTGGGGCAAGATGGGGCCACGGGGCATGATGGGGACATCGTCTTATCTACAAAACGGCAGTAAGCATCTGTCAAATAATAGCAGACTAATATTCTCAAGTGCTGTTTTATGTTTGTTGTAATGTAGGAAACTTTACTAGTCATAATAACAAAGTTATTGCTGTTTGTGCGTGAACTTTGCAATTTCCAGAATTTCTTTATTGTTTTGATGATGATTTCAACGGCAAGTATCAGAAGTATAAGTAAATTATTTACAATTACACTTTTTTGTGCTTATGAATTGACATGTATTGCATGTATTTTCTATAGTGTGTTATTTGTTTATTTCTATATTTAATATGTTATTATAACATAACCAGAAAATGTCTTAAAGAGGCAAGATGGGGCTATTGGTATGGGGCAACATGGGGACATCACTATCTTACTCTTCAGTCTGGTCCGTTATGACTGGATATAGTTAGATATTTAAATATAGAATGAAATCGTTTCATTACTTGCAACAGGGTTGTCGTGGGTACAGAAGAGAAGAGAATCAGTAGGAGGTACCACAAACAATTCTAGAAAGAAAAGTGGAAAAAGCGCGTCAGCTTGCTGGATCTCTCCAATCTAGAAAATCATTTTGAGTTTTTTTTCCCTAGAAGACGTCTCGTCTTCTGTGTCTCACAGCTGGTTATATATTTGAAAAAAAATGGAATTGCGTCTCTCAGGATTAATAATTCAAGATATGAGAAACCTTACTTATTGATGGTCTAAAAAATTGGGGAAAGTTCGCTGTTGAATAGACGGAAAAATTGCAGGAAACAATCTTTTCCAATCGGCTGATAGGATTTGTGAGATGGGATCTCCATTATGCTGTCTCGAAGACATAATGCCTATATCTCATGTTAGGAATGAAGTACAGGTTTATTCAAAGCGTAACAATCGAAAGACGACAATCCTTACAAGCACTACGTATAAAAATCTGCTGCAAGAAAATAGAAGTCTGGAGAATCCCTAAGGCAACTAGAAGTGCTGAAGGAGTATTAAAGGAAAAAAAATGACAAAGAAGAAAACAGAAGAGACTAAGAAGCCGAATTTTTTAAGGAAAGCAAAGAGTAGGTTTTTAGAAAACATAGAAATAATCAAATTCTTCTGTTAAGGAAGATGACTATGTCTATGTTTATATTGCCTCAGAAAGTGCGGTGAAGATACCAAAGGGGAAGTATGGATACAATGCCATGGATAGCGAGGTTGGGTACATGGAGGGTGTGCGAATAATGGGAATGAGTTCGTCTTCTATTGTCCCAATTGTGAAGATTAAGTTTAATATTCTTGTCGTTATTGTGTAAAGAGTTTTAGCTTTGTTCCTGCATTTTTTTAAGAATAAAATCTATTTTTTTTACGTATTACCCAGATTTATGTTACAACCCATTCTCACCTGGAACTCCATCTTACCCCCATGGTGGGGCAAGATGGTGTATTTACATATTTCTTCTCAAAATTTTCCCACAACATCAGGAGTACCCTTCGAAAAATTGTAAATACATCTATCAGCAGGTAATGTTTAAAGATTACAACAAGCCTACTTAGCACCTTGCATATCAATTTGCAATCCTGATGCAGTGTTCTAAAGCTTAGTGTTCCCATCTTGCCCCACCTTCCCCTAGTGTTTCAAAACCCTTGAGACTACGTTGGGACCATTATTATGTTCAATATATAAACTTCGCCCTTCTATACAAAAAAAAAATTCTTTCACGCAACCTGCGAGAAATTTGTTGTAACGGTTACAACGAAGACGGAGGTGCAACGTATAATGAGATCTGTAGTGTATGTGGCGATAAAGGACGTTGCAGGTACTGCATGCCTGCATAGGCGCGGAGAAGAGTGTGTGTGACCGGTGGCGGTGAGAGAGGCGTACGAGGAAGCGAGAGAGACACGTGAAAATAGCAGACATAATAGGTGGCGACGAGGATAAAAGTAAGTTTATAATGATATAAAAAATTAAAAGATATGCAAGGATCTGAAACAGATAAACAAGATCACACAAGAAGTTTTTAGTCAAACGTAAATAAGTACCTGTGGAGATGTACATATGTAGAGAACCTATATTGCAATGTTGTTTTATATATACAGATGTGTAGGTGAAAGGCAATGTTTTGCGATATATACAGTGGATGCAATAATTTAAACAGGAATAGGGATAGGAATTATGTAATTTAATAAACAGGTACAGGTGAATTTGTTCATTATTTTAGCTGAAATCATTAAATCGATAAAATGTAACGTATGTTTTAAATACAAATATTTTATTATGAGTTTACTATGAGATACCGAACTGGAAAATCCTAGCAGGGTAATGCCTGATCATTAAATTGAACATTAGATTGAGTATCAGCAGATGAAATCTGTTCATAAAATTGAATTATGGGGAAAATCCTAGCAAGGTAATGCCTGATCATTAAATTGAAGATTGAATATTAGCAGATGAACTTAAATTAAACTAAAAAGAAAAAAAATGTGTTCGTTGGTTTTAGATGACTTCTATAGCCCTGTCACTGACCAATTTTGACTGCGAGGGCGATCCTTCAGTGGGGACCAGGTGGGAAAAATGGAAGAGGGTGCTTCTCATCTATTTAGAAGCAGCTGGTACTGATACTGAGGAAAAGAAAAGCGCTACCCTCCTACACCTTGGAAGCCTGGAGCTCCAAGAAGTATTTTACAACATTCCAGGAGCCAGAGCTGAGTCATCGGAAGAAGTCAATGTTTTTGAGATAGACATTAAAAAACTAGTCATATTTTTTACCTAAACAAAACAAAATATATGAGCGTCATTTACTCAGACTAGTTAAACAGGAGCCGAATGAAAAATTTGGAAAATTTATTTTGCGATTAAGACAACAGACAGATAGATGCAATTTCAGGATAAAGAGGATCATATCATCGATCAAATAACGGAAAAGTGTTCCTCCAATGAATTGAGGAAAATAATACTCCAAATTGGGGATGTGGTGACATTGGACAATATTATAACAGAAGCTAATGCCCTTGCGGCTATGGGTCCACAAATGGAAGAATTTGAAAATAAAAATATTGAAAACCACACCGTTAATAAATTGGATACCAGGTTTAAAAGTAAAGATAGGAAAATAGGATGTGGAAGATGTGGAAACACAAGACATACTTCACAAAGCAAGGAATGTCTGGACAGGAAAAAAAATTGTCTAAAATGTGAAATGAAAGGGCATTTTAGCCAGTATTGCAAGACAAAACAACCGGGAAGGAAAAGAACCGCTGGGAATTGTCATGATGATGATTGAAACAATATCTTATGATGTACAACAGCACACCACACTCAGTAACAGGAAAAAACGCCTTATTTTTCAAAAGGCAATTTCGAGATAAAATTCCGATGATTGAGGATATTGAACGGAAACAGGAGGAAATAGACATTAAGGACAGAGATAGGGAAAGGAAAGAGAAGGGCAAAGAGCTGGCTAAATAAATAACAGGTCAGGTGCTAGGGATTGTGATTTGGAACCAGGAGATAAGGTGTATATTAAGAATATGACCAAGGATAACAAATTAAGCCCAAACTATAATCCAACTGCTCTATCTATCTATCTATCTATGATCCTTAGCTGGCGGCTGGCGGATGTTGCCCACGCAACCAGTACGCTGCTGTAGGTGCCGCAGGATTTCGGACTTGTTCTATGATCGCTCTCCACGCTTTCCGGTCCATGGCGGTGGTCCTAGCTTGATTGCGGTCGAGACGCCGGTTCTTCAAGTCGTCTTCCATTTTTTTTGTCCACGTTTTCTTTGGCGCGGTGCGTTGTACTTTCCACTGGACGGGTCGCTGTTTCCAGAGAAGTCTTTGTGGTATTCGGTTTGCGCCCATTCTGCAGACGTGGCCAAACCACCTCAATCGTTGTTGCAGGATCACTTCACCGATGACTGGTTGTTGCTGACAGATTGTCCGAATGGTTTCGTTGGTAATGCGATCGCGCAATGAAATTCCCAGGATCTGTCGCAGGCATCGCATTTGGAATACCTCGAGTTTGTCCAAATCCAGTTTAAGCAGGGTCCATGTTTCTGATCCATAGAGAATTGGTAAAATCAGCGTCCGAAAGAGGCGAATTTTGGTCTTCATAGAGATGTTAATCTTCTTCCACAGGCACCATTTGAGAGAGGTAAACGCCGCCGCTGCCTGTCCCAATCCTGCTGTGGATTTCTGTTGTAGAAGCCACTTTCTTCTCCTGAACCAGTGACCCAAGGTATTTGAACTCCTGCACTTGTTCGATCTGTACACCGTCGAGGTGAACGGTGGCCTGCGATCCATCCGTTGTCAGCACCTTGGTCTTGTCCACGTTGATTTTCAAGCCGTACGATTGAGCGATGCGAGCAATATCATAAAGAGTATCCGTTGCGTCGGCGTCGTTATCTGTGAAAAAGGCGCTAAGTAGTAATCCTACTGCTCACACAGTAGAAAGAAATAGGAGGGAAGATGTCGAGGTGCGAAACGATCAAACGGGTCAGCTTTATAGACGCAACATAGTACATTTGAAAAAGGTGGAGAATCACGTTCAATGTCAAGATGCCGGACGAATCAGACGGCAGTTCGAGTGACAGTGCTAAATATAAGGATAAAGTAAGCAATTTCTGTGAGCAATCAATAAGAACTGGTCAAAAGTGTATTTCGTGCAAAGTAAACGTGATTCATAGTAAATGTTTAGAATCCTTGATTAAAACTAGTAAAGTAATAGATAGGAAGACATGGGAATGTAAAATGTGCACACTTCCGCCTTCGGACTCAAGTGATTCTGGTGAAGAAAATGTTACCATCGTTGAACAGATTGACGCAGTTGTTGGTGATGTTAATCTGGAAAATCGTCGACTTAAAGAAAAAGTGAATCTATTAAACAAAATTATTGCCGAAATGGAAAACGTAAACAAGCTGCAAAAACAAAGAATAGCAGAGCTAGAAACCAAATGTGGTGTTGCATTTGAAAATAGAATTTTATCCTTTCCTCACCCGAGAGCGCCACAGTACAGCGATATTTTGAAGACATCAACGGCGCCTTCGTCTCCGAACGTTTTAATAGTCAAACCTGTGTCAAATATTGACAGTAAAATAGGTGATCGGTGTAAAGCGGAAATACCTAGTAAAATCAATCCTAAAATAATCATTTATCGCACAGCTTCTGATGATGTTACTGACAAAGTTAAATTCTGTGATAATGAATTTACACAGAATAAAATAGAACGCTCCAGCACATCTGTTATAACAATTGTTCGTGTTATTAAAAAGGATACTAACTGCGATGTTGTTCTGGAATGCGATCCCGCTACTTTTAATAAAATAGCTAAAAAAAATTTCTTGTACATTGGTTGGCGTAGATGCAGATGTCGAGAGTCTTTTCATATCAAAAAATGCTATAAGTGTCTTAAATACGGTCACTTTGCTAAAGATTGTACATTTTCGGCAGTGTGCTCTAATTGTGCAGGAAATCATAGCTATAAAACTTGCAATTCTAACGAAAGGAAATGTATTAATTGTGTATACTATAACTTAAGATTCAAGGCCAAATTATCTATAAATCACTCTAGTTTCGATCCAAATTGTGAATGCTACAAAAAGGCAATTGATAATTTGAAAGCTATTACATGTTATGACCCAGATGCATAGCAATCAAAGCAGCAAGCTACACTTACAAGTCCTTTGCCGATTTCTTATTTCTGCTTAATATACGTAGTGTTAAAAACAAAATCAATGATCTGCAGTTATTGTTAAATAATTGTTCATACTATTTCCTCTGTTTTACCGAGACGTGGTGCAGTGAAAGCGCTATTAAGACAATTTGTATCCCGAACTTTAAAATGGCATCATCGTTTGGTAGAATGAGCAGTTCTGGGGGTGGATGTTGTGTATTTGTAAGGGATACATTAGTTGCTAAAGGGCTTAATTTGGTAAATTTTGCGCAGGAAAGGCTTCTTGAAATATGCGGTATTACCTATAAATTTAATAAAAGATCATTTATTATTCTTTGTTTGTATAGACCACCACAATCTGATTTTCACGTTTTCCTGACTAGTCTGAATTATGTACTACACCACGTGTTTAATCCAAATAACTTAATTTTTGTCTGTGGTGATTTTAACGTTCTTAATCTTCTTAAATCTTAAAACGGAATCACCTGAGCGTCGTCAATTGATCAACTTAATGGCAGAATTGGACTTCATGAGACAGTTACTGAGTTCACCAGGGTAACAGATGTATCCCAGACATTAATAGACAATATTTTCACTAATATCTTATTGGATGTTTCACATTCCACACATGATACCTATTTGTCAGATCACCGTTACGTAACACTTAGTATTAACCAAATTTATATTAGCACCCCTTCCAACCCTAACAAAGAAATTAGATGTTTTAGTAATACCAATAAAGAGCGTTTTGCGTATCTATTGTCGCATGAGTCGTGGACAGATGTTATGGCGGGTACGATGTTCATGATAAATTCTCCTCTTTTATAAATACGTTGAGCTGTCTTTACAATTTGGCATTTCCTTATAAAAAGATTAAACAACTTCATATCCGTCATGTACCGTGGATAAACGATACTGTGAGGATGTACTTAAGAACATTTACAAAGAGCAGAAAAAAAGACATCAGTTACTAGTTGCCACCACTAAAATTGAGATATCTTCTAAGTATATATGTATTTCTGAAAACCGAAGTGCAGTAATTTGGCGTGTAATAAAAAATACTACTAAGAATAATGATGTTTTCCACAATATCACCCTCAGAGTTGATGATAAACATTATGACACTTCTTTGGATGTAGCGAATACTTTCAATAGTTCCTTTGCATCTGCTGCATCGAATATTGTTTCGACTATGCCTTCAGTTAACTTAGAAACTAAAATAATATCAAACCCATGCTCTATGTATATTTTTCCTTTTACTGGTGCCGAAATAAACACTATCATTTGCAAGTTAAAAAATAAATTTTCTACTGGACCAGATGATTGACAGCTGCCATGATTAGGATATAAAATGCATCTAGTAGATATTTTAACTTATTTAGTCAACTGTTCCTTTTATAATGGTATGTTTCCGCATATTTTAAAATCGGCTGTAATTACTCCTGTGTTTAAAAAAGGGGATGATAAAATACCCCCAAATTATCGACCTGTCGCATTGATTTCTTGTATAGCGAAAATTCTTGAGTATTGTATGTTGGAGAGGCTTAACAATTTTATGACTAAGCACGATATTCTGACAGAATTTCAACATGGCTTTAGAAAAGGAAAGTCGACCACCACTGCTCTTTTTAATTTTTATAAAATCGTCTTAGAAGGTATTGACAACAGAAAACCGGTGCTAGGTATTTTTTGTGACCTGCAAAAGGCTTTTGATTGTGTACAGTATGACAATGTCATTGAGAAGCTACAGAGGTATGGAATCAGAGGTATAGTGGCAAACTGGTTTGCTTCCTACTTGTATGACCGCATCCAATACGTGAAAATTAAACATGTTAAACTTTCTGGTAAAATCGAGACTTCTCGATCTCATTCATTGCCGGTTGTGATGGGTATTCCACAGGGTTCTGTTTTGGGCACTGTCTTGTTTAACTTGTATATTAATGACATTGTGTTTTTTTATCAGACATTTACCTAACCATGTATGCCGATGATATCTCCATCTTAACAACGAATGATGAGAGAGAATTTATTACAAATACACTGCTTCGCACTCTAACGGAATGGTTCGCAACAAACAAGCTGTTGTTAAGTTTAGAGAAAACGAAATATATGATTTTTCATACAAGACATAAGCGAACAGATATCACGAATATCTCTTTGAAGGACACAAATCTACCGGAGGCTAAATCTGTAAAATTCCTTGGCGTTACATTTGAGTCTAATCTGTTATGGAATGAGCATTGTCAAAATTTAACTGCAAAATTATCTAGTAAGTGTTATGTTTTCATTGTTTGAGATCCCAGGTTACATTGGAATGTATGTTGACATTGTACCACGCTGAGGTTCAATCGAGGATTCAGTATGGAATTTTGCTCTGGGGTAGTTCGGCAGCATCCAAGGGGGTGTTTTTAGCACAAAAGCCATTGTAAGATCCATTGTTGGTGCTCACTTCACCCAATCTTGTAGACCTATATTTAAAAAATTAAATTTGCTGCCCCTAATCTGTATTTATATACTAGAACTAGCTTGCTATGTTTATAAAAATAAAGACACCTTTACATTGAATGCAGAGTACCATGATTATCAGACTAGAGTGAGAGATTACATGCATACTGCAGGTTGCATTCTAAACATCACGAGCTTAGGGGTGAAAAGTATGGGGGTTAAAGTACACAATCATCTACCTCGAGAAATTGTATTGATGCAAACTTTTTCGACCTTCCGCAATGCTTTGAAGAAATTCTCCTTCGGCATAGTTTTATAAATTTAGATGAATTTTTCTGTCACGAACCGTAACATCATTTTGCTTCAAATTTCATGCTTCCTGTAATTGATACAGCCTCGGTATTTCCATGCTTACACCTATAATAATCCTAGAATTATTCTTCATTTATTTTTCTTTTGTTCAATTTATTGTTTTTTCTTGTTCTTTTGCTTTTTGGGTAGTACCTATTATCTTTTTTCCTTTTGTTGGATTCAAGAATGATTGTTGTTCTTTTTATTACTTTAGGTATTTTTTGACTTGTTAAATACACATGTGTGTCTTATAACAAATAAAATTATTATTATTATTATTATTATTTTATTATTATTATTATTATCAGTGGAGAGTAATTGAGAAGAGGACAGAAATAAGAATGAGAAGTAAATGATGAAGACAAGGATAGGTTAGTGCATAGGCACAAGGTATAAAAGTGAATTGTTCTTGCAAAAGTGTTATACATATATTATATTAATGTGAAACAAATTCAAAATTTGGTGATGTACCATAATAAACAGATTTTTGAACAAATTATAGGTGTTTTATTTAGTAAAGTATTGCATGCGTGCAAGGCGGGGAGAGTCGATGTGTGAGGCGTAGGAGGAATCGAGAGAAGCACGTGAAAATAGCAGACATAACAAGATCTAAAAAATTTCCAATTGGAAACGCAGAAATTGAAATGTTCCAGATTTACCAGATTCAGTTGCCAAATGGCATAAAATATGCGTATTATATACATAAAATTCCATAAATTGAAAATGTTTTATAAAAGCAAATTCCCAAATTCCCAACATTTGTCGCAAGAAGAATGCCGTCCATGAGGTTTGATACCCTTTAAATAAGCTTTAACAGGAGCATCAAAAATAAAGTTAACTATTTCAACCAAATATACTCTTTCATGCAGCACCATACCCTACAACATTCAGAGTCAATAATCTTTATTTGGGAACCAAAGTCATTATTAATGTTACATACAAGGACATGGGGACACAGGATTATATAAATCGCTTTTCAATTCACTGTGTAAATGGCTAACTTCATTCCTACTATCCAAAGTAGGATCAGAATCAGATATTGTGCCCCGGCAATTATTCTCTATGAAACGGTCGGTATTTTCAGATATCGTTTGAACATTTTTTGTTATTTCGTCAAGGGTTGGACATTTTGTAGAACTGTTATTTAGTATATTAAGTATTTTCTTTCTCAACTCTGCGACAAAACTGTCTTTTACGTACATCAACCTCTAAATGTCTTCTTGTATATTTTCCTGCCAGTTAACAAAACAACTCTATAGAAACCCATACATGGACATTCAAGACATTCAAGAAAGAAGAAGAGCATTCCATATTTTACTAATAAAAAAGAATTGCTATATTTACATTTAATGGTGGCAACTATTCTTTTTTTGATTGTTTTCTGTCAGGTGCATGCATCCACACTTTTATTATCTCTTCAATATCACTCTTCGTAATTGCTTCATTATTCGATTGCACTGCTCCTAAAAACAAAATATTTATTTAAAAATGCCATAAGTTACGACAATAATTATTCTGCATCTCGGTCACAAATACAAAACATCACAATTGGAGCAGTTCTTAAGTTTTTAAGTTATATACAATTCGACATTTTTGTGTTGAGTTGCAGCTTTTTCAATGAGATTTAAGATTTCTCAAATATCTAAAAACTGCTTTCAATTTATTTTTGAAGTATATAGAAATTTACAAATTCCTTTAAAGTATGTAATAGTGTATACCAATAAAGAGCTGGATAAATTTGAAAAAAATATATGATTTATCTGTTGGCAAATGCATTAACATATGGACTGCCAAGGAAGTCACCGCCGTCACTGATACTCTGTTACCTGAACGACAATTCGACGATTTCACCGGCGATCATTGTGTCGATAAGAAGATAATGTTTATCATACTATGTATGTACTTCCTAATTAATGCTTTATTTACATTTAATTATTGACATTTAATTCATAAAATGGCATCTTCTCCTTTTTTTCATCAGATATATTTACACTTCAAATCATCTGCAGTTCTTAGTTTTACATTGTTGTCTCCCAGAAAACCAAGTATCGAACCTAAATATAATGACTATCAGAAATCGCATAAAGTATGTCCAGTAACTTCTATTTTACAAAAATTCATATTAATTGGCTCATATAATGTTACAATTTAAGTGAAATAATCAAAATTTAAAATATACAGATAATTTAAAAATAAAAAATAGTGTAGGTGTGTTTAGAATAGCAATATGTTACTATGAGGCAAATCAAACAAAATAAAGACTGACAAGATCTTTTTGTAAAGAATCACGTCTAACATAAGTGATGATTCCGTTACAACACAATACAAAACATATCAAAATAAATTTAACTTGAAAACACACCGATGTTTTAAAATTATGTTCTTCCTCAACATAGGTATTCAAAATATACAAATCTTGTATATTTTTTACTAAAATAGCTACTGGAAATGTATCTATAACTTCATCCCCATCAAATCCGTGAACGTTTCTGCTTTTGTAGAATTTTATTCACTTTAGACAAAATGTGTTACAACACGTTAGAAATTAATTTTAATTCTCATGTATCTGCCCTCGTCTTTAAGACACTCATATTAAGACTTAAAAGGTTACTTACTTGAATCATTGGCAACTGCTAGCTGTTGAGTAGTTGGTGGCTCTGTTGCAATGAAGTTAAAGACGCCATTGAGGAAGTTGCAGGAGGCTATTTCAAGAGCACCTATACACTAATTTGTTGTGTAATTCTTAAAGTTAATTCAATTAGTATACAACTCTTCACATTTCTTAAAATATTAAACTAAGTTAGGTCACACTGTATAGAACCTATCTTTTTAATCTTGCTTTAATATGCAACTCTTCTTAACCATATATTTATAACTTTAGTAGTAAAGAAGTTTATAGTAATCAATAATTTTCAAAACTCTAAGTTTGGAAGGTGAGCATTGCTAATCCAAACAAAGCAATAGAAAAATAAAGAAACAAAAGAAAGCATACCAAAAAAGAAATTTAGTATAAATCTTTTACAATAGTTAGACTATTGTCTATGGATAAGGCGTTTAATATCTCGAACCTTTAATCGGCCAGTGGTTTGAATCATTCTAAAACGTAGCTGCACTTTATTCGGCTTATAGAAAAGTATTTGTGTTGCTGGAACTGTTAGACTAAAGGGTTGGTCAGTTAAGAAATACAGCTTTCAGCATCATGTGCTTGCATTGGTTTTTGCATATATCTAAAGATATAAAATATTTATCATTCAAGTTTGATGGTATCTATTAACCATTGGTTGGAAAAGTAGCTTATCTAAAAAAGGCATTTAGAAAATGACAATACCTGATAATCTTTTAATATGTATGTTCGGTGGTCTTGAATGTTTATTAACTTCCCAGGGAGCACACTGCCGCCATAATGATGTCAATTATTGGTAATTATTCGTCGGTTACGTCATAAGATGAGTAATTGACCTACGACGTAGTTTACAGAACGTGATTTGACGTTACTAAAAGTCGTCTTTTTGACGTTTTTAAATTGGTCAGTCATTATAAAAGTTTCAAAGTCCACCAGATACATATATTAAAATAGTAATTATGTCGTTGCTAACATTTAGCAGTATCTTTTCTTGAACTCAGTATCAATAAATATAAACATTACTGCTAAATAATAAGTATATATTAGACATGGGGGAGAATCTCTTAAATTTATATGAGCAACTGAATATTGCATACTCAAAATAGCTTTATAAAATTTTGAATGTCGTTAATTTTAGTGTAATATCATTTTAATGCTTGATTTGAACAATAGAATTGAATTGCGCGACCTCACAACGGGTAGCAGAGGATGCCTCCAGTTGCATGTTGTTGCGGTTGGCGTGTTTCATATACCCCCATGATTCTCGCCAGCCGCCACTTTAGTTTGCTTTAGTCCTTCTTGAGAGGCTGAGAGGTATACTGTTGTGCGGTATTGCAAAGTGGAAAACAAGTAGATTTTTATAGGTGCGATTTGTGTCAAGTTAAAATTGCCGAGCCCTTATTTATTAGTTGTTTGTATAATATTGCGTAATATCATGACAACATAGCAGCTTGGTTGTCGTAATTTTTGGCAATGTAGTGCAGAATGATCCCAGAAATAAAAAGAAAATGGAAACGTACTGAAATCATCTAAAATAATATTATAATTCCTTCACTCAACGACATAACCGCTGAAAACGGCATAACCTTAATTTTTTTTGGCTATTATAGTTTGGAGTTTTATACGTTAACCGGTAAGAAAATTAATGAAATTGTTTTTGCTTTGCGAAAGTTCTTGTGATGATGTTATTGGTATAAAATTGTATATACTTACAACTATACACTATATACTATTTACAATTAGGCCCTCTTATAATCTAGAATTATAAGATAAATATATTAGAATAGTTTTACATTACTGTATTTGAAAATTGTACATTAGTATCTTAAATGTTCTAGCAGTGCTATTTTCACAATTTGTTGTTGAATTTAAACATTCATAAAAATAAATGTATTCTCTTTATGTTACACTTTTATTTTTGCCCCAAAATTAAGTCATATATTAAAAGTATGAAAGTACGTCAATCCGACGTCGCGTCGGTGGGGTGTGATATTAACTCGTCGTTTTGACGTCGTAGGTATATGACATACAGAAAATGACTTTCGACGTCGCAGTTGTCGTGAACGACCATTAAATAACGTCATTATGACGACAGTTTGCCACCTGGGTTCTGCCTCGCTGTGGTCACTACTTTCAATAACTTTTCTAAATTATCGTTTCCGTTGTCAACTTTGTTCAATATCACTTTCTGCTAATTACTTGTGTTCTCTGCCTCCTTTTCTTTTCGAAATGCCTGTTACATATCATATGAGAATACACATAAGTAATTGCAGCGCGCAATTAAATTAGAAATAAGTTCGGTTAAATGCAAAGTACCTGGTTTATCAGTTCATCATTATTAATTAGTATTATTAGCATTAAGATTGAATGCAAGAAAGTAATATTTGTTTCTTTGAGATATAATTAATGAAATTATTATATACCTTATAAAATCATATTTTACCTTTCTTTTTAAAAAGCAAAGTTTTTCTAAAGAACTTGTAAACATTATAATTGTCGTCTCGCGACGTCGGTAAGACGTCTTAGTAGTCGATGTCGTTTGGACGTCTGAAGATAGGCGTCAATATGACGTCACATATTGGTTGTAGAACCTTACGAAGTGAATAGGACCAAAAATTGGAGTCATATGGACGTCACATTCGGCATGTTAGGTAACTGGCGCAAGGCTACGTCGCGCCACTCCAGAAGGGCGGCTATGATCTATAACCGAACTGAGAAACGAAAGATTACGTCGCGCCATTCCCAAAGGGCGGCTATGATCTGCAATCGTGCGGAGAACAGGAGGCTACGTCACGCCACGCCCAAAGGGCGGTTACAATCTACAATCGTGCGCAGAACGGAAAGTTGCGTCACGCCACTCCCGACGGGCGCCTACGATCTGCAATCATACTAAACATTGAAACAAATATGCGTGGCGGTAAAAAAAAAAACAAATCAATGAATAAATGCGGATGTAACAAACTTAAACAACAAAAAATTATCAAGCGAACTGAAAATTTATGCCCAAAATAAATTACTAAATTAAGAGAAATGATTTCTTCCTTGTAAACGTTACAAGTTATATATGTACACCTTGTGTGTGATTTTATTGGTAACAAAGATATTATTACTGTTATTATGAAATAACAAAACAAACTAACAATAAATTGAATCAGAAACCTCTTGGGTATATCGCTGCCACATGGTTAGACTAATTGGGAGATCTATAGCCCTAACTTAAAAATTTACGTGTCCTGTTGTATATAAAAAAATATATTTAATAATAATAAATGCCTTTATTGATAATGGTGAGCTATAAATGGTTTTATTTTTATAAAACTAATTATAATAATTAGAAAATAAGAATAAAAAAAATAAATATAAAGCAGTAGTGATTATATCACCATGCCAATCACAAGGCGGGGCTCCGAAAATATTGAACTAACTACTAAACTACTAATTAATTATTATAAATTGTAAATAATAAAATATTGTAAAAAATATAAAAAGCGCTTAATAACTTAAATTTGGCGGTACTTGAACATTAAAATAGGCAATTGTACGGATTGTGCACTTTATTACGTTTTCCGCGCCATTAAAAACTCAAAAAAATTCATAAGATAGTAAATTTATAGTTGTGATTGATTTATATATCAACTCGCATAGATGCCCTGTACCTGTAAATTCTCGCCGGTTAAAATATTATCTCCATGTTTTTCCATGAGCTCTGCTAACCAACATAAGTGTTGTCTCCGCCCTGGTTTTAATTCTTTGAAGCTGTCGATTTCAAGTAAGGTTAGAGTCAAGAATAATACCAAGATATTTCACTCCGGAGTTCTGGCGGTCCAAGACCATCTAACTTCCTCTTTCTCGTGAATGCTATTATAGTCGTTTTGGAAGGACTAATGTTAAAACCGTCCTCCTCAGTCGATTTTTGTATAACCTGTAGAGTGATATATATTTTAGCGCTATGGTATAGAATTTACCTTGCGGTCAAACTGAGACGATCATCTGCTATCTCAAAATTTTATGCCCGTCATTGTCCAAAATTACTTGTAGCTCGTCCATGATCAAGCTCCACAGCTTTCTATCCGTGTCACCAGTGTCTTTCCAATGATCCCTCTTTATTCCTGGATATTTTGCAGAGATTTTGCTCCATCCAGTCCTGGGTTTTCAGGTTTTGGAATAAAAGTAACTCTGATAGGCCTCCAGCCAGAGTTGAATGCCTATTCCACTATTCCCAGATCGCTTTCTTCGCTGCTTGCCAGTACTTCCTAGATGAAACAGGCATCTAGGTGTCCACTTCTTATTGCAGTCATTGCAGTCTTACAATGTTGAATGAGTAATTTTAGATCCCGGAGAGTGAACCCGAAAAGGTTCTCTTAAGGTGGAATTTCGTTGCGCCGTCCAATCGAAGTCGGCTGCCACTAATGCTGCAGGAATAGACGACAGCTCGGTTGCATGCGCAACGCGGCGATCTCCTATTCCTACAGCATTCACGGGCAGTCGACTTCGATTGGACCGCGCCGCAACGAAATTTCCACCTTTATGGTCTCACTTCTGCGTAAGAGCAGCCTCCACCTTCTATCTTTAGAGTATGCATTGAGTTAGACAATATCCTAGTAAGTCTGGTACATTCTAAGCTTGTTCAATGTTCTCTCAGTACTTCCGCAAGATTTTCTTTCTGACTCTCTCAAAGCTTTTTTCCAGGCCGATGTTTTCTTAGCTCTATTGAACTGACTTCCCTTTACAAGCTTTCAAGGTTGCTGCTCCACCAGAATACATTCCTAGAGATTCCTTGTTCGCAATAGAGCAGTTATCATTGAACGCTGATGTAATGATGTCTTGAATTTGCCCGGCTATGAATTCCAAGTCTATTGTTTTGCTTATCTTTCGTTGAATCGGTTTCAGATTGTTATCGGAAGAACCTCACAGCTCAATACATACTCTGAAAACAGAAAACGGAGGCTAAACCAAAACAGGAGATGAGACCATAAAGGAACTCTTTCGGGTGCATTTCCCGGGCCCTAGAATTATCCATTTATCACTACAAACCTTCAATAAAGCAGATTTGGAACTTGAGAGGTAGGCATCTAGGAAACACTGGCAAGTAGCAAAAAAAGTGGTGAATGTGGAAAGGGTAAAATGAACAATTAACTCATTCAAACCATATAAATCGCCAGGATCGGATGGCATTTATCCAATTATGCTACAAAAGGAGCCGGAACTTTTGTTGCAGAAACTTAGTACGTTACTTCGGGGAAATCTGGCACTGGGATACCCACCAATGTCCAAAAGCTAATCGGAATTACTTTTACTCCAAAAACCTGGCAAAAAGGGTTAGGATGATAGTATCTGAGACCCATAAGTCTGATGCCATTTATAGTAAAGACTTTTAAAAAACTGTTAGACAGACACATAAGGGATGATATATTACCATACCACTACATCAAGACCAATATGCATATCAAGCACAAAAATATGCAGAAACAGCTTGCATCACCTCGTACATAGGGCTGAGTACAATTGTAGTTAACTGTACTACAATTGTTGGTTTTTTGACAACAATTTTTTTCCGTGCAAAAATCCAAAGCATCGAGGAAGAAAGGGGTCGATGAAACAAGTGTCTCGTAGTTTTGCCCCCCCCCCCCCCCCTGCTGCGGTCGTGGACGAGCGACTAGTGAAGCTGGACAATGAAGAACATACAACCTTGGAGTATCAAGATGATCTTGTCATTCTGTGTCAGGGTAAATTCAACAGCGTAGTGCGGGACAAAATGCAGAACGCTCTACAAATTGTGTACAATGCTGGACATAGATTACGGTGGTCAGACCCATGATTAGCACCAAATTGCAGATACAGAGGCTTGAGTGTTTAGGAATAACAGAAGCTATGAGAACTACTACTACAGCTGTATTATGTGGAATGTAGAATTAATCTAGCTTCAGAGACAGGTTCGGAGAATTGATCTTGGTTTACAGACGAATTAAAAACCGAGAACGGTACTGAAGCCGGAATCTACAGTAAAGTGAGAAACACAATGATCACCCTTGGTCTAGGAAAATATGTACACTGTATTTCAAGCTGAGGCATATGCAATATTGCAAGGTGCAACTGAAATCAATCAGATGGTTTATAAAAACAAGAGTATCTACGTTTCCCCAGATAGCCAGGCGATAGTGAACCCCAAAATACAATCAAGACAGATTTGGGTATATATCCGAGAACTGAATACCCGGACAGACTGCAATAAAGTCACTTTACTGTGGGTGCCTGGACACTCGGCAATCAAAGAAACCGAAAGAGCCGATGAGCTGGCAAGCAATGGAATCATCGGCTTCATATATGGGCTCAGAACCTGTTCTAGGAGTGTCTAAAACAGTACGAGAACAGATAAGAAGTTGGGTAAACGAAAAACACAAAGAACATTGGGATAAAACAACCAGACAAATTCATGGAAATGCCTTTATTAAAAGACCATTAAAGAAGACTAAAGAACTACCGCAGGTTATTAGGAATTATCTTCACACCGTAATACGTACAGATATCCACTGCGCACTGAAAGGACACCTACAGAAAATTGGGATCAACACTGTGTATACCAAGTGCAGACTGTATAGTAGGATGATAGAGAACGCTTACCACATTCTGTGTGAATGCAGGACTCTGAACGCAAAATTTGGGGCAAGCTAAAAATAAATCCAAAGGATTACTTCGATCAGTCAGCTAGACACCTGTGCTGATTAGTGCAGAGTACTAGGATACTGGAATGGCTGATAGAATTTAAAGGGTGAAACAAATGGGAGATCAAATACAAAAGGTCAAAAGGCTGCGGAATTTGGAGACTTCAAGCCAGGCGGCTCCCACAAAAAAAAAAACGGTTAAATTAGAAAAATATTTAAGTTAAAACGAAAAATATTCCATCCAAATCACAATCACCATATAAAAACGAGGATGTTGAGCAGGCATTTCATTAACCCATAATTTAATACCCAATATTATACGAATTTAATATAAAACATGAATACCAATTAATATAATGCATAATATTACCGTGTATAACAAAAATTATTTAAAATTAATAAACTTATTTATTTATAGATATCATCAGGGTTCATATTCAGTATTACATTTTATAATGTATATTATTAAATTGGATAAATACATATATCCATATAATGTGTCATTAGACAAGGTTTACATGAGCTAATTGTACATATTATTACTGCGACTGCCAGCGAGCTGATTCTTGTGCTGGGTGTAATCAGGCGCCTTGTCTGAGATCGTTGTTTTGTCAATTACAGTGGCGCAGGTGTACCTATAGATCAAATAAATATGATTTAGACGTATCTGCCGGTTACATTTATATCGAACAAACGCTTTGCTGTAATTCAACTTAATAAAATCAACAAACTTTTTTAATTACTAGTATTAAACAGATCATATTATAATCATAGTATAGAGATAATTTACTGCTTTACTATCTGTAAATAAAATATGTTATAACCAGCATCACATTTTTCTCATAGTTTATATTACATATACAGTTTTCTCTGTGTGCAATTCTTTTTGCTAGGAAACGAAAAAAAAATTGTATCTTGAATGGTTAATACTATTGGGATTGTCTTTATTACTCTTTTTATCCAATTCCTAAACACGCAAGTCTA
>RXPK01000151.1:1666098-1936946 GCA_004143645.1 Protaetia brevitarsis | reverse complement strand
ATTTCTCGATAACGAGTGCGACAAAAGTCCATATGAACGAGTCCTTCGTGATACTATTTTTCTATTTTGCATTATAATTATAAAAATACTAATAAAATCTCATTAAAAATGTTGAGTTTATTTTTATATGAAGTTGTCACATTGACAGTACGATTGACATTGACGAATTCAAAATTCAAATTCGCTATTTTAAATTGTTTAAACAAATATTTCATATATAGGCTCGTAAACTGTAAAAGATGATATGAGACAAATTATCTTGACGCCATCACCACTCTGAAATTTCGATACGCCGTCATAAATTTATTACCGAAAAACAAAGCAGTATATGAAAATGCTACCCTCATTTGACTAGGGCGTACAGATAATGTCAACACAATCTGAAAACATTTTTGGCATTTTTGAATTACAGGAATAGAAATTTCTACCTTATGGTCTTGTTTCCATGTTCTTCTTGCTTTCATTTATAAAAAATACATAATCAAAATATATTAAATTACAACCTATTAAAACTTCTCTGGGATACGAGGCAAGAAATCTAAATTTATGCATTAAGATATTCATAAATTTATAGAAAATTCTGACGATTGTATTTTAGCAATAAAGTACGATATATTGCAAATTAATATTTTTATGTCATGTTTTTAATTTTAGACGTTTAATAATGGGTTCAAGGTGCCTTAGCCGAATGATTAACAATGCCCATACATGATTAAATTAGAGTGATATATTTTGTGACATACCTTAAAACAAAATAACATCGTAAGAGTTTGCAATTACGAGGAAGATGGATACTTTATAAAAAATATGTCGCCTTGCACCAAAAATTTAATCATTCAAGTTCTCTTTACACTATCGCAATGGTTATTGTAATCGTGCCCGATTGAATATACGATTGGCAAATTGCTAAATTATAGCTGATTTTTAAAAATTGCCAATTCAGAGCTTTATACTGGACATTGCTTAGACGTTCAGTGCTACACACTTACAGGACGCAGCAGTGATTTGCGACTATAAACGTTCTGGTGGATGGAATCATTTGCGGTAGCTGCGGGTACACGAAACATCTATGAAATAAGTTGGCTGAGCGCCAACTTATCAGGGCCACTACACTGGTCATTCTAGAGTTATATCACGAAGGATCTCCATCACAAGTCTACCATTAAAGCCAAACAAACTCAGCAAAACTTTTTACGAAGAATTTTGGCTTGCGTAACAATACATGCTCAAGATACTTGTTCCTCAGTGTAAATATACATAATTCACGTTTAAACAATAACATGTAAACTAAATTTGTATAGAATTGATTAAGTCTTTTACAATTTACATGCATTAACGTCATTTGCTTCTGTCTAAGTATTCAATACACCAACCTATAGAAAGAAAAAGCGGTATACATGAGCCTTTTCGTACGCAAAAGCGTGTACAATTGCGTTTTTATGAACGCCAAAATAGAAAAACAAACATTTTCATCGGGTTATCAATGATGAAGGTTTCAACGTCGAAGTTTTAGGTCAGGTTGTAGCGCTTGGAAATGCGACGTCGATGCAACTGGTATCTCAAGCATCAGCGGTAAGCCGTTTTTTAGGTGGGAAATCATAGGTGAAATACCTGGATAAAGGAACGCCGTCAATGCAAGTGTGAAACCAGAAAAAAAAAACTAGCCAATCGAACGTATTTGTAGCTCCGTAGCAAGTCGCCTCAGCGCCACAGGATTTTTTCAGAATTTTGTCGTAGGATTATCGTAAGGATCGTTCAGGCAAATTTGGGTTTAAACACTATATAGATATTATATCGAAACGTTTAAAGTATAAATTAAGTGAAACTGATATATTACGGAACGTGTAGCGTTAATTTTTAAGAACAATTAACGATGCAAACGCCTATTCTCGTGGCTACAAGAATTATAGGTACCACAATTTAAATTTTCTAATAGTCATTAGGTTTCGACTGTTTATCGAAGATCAGTAAGCCCACTCTAATTTAAAACAGGGACAGAAACGGACACTAAAAGCCTGTTATTCATCCCAGATGAAGAGGAATACACAACGTATTAGTAAAAATTTAAAATTCGAAAAATAAGTTTTCAGGAACAAAATTTCAAGAACACCAAGTGAACTTCATTTACTATTTAAATCGATAATGATTTATAATTTATATATATAATAAATTTCGAACTAGTATGGTTTATCGTAATGGTTGTAAAGAACAAATTATGTTTGACAAGTAGAATAGGCAACCAGCCATGCACATTGTTTGTTGATAAAATTTCCATGAGTTCTTTTCTATGAAACTGTTTTGAATGAGTATTTAATAACAACAATCATTATTTGAAAAATAATGTAAAAGAACTGGTTTTTAACAAACTTCGCTCTATTACATTTAGATAAAAGCGCTAAAATATATTGACATGGTTTGAAATATATGGTATTAATACATGAAACTTTTTTTTCGTTTGATTAATCGTCTTTTTTTTTGATTAATTTTTTTTTTTGTTAACAATTAACTTGAAGAATGGTGTGATTTTTAATTTGATTGGTTAAATATCAAAAACGTTACAAACTTTTAGTAAAAATATTTCTAAAAAATATATTGCTGCTTTATTTATTTATAAAATTAAGTTATAATTTTTCGTGAAATATTGGGTATGTGTTATGTTATTATTCGAATTTTTCTATTTACAACTTTAAATTATTTTGAGTATTATTTTGCGTGTTTTAGAATGATTCATTTTTTACAAAGCAATTTACAAAGGCAAAAATAAAACTTCAAATTATAATCAAAGAGTACTAATTTTGTCAACAACCAGATAAAAAAAAATATATCAGCAAGACCAAAACAAGAAAATATCAGTACATTAATTTTGTTCAATATGAAAACATGATTTTTATTTTCTCTTTTTTAAATGAAATATCTACATAATAAGTATGTAATTGATACTTGAATCACCCTTATACATGAATTTAAGTTTTCAACCTAGAAGTGTAAAATATCAAATTGCATTAGAACTAAATTTGCCTGGGCTTCAGTTTAATCATAGCACCATTTTTTAATCTAAGTATGGTGTGTATAATCCTTTGGGGCACGTGACCAGGAACAGGAAGGATTACAAAACTTCTGAGCACTTGGCAAATGGTGTACTTGGCTTCTAGCATGCCAAAACGCTGTCCTGCAATTATATATATGATATAATTGGATATCTTTTTGTGAAAATAAACTCAAAACTAATGCATACCAATACAATTTCTGGGGCCAGCACTGAATGGTATAAATGTGAATGGTTTGGGTTCCGATTCAAATCTTGAGGGATCGAACTTTTCTGGATCAGTAAAGTAATCGGGATTCATATGTACTCCTTGCAGGTAAATAAGGGCTGATATACCTTTTGGTACAAATATATCTCCTGAAAAGGAGTGGCAATTGATCAACATTTTGAAATGGTTTGACATTTTAACCTACCGTATTGTATATCTTCGTCGATCAGTTTACTTATTAATGGCGCGGGTGTGTATAATCTCAGTGTTTCTTTTATTACCATTTCCAAATAGCGCATTTCACCTAAATCTGACCAAGTTGGGTATCTCTTATCATTACCGAATATCGATCGCAATTCTTTGAAAACTTTATCCTGCATATATAATGAAAAATTTCAAATTTTTAATATATGGGCACAATTACCTGTATATCTGGATATTTCGACAAGCAATACAAGGACAGTGTGGTATAACAGTGGCTGCAGTATCGTGGCCCTAAAATTGTCAAAATGTAATTCGGGAACGTGTGCAATTCAATACAAATTTTGTCATATATATTATAAAGTTACGCAAATAAGAAGAGTAATATCTCGTACTAATGTCCTCATCACTAATAGCAGTGACCGTCCTTTTCGCATCCAAAAGGATGTCAATAAGTGCTGGTCTCTTCTTGTTTCTACTGGCACCATTGCTGAAGCCACCATTGATCGCAGATGTTTTTCGTAATACTCTCCTTTCTTCTATTACTTTTCGGGTAAAACTGTGTAGCCTTTTTGCAACTCCACCTCCTTCCCAGTACTCGCTGGTGAATATATATGTTAAATTAAATCTCTTTAGCGGGGTCAATAGACGATTTGCCGCAATTCTCATCATAGCATGATTATCTTCACCGCAATGAGGAATGCTGGATTTTCCTTTGTTTGTACGTTTAATTTAATTCCCATTATGGTCTCTAGAATATTTCTCTTCTTAATTACTACATCTAATATGTTATTTCCATTTATTACCGCATATTATATCCAAAGCACACAAATACGTATAGCTGAATACATCAAAACCGTCATTTCCAACCTCTTCCTTCAATCGTTCTATCAGTTCATCGCATGGTCCACCAAAACTTCCACATACTCTTCCAGTAATTGCGCGTTGAAAGCTGGATTCAACATTTTCCTCGATTTCTTCCACTTAGTGGCTGCAACATTTCGACGTATAGGATCTGATGAAAATTATAGGCATAATTAAATGTTTACGTTGACAAGTTCCGAGTGCTTCTCCAAGGAATCTTTTGGTAAATTCATATAAAGCGTCCCTTGCCAGCATCGGCTTAACGGTCATTATATAATTAAGGAAATCTCTATCTGTAACTAAAAGAAACGGTTGACCATAGAAAAATTCCATTTTCAGTAAAGTTCCATGTGTTCTAGTAATGTCCAAAAGATTTGCCTCAAGTTCTGGAAAATAAAACAAATAAGAATGGATTACATCGTATATCCTTAAACTACCCTACTTGAAGGGGACTGAATATGTGAAAGTGTCCAAATAGAGATGATCCCGGTGGGGCTATAAAACCTTTTATGGTTTTATTGAATTTGTATCGATTGTACCAAATCTTGAAAAGTAAACACAGTAAAAGCAGAAAGAGTAATATGAATGACATTATATATTAATTATTATTTAATGAAGAAATATTTAAAACTGATACAAGGGTAAGCAACAACGCTATCGCCAATGTCGAAAACTAATTGTCGGTAAGAATGCGTAATTTCTGATGAAAAAGTCGGCAGAGATGTATTATTGTATACCGAAAAAATTGACCTTTTTGCACTCTCATTATATTTAAATTTATTTATTTTTAGATAGTAGTGATAATAGTAGTTTCTGCGTGTAATTAATGATTCCTTCAAGATACTTGATATATGACACAAACAATAAAAAAAGCAACTAACGATGACTGGTAATATCTAACGATGGACACCTATATACTAGTGATTGTAAATTTACCGATTTTTTCATTTACCGGTAATTCGGTAAATGAAAATGAAAATACCGGTTTACCGTTAAATTACCGGTAATTTTCTTTTTTCATGTGTGACATTAATGGGGATTCCCCAAGAAAATAGGGTTGGAAGTTATGCTAGAATATTATATATTTTGCACAATCTTAAGGCATATTATTAGAATTTTGTAATAAATATTTGTATTTACTTTTTAAACTTTTGTTGAGTAAAAAATTATTAAGGTTCAATTTTAATGTTATTTTACAATAATGTTGCATTAATGTCCTCTCATAATGTGGTGTATTTAAAATTTCTATTAATTTAAATACGTGAAATGTTGTTCTCATACTGGATGATTTTTTTTTATCTTGAGACAACGGAACATATCTAAAACACTGCATCAAATCAAAAAAAGATCTTAATCAGATTTGTTATGGTGCCGAACTCGATCCCCCACCTCACCCCCCCTAGAGTGAGGACGAGACAACTTGAAATCTTAATATGGGACCTCCACTTGCATTGTAGATTCGGATCTACGCATCAAGTTTTTATTGAAAACTTTTTTTCGATTCGTAAGCAGATTGCGTCGTAGCACAAATGAACATTAGCCTAGCGTCATTACAGCGAGTGCGGAGAAGGAAACGTTACACGAACAGCTCGTAGCGAAGGCAATGTTTCTATTTCAAATTCTTCTTGATGAAGAAGCAAACGCAAAAAAAAAAAACCGAAGGCGGTGTGCGCCCAAATATTGGATACACAAATCAAGAGTAAAAGGAATATCTATGCGTGAGATTTCACCCATTTGTTTGCAGATCTAAGCTAAAGAATTCTGCTAAATGTTTTGTCGAGTAGAAGCGCGCCGCCGCATAAATTCGGCTGACAACCAATGCGTATGCGCGCTTCGATTCGCCCCGCCTCTGCTCTTCTTTAATCGACGCAGCCCCATTTGGGATGCGAATTAATTCGATTCGATTCGGCCAGACTAGTGGACGCTTAGCTTTAATCTCGCTTTTCTTTGCGTTGCTTTTCGTTATCCACTTCGTTCGAGACTTAATTTCCACAGGACTTTTTTCAATTTTTTGTTTTTTTTTTGTTGAATTTTTTGATTCCTTCGCTTTCTGACTAACTCGGTGGAATGGAGGTTATACGTTTCTAATCAAAAATTTTTGTCAGTTTCTTTCCTATATTCTCTATTCTATTCTATTTCTCACAATCTCAAGAAAATTTAAATTAAAATTAACCAAACATCTCCCATAAAATTAACAATTGGGTGTATTGTTACTTACACTTACCTGTTTTTTTTTTTTTCAATGTCCCTTTAGACCTTTAAATATCAATAAACATAATATTTCGTACATACGTAAAAATTTCTGGTATGGATTTTTCATTTACCGAATTACCGAATTATTAATTAATAATTTACCGAACGTTTTTTGATCAATTTACCGGTTAATCGGCACACCGTGTATACAATCCTTACTATATACTTTACCGACTGATGAACATTCATGAATAGCGATTAAACCTATGCATAAAAACTCGCCGCTAAACATATTGCACTGAGAATCGAGAACTATACTCACCGCCTTTCATTCCTGCACGCCGTCTTTCCAAACAAACTACAAGGGGCAGTACTAATCTGGCATGCATTAATGAATGTAGGGGTGAATCACAAGTTTGTGAAGACCGATCAGATGGCGTCATTGCGGAGCACATCAAAAACAATCAAATATATCTATGGTAAATATACTATGCTTAAATAGTAAAATGTTAAAATTCAAATTTATTTATATATTAATTAATATAATTCAAATGCTTTATAAACCCTGTTTGGTTTGACGTTTCCTTAATACATAATAAGTATATAATTGAGTTACAACCTGAGGGTGTAAGATATCAAATTACATCAGAATTAAATTTATCTGGACTTCAGTTTAATCATAGCACCATTTTTTAATCTAAGTATGGTGTGTATAATCCTTTGGGGCACGTGACCAGGAACAGGAAGGATTACAAAACTTCTGAGCACTTGGCAAATGGTGTCCTTGATTTCTAGCATGCCAAAACGCTGTCCTGCAGTTACATTTATGAAATATGTGCATATCCTTTTGTGAAAATAAATGTAAAATTAATGCCTACCAATACAATTTCTGGGACCAGCACTGAACGGTATAAATGTGAATGGTTTGTGTTCCGATTCAAATCTTGAGGGATCGAACTTTTCTGGATCAGTAAAGTAATCGGGATTCATATGTACTCCTTGCAGGTAAATAAGGGCTGATATACCTTTTGGTACAAATATATCTCCTGAAAAGAAGTGGCAATTGATCAGCTTTTTGAGATGGTTTCACATTTTAACATACCGTATTGTATATCTTCGTCGATCGGTTTACTTATTATTGGCGCGGGTGTGTATAATCTCAGTGTTTCTTTAATTACCATTTCCAAATAGCGCATTTCCCCTAAATCTGACCAAGCTGGGTATCTTTTATCATTACCGAATATCGACTGCAATTCTTTGAAAACTTTGTCCTGCATATATAATAAAAAATTTCAAATTTTTAATATATGGGCACAATTACCTGTATATCTGGATATTTCGACAAGCAATAAAGGCACGTTGCTATAACAGTGGCTGCAGTATCGTGGCCCTAAAATTTGTCAATGTAATTCGGGAAGGTGCAATTCAATACAAATTTGTCATATATATATAAAGTTACCGCAAATAAGAAGAGTAATATCTCGTACATAATGTCCTCATCACTAATAGGTTGACCGTCCCTTTCCGCATCCAAAAGGATGTCAATAAGTGCTGGTCTCTTTTTACTTCTACTAACGCTATTGCTAAAGCCACTATTGATCGCAGATGTTTTTCGTAATATTCTCCTTTCTTCTATCACCTTTCGGGTAAAACTGTGTAGCCTTTTTGCAACTCTCCTCCTTCCCAGTACTCACTAGTGAATGTATATGTAAAACTGAATCTCTTTAACGGGTTCAATAGACGATTTGCCGCAATTCTCATCATAGCATGATTATCTTCCACGAATTTGAGAATGTGGATTTTCCTTTGCCTGTACGTTTAATTTAATTCCCATTATGGTCTCTAGAATATTTCTCTTCTTAATTACTACATCTAATATGTTATTTCCATTTATTACCGCATATTATATCCAAAGCACACAAAGACGTATAGCTGAATACATCAAAACCGTCGTTTCCAACCTCCTCCTTCAATCGTTCTATTAGTTCATCGCATGGTCCACCAAAAACTTCCACATACTCTTCCAGTAATTGCGCGTTGAAAGCTGGATTCAACATTTTCCTCGATTTCTTCCACTTAGTGGCTGCAACATTTCGATGCGTGGGATCTGATGAAAATTATAGGCATAATTAAATGTTTACGTTGACAATTTCCGAGTCCATCTCCAAGGAATCTTCTGGTAAAGTCATAGAAAGTGTCCCTTGCCAGCATCGGTTTAACGGTCATTATATAATTAAGAAAATCTCTATCTGTAATTAGAAGAAACGGTTGACCATAGACAAATTCCATTTTCAGTAAAGTTCCATATTTTTTAGTAATTTCCAAAAGATTTGCCTCAACTTCTGGAAATTAAATAAACAAGGATATATTATATCGTATATCCTTAAACTACCCTACTTGATGGTGAACTAAATATGTGAAGATGTCCAAATAGAGATGATCCCGGTGGGGTTATAAAGCCTTTTAGGGTTTTATTGAATTTGTATCGATTGTACCAAATCTTGAAAAGTAAACATAGCAAAAGCAGAAAGAGTAATATCAGTGACATTATATATTATGTAATGAAGAAGTATTTAAAACTGATATAAGGTTAAGTAACAACGCTGCCGCTAAGGATGCCGAAAGTTAATTGCCAGTAGGAAAGCGTAATTGCGGATAAAAAAAGTCGCCAGAGATATGTTATTGTATACCAAAAAAATGACCTTTTTGCACTCTGATTATATTTAAATTTATTTATTTTTAGATGGTTGTAATAATAGCAGTTTCTGCGTGTAATTAATGATTTCTTCGAGATACTTGATATATGACATAATTAATAACAAACAACCAATAATAACTGGTATTGTTTAAAGATACACTACATATACCATATTGATCCGTGAACATTCACAACTAGGGACTAAACATGTGCATAAAAACTTGCCGTGGTTGCCAAACATATTGCAGTGAGAATCGGGAACTATACCCACCGCCCTTCATTCCTGCACGCAGTTTTCCAAACAAACTACAAGTGGCAGTACTAATCTGGCATGCATTTATGAATGCAGGTCTCTGGTGGTATCAGATATTTTCTACTTTTGCACATACAAGAGGGTTATATTATGGGGTATTTCCAGGAAAAAAGCAATATTCCAGCATTTGCTTAATTAATTAATAAAGGTTTTAGTTATATTTGAAAACTCTTAGTGTTCTTGGAGATTATTTTTAGTTTTTTTATAAGATTTTTTTTATGAGAAGTTGATTTAGTTGGATATCTACATTATATTAATAAAATCCCAATATTTCTTCCTATATTGGCATGCTTATTTATTATATAACCACTATTATGGAAAAGAAGAAGTACCGTATGTTATAAGTAGTGTATATTATAAGTATTTACAAAATATACACTGTAGCATGCACATGTTGCTTCCAATTATTATCGGTAAAAGTATTCCAAGTAGCAATCTCTGAAATGACGTTCACTCCGTAAGAGAGGACTATTAATGTCGAGAGTAACCAAGTCACCAACCATTGTGAAAAAGGGGTGACGCGACGCACGATTCTCTTGATGATGATCAGTATGATTTGACAACGTGTTGCTAGTATTGCAATGATATATAAGGAAAGATGCATTCAAAAGATACTGTTCTTAATAAAAATCATAGTTTGACTCTGTGTGAGTAGTATCAAAAGGAAAAAAGAAGAAACAAGATCTTGATCCTCACAAAATTCTTTAATGTGTCGCACGACCGGTTTCGCTCTAGCCGAGCATCCTCAGGTCAGCTACAGAAGTAGGTGCTTCATTACGGTGCCGGTGTTATATGATTTAGTATTGTTTACGCGCACGTGCGTATCATCAACATTTTCATTCGTTTGTCCGTTACATGTTATAGTTTATAATAGTATACGATTAGGGCAAATTAGGGTTAACTGTGTAATTAATTGTTGCGGGGTGTGTTTTAGTTTTTGTGGTGACTACGAGGTAAGCAAAACTTTGAACATGTCATGGCATTTATAAGATAATTGGAATGCTCAATATCGCTATGTACAGAAATCGTTTAATAATATAATTCTAGAAATTTTATGCATCATAATGTTACTGCATCTACCAGATAAATTGCTTAGTTGATTTGCTTAAGAGATTCATCTCGGTAGATAAGCGTCATAACCTCAAAATAGAGGTTAGAATACGTTGTGTTGTATTATTGTTTGTTACGTAGAATGTTTTCAAATATTATGAAATAAAGTAAAAATAATTATCGTAAGTATTAGAATGTAGCTACCACTCCAATTATTGTAAATGCTCCAAATGTATTAGTAGATGTTGATAATGTTGTACGATGTTTTATTCATGGTGTGATCTAATACAATTGGCATTGTTTTAGAGGCTACAAGGAAACGCCATGAGAGCGCCACTACCGAAGATATGAAAAAAGCCATAGGGTTGTACCTGGCACCAGCCAAGCCTAGACTTAAAAATGAGTATTTTTCATTTTTATTGGCTTATTCAAATAAAATGACAATAAATACGTTTGTTTTTTTATTTAGAACACTTCAATTAAAAAATAGTGATTAATTTGATAAACCTTCAGTATGCCTTAAAAGATGCCAGAATTATTGATTATTAACTTGTATGGTGAGTGTGAAAAAACAAGTTCTTGCCTTTTAGACAACTCTATGTATGTTTCAACTTTCCGTTATCGACGTTAGATATTCTAAATAACCAAGAACAATTTTAGTTTATTTTGACAAATTAAATAGATTGCATAAAAAATCTCAATTTTCATTTAAATAATATTTTACAAATATTTTAGAAAAAATATTGCGCTTACACTAATTTTAAAATATGGAATAAATATTTTTTTGCAATTAGTGCCGTAACCATACCATTTATTCCACTAGTGCCGTAATAGGGTCTATTACAGTACTAGTTGCGTAATAGAAATGGAACATTTAAGCAGATTTATTTTAAGTTGGTCACATTGCAACAGAAATGGAGATGTCAATATGACATTTTGTAAGTAAGTTTGAGGTTATTATATTAAAATTCATTGTAAGAGTTGATATTTTTAATTAATCTTTGAAATAGTACAACCTATTATAAACATTTATATTAACGTTTGAATTATCTTTCGAAGTGATAGTGATACCGTGTGCAGTAGAAACATTCTGTTGAAAATTATCGTTCTCTGCGATAGTGATATTGCTTCTGTTGGATTACTCAAACTGTGAACCATTCCCAGAAGTTCCAGGTAGATTCACATTATTTTCCTGTGCAAACATATTTCCAACATCAATTTTATTTTTCATAGAAGAGGCAACGTAACCTTCAGCAACAGCCGTGCTTTTCCAGCCACCTAACCATTTTATAGTTAAAATATCACCTCCAGTATTTGCTATATGTGCCGCACTGGATCTTTTAAAACAATGTCCTGTATAAAGATGAGGATCTGGTAAATGAAGAAAACTGGCAATTTGTTTAGGAACATTTCCCATGGTGTTAATACCGATAGGGCTATTAATTAAGCAGCCATGACGATAAGTTAGGAAAAAACGTTTGTGAGTAACTGTTTTAGGCCGCAGATTATTATATTTTTTTATAAGTTCGATGCAGTTTACATCAGTCACTGCGAACATCTGGGTACATTGTTTTTTGCTTTAGGTATGTTGACTATAATGGAATCGGAATTGTATTGAAGATCTTCCACACATATATTAATTAATTCTTCTCGCCTACAGGCTCCATTATATCCTATTATCAAAATAACCTAGAATATAAAGATTTACAAAAAAGTAACGAAATAAAATCAACACTAACCTTTATAGCTAAGTATATTTTTATCATCGGCTTGTTTCAAAAATCTATGATATCTTCTTCATCTAAAATTTTAGTATTTTTTTGTTTGATAACCTTTAGATAGCCGTTTTAATAATGCTTGAAGTTTCATATATTTTGATATATCCACATTTCTATGTACATTTAAACACGATCTTAACATCGAATAAATCGACCATAATGATGACGATTTATAATCTTTACGTAGCATTTCAAAATAAGCAAGTAAGACGTTCTCAAAAATATGAAGAATTTCCTTTTCTTTGCACCATTTTTCAAAATTTTTGTATCGCTTTTGATACATAGTGTACGATTTCTCCGGAAGTAAATTATTATGGTTTTTTCAGCAATTTGCCGTATTTCAGGCGGAGTGCATGAAAAAGTTGTAGAACTCATATTAAATATTATAATATAGTAATATAATATATAACAAATTTCAAAAATGTGTCAATTTTAAATTTACTTGTCAATTTAAATCTTGTGCCAAACCAAGGTGACAACTGGTGACAACCGCTACAAATTTTCCCTAGATTATCAAATTTTTCTCGTTTGCTTTTACAAAAGAGAGAATTTTAAAACTAATTGCAAAAAATAGCATAAAAGACACGTTTCATTTGACATTAAAGCACTCATTCAATTAAGAAACTCGTGGCTACGCCACTCGTTTCTTAAACTCTGAATTCGTACTTTGAAACGTCAAAATGAAACTTGTCTTTTAATATACTATAATTGAATATTTTATCTATATTTAGAAAAAAATATGAAAAATATATTCAAAAACCTCTCACGAAAAATATTTATAAAATATATTTTTAAAAATATCTATGTAATATTTCTGGTTGTTAGGGCAACGTTATTTTTCAAATGCCAACAGAATACTTCAGTGAGATTTATTTAACGTAAAAATATAAAAGCATGGAAAATAGTTAGTACTTACCTTTGGTTATAAATCACAACAAATAGTTGACCAATAAGTTATTTTACACATGATAAATACACCCACAAAAATACATTATTTTTTTATAACTATGTTTCAAAATTTGAAAGAAGATATCCGGTATTTCTTAAAAGTAGATCGCTATATAATTTTAAGCAAATTAATTGAAATATACAAACAAAATCATCACAATGTAATAAAATTTATGTTTTAAACTATATAAATTTTGATTGCTTTTGAGAATGGAGTCATTTTTATTATAATCTTACATTAAAAATATATTTCTTTATTGAACTTTCAAAATATAACTATTACCCATAATCTCAAGTTAAATTTGAATAAAAATTTACTGTTTTAATTATATTAAATTGATTACATCATTCTAAATAAACTGTTTAAGGTTTAAAATTTTAAAATTTTTATTTTTATTTAAGTTTATAGGACATTTCGTTTGCTAGTTCGTAATATTGAATGTAAAATAATGTAGTATTTGAGAAACTTATATTTCGTTTTTCTATTGTATTGAGTAAAAACCTTGTTTCTATGTAAAGTTACAATGTTTTTAAGGTATTAATATTTTGCAGTATATTGAAAGTAATAAATGCAATTTGAATTTTGAAATGTTAATTTATATAGAGTTTAATATAATAATTAATATGAATTACAAAATTATATGAAAAATGTATATTTGATAGATTTCTAATTTCTTGGTGATCGTTAACTGCATTATTACGTTTTGTAACGTGTATGGGTTCTAGAAAATTGCCTGATTTATATATTTTTTCTTTTTTAATATTTCTATTTTTTTCGAAGTTAAAAATAATGATTTTGATTAATAACGTGTTTTTTAAGTACAGTAATATTTTTAGAATATTTAAGAGCTTTAAGACTTTGCGCTACTGCAATTATTGTAGGGTTTTTTTGTATACAGCGCAAATTTGGCTCAATTTTAAGGTATTATTTTTAACTTTTGTATAAAGAATTTTTAAGTGGTTATTTAATTCTAGAATAAATTCTAGAATTTATTTAATATGTGAAATCATTATAGGTCTATATAATGGACTAGTTAGTTTAATAGCTTTGCTTGTTAGACATATATTTATGCTTTTTAAATAGTTCGTGGCTGATTTGAATTATAATAATTTAAATATCTGTAATAATATCTATCTATACAGATCAAACAGTCGACATATAGTCAGGGCATCGCAGGTCGACTCTTCGGGAAGAGAGATAGCATTAATTAGTCTATTTCTCTAAAAAAATGCAACTGCATGCTGTCGAGTGAAGTGTTGTATCAAGTGGTATTAACAATGCATCCCTTTGATCTGTATATAATACCATTAAATGATTAATGTTTGTTTAATATTCAATATAGAAATTTCAACCGAAATTATAAGAAATAAACAACGGAAAAGAAGATAAATGGAAATTATGCGTATAAATGACAAGTTGCTGATCTTCATACGTAAACCATGCAAACATCTCTGCTCACACTGCACACATTTATTATTAGTGTTTAGCGATGTTAAACAAAAACATGTTACTGAAATTTTGCAGCAACATTAAATAATGATAGAAATATTGCGGGCCATTACAGTAACATTTCAATGTAATCAGGAAAAAATATTTTAAAACAATGTTGCAAAAACAAAGACTTTGTTGTCAGAAATGTTGAGGTAATATTTAGTTGTAACATATTTACAAGGAATGTTACAACATTTGCGCTTGTAACATTAACAGATTTACATTTTATAAAGTGTAAGATAGGTGCGTATATATGTTTCTGCAAATTTAGAATTTTGAAAACACAAAACTAATGGAGCAAATTTTCTCTATAAAGTAAATAATGGTGATGAAATTTTTTAACATTTTTTGTAGCCTATAATAATCATGTTAGTGGGGTTGTGGTTGCGCACTGCGCACTTGTAAAAGTTAGTATCGCTTGCCATCACAAGTTTTTTCGTACCGCGCATACACGAGTTGGCGTGAACCCCCTCTTTCAAAATATACGGTAATCGTGACTGGACAGGGCGTGGATAGGACCATCTTGGGATTGTGCGTCGCAATTGTTTTGATGAGAAAAAATTCCCGTCAATAATGAATCAACATTATCAGGTAAGTTTTATTTATAATGGTAAAGTAGGTATGTCGATCCTTTCAAATTCATCGAAGATCTTTAAGATAGATATGTATTATGTATATCATAATACCTATCTATCTTAACTATCTACTACCATCACCTATATATGTTATAGTAATACCTACCTGTTGTGCTATAAGGATGAGCAATGTCACGTAATGTCATTCTCAGAATTGATAGTAATTCTTGATCAAATACAAATTTTACAATAATTATAAACAGTGTTATATATAAAATATGCAGCTTATCCTCAATTTTCATATAAATAAAATAGTTTTTCTGATTTCTATTTTTAACGGTGTGTCTTTTTTTTTTAATTTCAGGGAGAATTAGAAGAAATAACTGTCATGGAATGGTTTCGTTATGCAAAACAAAGATTTGATACAGAAACAGCAAAATGTTCAAAGGAATAAAATGCATTCGGGGCGTTTTTCTTACGTGTTCTGAGTTTTTGTTTAGATTCTATTCATGTTAATTTATGTGCCCCATAATCTGTTTCCAATACTCAAGTTTATTAAAATGGAATTTAATGTACTTTTTGTAATCAATAAATGCCTTTATTGTCTTCTGTAAGCAGCCTTTTACTTTTTAAAGTATTTATTAATGTATTTCCTTTACTTAAATAGCTATTTATAATATTATTCATAGTATTACTATTTAGTTTTTACATAGAACTATATGATATATGATTGACCATTTTAATGTATCTGCAAAAATAACTACAAAAAAAGACTTATTATAATGTTATATTATAAAAATGTCTTATCCATTATATTTTTCTGGCATTAATGTTTAATATTAATATTGTAATTTTAGTAAGTGAAAATAAATTCGTATAAACAGAGGGGCCCGATCTATCGAGGGTAATGAAATTATAATATTAACATTGAATTTCAATAAGACTGATCGAGATTCCGTTTTATATTAATTAATATAACCTCTGGATAAACCTCAACATCGTGTTTCTTGTATAATGCAGCAAGAACTTTTGGAGTAAATAAAAGTTCCCAATAGAAACATTAGTGTAGATATATTTATAGAAACATTTAATTGCCACACTGTATCTATCGAGGGTAATGAAATTATAATATTAACATTGAATTTCAATAAGACTGATCGAGATTCCGTTTTATATTAATTAATATAACCTCTGGATAAACCTCAACATCGTGTTTCTTGTATAATGCAGCAAGAACTTTTGGAGTAAATAAAAGTTCCCAATAGAAACATTAGTGTAGATATATTTATAGAAACATTTAATTGCCACACTGTATCAATATTTCTCTTTAACATATGAGAAATGTTACGCAAGAGCTATACTTCAACATTAATTGTCATGTTAAAGTAATGTTACTCGAAGACCTCGTATTAACATTACTGGGAAATATTGTTTCGTTACATCGCTTAGGCGGACATTAAACAGTCGTAGAAATGTTACTGCATGTGGTACATTGTATATATTTTCGTAACATTTCGCGTTACAAGATAACATTTAGACGACGTTATAGTCATATTATTTTGCCAAGTGGGAATAATAAGTGCAATGAAGAAAAACAATAGTTTTCCTGGCTTGTACTGCAAAATGAGTGTTTCTGGACGGAGGCGCAAAAAATATATTTTCTTATGATGTTAATCCTTAAAAATTATGTAACGAATAAATGGGATTACATTTTAAGATGCAACAGCATAAGGTATCAAATTCTAACGGAGCTAAATCAACCTGGGCTTCAATCTAATCATTGCACCATTTTTAAACCTAAGTAACAGCTGTATAATCCTCTGGGGCACGTGACCAGGAACAGGAAGGATTATAAAGTTTCTGAGCACTTGGCATATAACGTACTTCAGTTCTAGCATAGCAAAGCGCTGACCTGGAATTATAAGTGAAATGTTTTAAAAACAAGCTTCAAATAATTAATGCATACCAATGCAGTTTCTGGGACCGGCACTGAAAGGTATAAAAGCGAACGGTTTAATTACCGATTCGAATCGAGAAAGATCAAACCTTTCAGGATCAGGAAAATATTCGGGGTTCATATGTACTCCTTGCAGGTAAATTAAGAAAGGTACACCTTTCGGTATGAATATATCGCCTGAAACAGGTCAATTAATATATTTGCCTTATGAGCGGCGATTCCAGGTTTAAACGTACCGTAGCGAACATCTTCATCAATTAATCTGCTTATTAAAGGTGCTGGTGTGTAAAGTCGCAGTGTCTCTTTTATCACCATTTCTAAGTAGCGCATTTCGCTCAGATCTGACCACGTTGGGTATCTCTTGTCTCTACCGAATATCGACTGCAATTCTTCGAAAACTTTGTCCTGTGTAAAAGAATATATAACTTCCTAATTTTCAATACATGTGCTGAGAAAGGACAAATGTTAAATTAACAAAACAGGTTTGCGGAGAAAAGTGAAAAGACAAGATTGTTAGAGCACGCTTGGTTAATAAATGACAGAATAGATTAATAAAGGGCTTCCATTCAAAGATGCGCAAGCAAAAAGGAAATTAAAAGAATCACCAATCACGATATAGGAATCCATTAGTATACCAACTACTCTTGTATATCATAAATTTGGTTTTGTTCGTCTTTGAACTACATGAAAAAATAAAAGGTACGGGTTTTTGCATTTTTTTTTGTAAATATCCATTTGCGGAAGTTGTGGTCATATTTGCTTCTTCATATTTTCTCTTCATAATTTTGGAATTAAGTTATACAGAGTGTACCAAATAAAAAAGTAAATTTTGTTTGGGTGTTAACTACACGACATATAGGCACAAACCCACCGAAACCGGATTTCATCATTAAAGAATAAAAAAAAAGTAAAATTTAGAGCCAAACATTCTTTAGTCCGGGCCTGATGCAAGAAAACGTCATGTTAAGCACGCGCTAAACGTGGTATTATGTATAAATACATTGCACTCATTTAGTATTATTCTTACGGCATACCATCCGTAAGTTCATTTAACGTCATTCTGAATAAATAGATAAAGGCCAATCGGCCAGTGTGCCCTTGTAAAAATAGCAAAACTGAGGCATTTTAAATTTCTTCTTTTTTTAAAATAAACATTCCTTATTTGTTAAGAGCATTCTACGCAAGTCTACAAAGTATTATTTTTAATATCCTGATAAGGCGTTCGAGTTTCACCGGATACGCGGCTTCAGTAGTTACAAAAAACGTAAATATTTTTCTTTTGCTTTGTCGAATCGAGAGCTAGTTGTTAATCAACGGTACCACATGAACATTGAGTTATTTCTTTTGGATTCGTTTAATCAAATAACGCAAAATGAATTTAATCGAATTACACAGAAAATTACAGAAAATTTGCAAACACATCTTTTTACTATGATGTCGCGCGAAAATGAATCTATACATTCCCGCGCTTTCCGATGCATCAAGCTTCAATTTTCTTCATATGAAATCATGATGGTCCTGAAAAGGATCGTTTTTTTCGAGACGGGAAGAATTTAAATAAAATGTTCGAAGTGGCTTGCACTCCAAGCGGCGATCCACACAAAACTAGCAGCGGTAATGGCTGAATGATAGTGGTATGTGGGGGTATACTCGGGACAGCATTCAGGTTGGGCACAGGTGCGGCTCTAGCCCACGGCATTTATAAAATATTTTTTTCTCGTTAATGATTACAGATAGACCCCCTGTGCATTAAGACTTTTTGATTGTATATGATTACAGCTGCTACATATTATTATATTTACCTCTATATCTGATACACCCTGTATATGATCACATCATTGTATTCAAATTAAAAATTGTTTGTTATGTTAAAATTTTGAAAAGTAATATAGTACATGCAAACACTCATCTCGCAGATACAAATTACTTTCCGACGTCTTAGCAAACCAATGTGTTTATGATTGCCAATGTAGGCAAATGATTTTAAATAAAGCTTTAAACATGAAATTACGTTTGTATACTTTGCCTTGTTCTATTCGTTACAGTTGTAATTAGTTATCAAACACATATTGTTATAGATAATTACGACGTATGCAGAATGACCTTTCTGCGTTAACGAATAGAATGAAACTCATCGTGGTAGTATATTACGCAAGCTGGTCATAGTGTTAGGGTTAAGTATATAAATGTAGTTTCATTTTTAAAGTTTTATCTATAATCATAAACATATTGGTTTGTCAAAACGTCAAAAAGTAATTTATATTTACGACATGATCAACTATGGAGGCTTTCTAAAATGTTGCAAAAAATGTGTTTTGGGATCTCATTATGTCATCTAAAGCCAAAAACAGAGCGCTAGCAAAGCATAGATGTCAAATATTTTTCTGTGTTTTACATTCCTACCAAATTTTATCAAAATCGAAGAGGTACATTTGTGTTTTTTTTTGTCAGAGTTATCTTGATGACAACAGATAATCCACTGTCTAAACGTGAGATTGAAACAGTTACACACTAGATGGAAATAGCGAAAACATATCATAATCAATTGTCATGTTATTGCTCAAATAATAAATCCTTCTGCTCTTACTGTATTTAACCTCGCAATACTGTTAAACTGATAAATTTTGTTAATTTAACTCTTGTTGTTTATTGGGTGCAGATATATTTACTTGTATATCTGAATGTTTCGATAGGCAATAAAGACATGCTGCTATAATAATGGCTGTAGTGTCGTGCCCCTAAAATATGTCAAAACACATTAAGAAAACGTAATTGTCACCGATTGATCATAGGTTAATAATTACCGCAAACAGGAAGGTTTGTACTTCGTACATAATATCCTCGTTTGTAACTGTTTGGCCATCTTCTTCAGCATCTAAGAGAATATCAATAAGTGATGACCGTTTCTTGCTTCTGTTGATGTTATTGGTGAAGTCATCTTTGATTCTTGATGTTCTTCGTAATATCCTCCTATCTGCTATGACTTTTTTGGTAAAACTATGTAGCCTTCTTGCGACTTCACGTCCTTCCCAGTACTCATTGGTGAATATGTAGGTAAGGTGGAACCGCTTCAACGGCATCACCAAGCGATTTACGATAATTCTTGTCATAGCGTGAGTGTCTTCGATGAATTGCGAATGTGCATTTTCCTCTGCCTGTGCGTTTAGTTTAATTCCCATTACGGTCTCTGCAAATGTTTATTTTCAGTTGTCTTGAGCACATAGAATATACGCCATTATAATAATATATTACCGCATATTATATCCAAAGTACACAAATATATGTGTTTGAATACGTCAAAACCGTCATTTTCTACCTCTTTCTTTAACCATTTTATTAATTGGTCGCATGGATCACCAAAGGTGCTTACATATTCTTCCAGTAGTTGAGCATTGAAAGCTGGATTCAACATCTTTCTGGATTTTTTCCACTTCGTCGCTGCAACATCGTTTATTATAGAAACATATGCAAACAGTAATTAAATGTTTACGTTGACAGGTTATGAGTCCGTTCCCCATAAACGTTTTGCTAAAATCGTAAAAAGCATCTCTTGCCAGCATCGGTTTAACGGACATTATATAATTAAGAAAATCTTTATCTGTAACTAGAACAAATGGTAGACCGTAGAAAAACTCCATTTTCAGTAGCTTTCCGTATCTCTTAGTAATATCCAATAGGTTCGCTTCAAGTTCTGAAACATTAATTAAATGAAAACGAAATACATGATGGTTAGCGATCCGTGTATACTTGATTCTGAACTCAATAAATGTAGATGTTTAAGTAAAGGTAATCCTGGCGGTGTTACAAAACCTTTGAATTTTTTATCGATTCTGAATCGGTTATACCAAATCTTGAAGAATAAGCAAATTAAAAACCCAAATAGTAAAATAAGTGACATAGTTATGCGTAAACGGTATCAGTTGGACTGCCGAAACTCAATTCGTCAAGTATAGTGTTGTAATCGCTATTTTTTTTTTTTCAACAAACCGCTGATAAAAATGTCGGCAATTCTGTTATTGTACTTTGTTTTATTTACTTAACTTGAACCTTTTGCAATGCCACCGCTATCCTATGAAGATAGTTATTTTAGATTGTAAAATTAGAATATAAATTTTTATAACACATTGAATGTTTTGGGCGTGATTTCCAGAGTATTTCCAGAGGTAAGAATTGCGTATAACACACGTTATACAGAGCATTTTTTAGTACCCCGAAAGCTAAAAACTGTAATAACTCCTATTTTATAAGATTGCGATTAACAAATTATAGAAACAATAAATTTAAAATAGCAGGATAATTTTAATAGTAATAAATTCGTATAAGAACATGGTAGGTAGGAGTTAATACTGTTCAGCATGTGAAAGACAGGCTTCCTCTGTTTGCTTCTACACGCTGCATTTATTTTCAATTATTTTTAGTAATCACTGAATACTTCTTTGATAATGTAAATCTCTTGACAAATTCCTCATCATTGCAATAGTTAAATAGTTTACACGAAGCCTCCTAATAATATATTGCTTGTCACAATTAACTATTTCAACTAGGTTGACCAAAAGTTTTTCCACGAACTCTTCAGAAGTCCTCCAGTATGTGCATACTTCATTTCTGACAGAAGAGATCGTGTAAGCAATCTATTAAAATTGACCGTTTTACTAATAACCTTTCTGTTGTAGACCGCAATGTATTTTCAATTCTTTTTAGTAACCACTGATTACTGCTTTGATAATCTAAATTCCTTAATAAATTCCGCATCATCGTAATTATTCCAATGGTTTATACGAATCCCTCTAATAGTATATTCTTTGTGACGATTAACTATTTCAACTAGGTTGACTAAAACTTCTTCCACGATCTCTTCAGAAATCCTCCAATATATGCATACTTCTCGTTCATAAATAATTTCAAACTTGTTAACATAGTTTTTTGTTTGTATCGACAACATTTGTATATTTTTCCATGTTCTATTAACTAGTAATAGTCACTGTGCTAGAGCTTGTTGGCTGCATCAACCATTCAATTACATTTTGGGAGAATAAACTGCTTTAATACCTACATATTTTTTTTAATTATTGAAAATTATTTTAGTTATTCAATTAATAACGTTTATTACGGATTTGAAATGCCTTAATTAATATTTAAATAAGTTATAAAAAATACTAAATAATGGTAAATCTTCACATATGTCATACGTCAAATCAATCCTTAAAACAAAATAATAACTGGTTTGTGGTATATCTGGTTGCCTACTCGCCAGTTACCAATGTATTTACAATTTGTTTCTTAACTTTACACATAAGGAAATGGTATGTGTAATAGAAAAAAGAATCCGGTATAGCATTGTCCGCTAATATTTTATTAAATAATAAATGTTAGCTCTTATTCTTTAAATATAAATATTGAATTTACAACTGCAGGTCATGCGTATTAGAAATTTCACCTCTTATAAACCAATTTTCCAATTTATATATTTCTACCACGAATAGAGAATAACCAAAAGTTCACTCTTGTGATTAAATGAACAGATACCCTAACAGCCAGAATTATTACATAGATATTTTTAAAAATATATTTTATAAATATTTTTCGTGAGAGGTTTTTGAATATATTTTTCATATTTTTTTCTAAATATAGATAAAATATTCAATTAAAATATTTATTCCATATTTTAAAATTAATGTAAGCGCAATATTTTTTCTAAAATATTTGTAAAATATTACTTAAATGAAAATTGAGATTTTTATGCAATCTATTTAATTTGTCAAAATGAACTAAAATTGTTCTTGGTTATTTAGAATGTATAACGTCGATAACGAAAAGTTGAAACATACATAGAGTTGTCTAAAAGGCAAGAACTTGTTTTTTCACACTCACCATACAAGTTAATAATCAATAATTCTGGCATCTTTTAAGGCATACTGAAGGTTTATCAAATTAATCACTATTTTTTAATTGAAGTGTTCTAAATAAAAAACAAACGTATTCATTATCATTTTATTTGAATAAGCCAATAAAAATGAAAAATACTCATTTTTAAGTCTAGCCTTGGCTGATGCCAGGTACAGCCCTATGGCTTTCTTCGGTAGTGGCGCTCTCATGGCGTTTCCTTGTGGCCTCTAAAACAATGCCAATTGTATTAGATCATACCATGAATAAAACATCGTACAACATTATCAACACCTACTAATAGATTTGGAGCATTTACAATAATTGGAGTGGTAGCTACATTCTAATACTTACGATACTTATTTTTACATTATTTCATAATATTTGAAAACATTCTACGTACAAACAATAAAACAACACAACGTATTCTAAGCTCTATTTGAGGTTATGACGCTTATCTACCGAGATGAATCTCTTAAGCAAATCAACTAGCAATTTATCTGGCAGATGCAGTACATATATGATGCATAAAATTCCTACAATTATATTATTAAACGATTTCTGTACATAGCGATATTGAGCATTTCAATTATCTTATAAATGCCATGACATGTTCAAAGTTTTGCTTACCTCGTAGTCACCACAAAAACTAAAACACACCCCGCAACAATTAATTACACAGTTAACCCTAATCTGCCCTAATCGTATACTATTATAAACTATAACATGTAACGGACAAACGAATGATACGCACGTGCGCGTATGCATTCTATGTACCTAATCCATGGACGCATAAACAATACTAAATCATATAACACCGGCACCGTAATGAATAGAGGTGTTGTGTTGACGTTCGCAACTTACAACTATTACAAATAATATAATACAAAACGCAGATATATTAATAGAAAAGTTACAGCGCTCAACTTAGATACTAATTAAATCATATTAGATATATATTATCTAATTTAATCTTTAAACTATCATTTTAAATAGGTACATACCTACTTAATATGTATGCATATTTTACCCATTTTATATTATTCGTCCTACGCACCAAATGTACAAAAGCAAAAATTCAATCTTTTTTTATATGAAATAAATATTTACAGAAATACAAAGCAAAATATTCTTGCAGAGTTATGAAAAATATATTGAGAAAACATTTGCAATAAAATTATTATTAATGCTACATAACATATATATTTTTAAATGTTTTCCTGATATATTTTCTATAATATATTTTATGCATATTATATTAATATAACTAATATTCAAGAAAGATTTAATATTTTTTAAATATTTATAAAATATGAAATAAATATAGTTGGTCACTGGGGTAGGTATCTTTCTTGGTTGAATTAAATTCTGTGTTTATATCCTTTTTTAATCAAATCTTGGCGATATTTTGCAGCGATTTTATCTTACTTGTTTTTATACGCAGACCCCTGGGGTTGTATAAACAACGATAAAAAATTAAATTATGATCATAGGAAATAACGTAGAGTGAAATTTCTGGCTATCCTCTATGTTCCTACCTGTAGTGGTGAGGTTGTCGCAAGGGGTTCACGAGGGGCGTCTCCTATTGTGAATTTATTCAACATGGAACTTTTGTTACATTAAGAATTGAATATATAGTTTGATTTTATTTATTTAATGTATTACGTGCTATTATTCTTGTGATTTTCAAATTAGATTTGCCTGGGTAATTTAAAAAAATAAAAACATTATAATTAAATCTTCTTTTTCTTTACATATACCCATTTTATACGTTTAATGATATTCAGAAATACAATTCCACTTCGCTAGATGGCTATGAACGTATGAATCTCCTCTTTCTAACCAAGACTAGTTATATTTATACTTTTCTTATCAGTTGTGGATACGTTGCCGTGGTGGTTGTACGTTTTGGGTCTCCTAAATTACTAACTTGTATATTATTAGCCTTTTCCTTGATTAATATTAATCACTTAGTGTATCGAATGAGTTTTTATTAATAAAACAGTGTAATTATTAACAACATGTATAAATTGTTAACAAATTTATATCAAAAACATATAAAGAGTATGTGAACTCTTACCCAAGGTGAGTATAACTTATTTAGAATGTTTAATGAGAGAAATAAAAGAAAGAACCACCAACTATCTATATCTACTAACTTATACATATTAACATTTCTATATCGACTATCATCTACAAATATGAAAAGTAACCTCAAAATGTTCGAAATGTTAAATACTTATTTAGAGCCGTTTTACACGCACGAGAATTTTTACATAAATCATAACAAAAATTTTGGTGAGAATTTTCCTAAGAAATTTTGTTGCGATACTTCAGGTCATTTTACACAGGAATAAATTTTAACCGGAATTTTCACGATATTTGTTGTTGTAAGCATAAAAATCCTAAACAAATAGCAGTTAACCGATAAACCAGCAAAATATGGATCATAATTGTTTAGATTTAGGTAACAACTTAGAAGTGCAAATGGAACTAACCTTATTCCTGTGTAAAACGACTTGAAAGTGTCGCGACAAAATGCTTAGGAAAATTCTCACCAAAATTTTCGGGCTAATTTTTGTTTGATTTATGCAGAAGTTCTCGTACGTGTAAAACGGCTCTTACACAAAAATTTTAACAGATACCTCGAATATAAGCTTGCATACACCCCAGAGCACTTCAGAATGGAATTTCATCGCAGTAACAAATCAAAGATGTTGCAGAAAAGGTTCACATCAGGAGAACAACGCCGATATCAGAAAAATCCAGGGAAAAAAATCTCCTTCACAGCATCCAAAGTATATCAATATACTCAATACAGCAGAGATATGTATAATTCCACAAAAGAAAAATACCAAAGATATGTTGACACAGCAAATTTCTTCTAATGTTGTAAAATCTTAGCATTTTTTTCCATATATTTTAAAGCCGATAATAGATACATCAATTCACAAAAGAAAACCCCTTCGATGTTGGATATATCACAGAAATATACGCAACTCAACAATCCATGAATTACTGGCGAAACAGTATAATAAACTGCCAGATCAACTAAAAAAAGCTGAATTTGAATAGATTTTATCGGACACTCAAAGGAATTTGCTTAGAAAAGCATTCTATAATGTTAGTGAATTTCTTATCCCATCTGTGATATTTGTTGATTTCTTTTGCTCACGTCTTTTACATTTTATCATTACTGCAATATATCAATAACAACAATGTATATATCAATAACATGCAAAATTTATTGTTTAATAATAGATGACAACATTAAAGAGAACAAGGACTTTTATTCACGGTGAGTATATTCATTTTCAACAATCAAATACTATCCTAGGATATTTTGGATTATTACATTTCAATTACAATTTAAAGCGAAATTCAAATTTCGCGCTATTTCATATCTTGAATCAAGTCCCTTACTATAGGTTTGTTCGCTGGTGTTACACTTTCTACACTGGCTTGTGATTAAAATAAGATAGAAGATTTACTCTGTAGGTACCTAAGAAAGATAAAACATGCACCAGTGTAATTGGTGTAACACCAGCGAACAAACCTTATAATACACCAACTTAAGGGGGCGTTTACAAACCTCTTTCCCGCCAACATAATGGCAGTATAACATGGGTTACTTTGTTCAAGTTATTTTCGCAACATAGGCGGTTTTTCTGGAAAACAAGGGCATTTACACACTCTCCATGAATATGCGGAGCGAAACGATACATTTTCCATTGCATACTTAAAATATATTGTTTAAAAACAGAAAGTGAAACATGCATGAATAGGCGATATAGAAAATTAACAAAAAATTTAAATGTGGAGCTGTAAATGTAGATAAAATTGCATGGCTTGCCTCGGGAATTGTTGTAGAAATAAAATAAACATAAGAGTAGCTAATTAAACAATCTAATTATGATAAACAACTTGAAAAACAAAACTGGGATACACAGAAGAGAAGTTTACAGATATCTGCTACAACAGATATTACTTTAGTTTAGCATTCGTGACATACATGGCACACCAAAAAGTATGCTTTTAATTTCATTAATTAGAAAGATTAGAAATACTTTATGCTTTTTATATGTTTCTGTAGTGCAATTCTCTGACGGAATGTATTCTATTGCAGTAGCTTGTTCATTTCTTCTTATAAACTATGCAAAGGATATTAGATACTAGAGGAATTACAGTGTAATATATTATTCAATTAAAATAGAAATTGGGAGTTTTATTGCAAACAAATTGCGGGGTTTTATGTTATTTTTTGTAATTTTGCAGTGGAAAAAAACAATATTATGTAAAAAAAAATAATTTAAAAATCCTACTATTTCGTCTTGAATCTGAAAGAGTAAAATGTGTATTTCACAGTGTAACAGTAAGGACATAATTGTTGGCACCTCTGATGTTTTGTAGACACGCTTTCGTGACCTATACAAATACAAAGTGAACTTAGGGGCATCTTCTAGCGATAGGGAAATAAATAATCTTAAGTATTATATTATATGTATAACATAATAGATATTGTTTTATTAATGTGATGTTTGCTTTGACGTTGAAATATTTAAAGGAATCATGACTAGTAGTGGAAGTTATAAGCAAATAGCTTTATAAGTTTTTACATAGATATAGAAGTTAACTGCATAATGTATTATAAATAAAACAAGAAAAAAGTTTTATTCACTGCTTTAATAATTGCATTTGTTTAATTATACCATTTTACTAATTCTAACAAAATTCTCCGTTCAAATCTTTTTAGGTTTCCAATATCCTAATTGATATGTAATACTTGTCACAACTTAGTACAAAAAAATCATGGAAAAATCATTGTTAAAATATATTGGACTCGTCACATTTGTTTTTTAATAATCTATTAAAACGTTTAAATTGCAAGTCTTCGGAATGTATTTTCAGAGTATTCGAGCAGTTTTCCATAAATCTATATAAATATCCTACTGTTTTACATTTCTCTGTCCACATGTAAGTGCACTATAATTTAAAATGCAAAATGAATATATTTGATATAGAAAACATATGTAGAGAATTTACCACATTTATTTATCAGAAAGAAAACAAAACTACATCTCGTTTTTTTAGAATTATTGAAGCATGTTTCCACGGCACGACGTATTGCAGTCTTTGATCACTTTTTATTCATTGTAAGAACTTATTTTTGCACACTTTAGAGCAAATAAAAGCAAAACTGCATGCTACGATGAAACAATCTAATGTCTTTCACAATACACAATACACACCACACAGAAATACACACGAACTAGTTATCTAATAAATAGTATACAAAATTAAAAAGATGAAATAATCTGAATAAAACAAATTTCGTTTATTTATAAAACATAAACAATAACATTACGCCATCTTGAAAAGATTTTGTGCACAAAATATTCGATACCACGAAAGTCCGTCAACTGTAACTACTATAATAATAACAATAAAATCACTAGTATCCCGGTATTTCAATTCAAATGCATAAGACAAAGTGAATACGCACACCGCGATGTATTAGGCAAGCGCCCTAAACGTATTCCCAAGGAATTTCCCAAGAATATGTTTACCAGATGTTTACGGTCCAAACACGCACCATCTCTTTTCAGAACCACTCATCACTTTCTAAATTGTCACTTTAAACTTTTTTCTCAACAATAGTAAGCGAATGGTACTAGTAGCGCCATCTCATGTTCAATATATTCGACAGAGAGTTGCATTAGAGTGATTTAATTCGTGTTACGAAAATAGAGGGATGTGTCCGCCCCCTTAACTTCTTCGAAATTCAGTTTGAACTGTCATGACAGAAAAGAAGAAAAAACATATGAAATATCCCGCGATTCTTGTTAACATACATCCAAAGATATCTGAAAAGAAATTTCCTTGCATAGACGAACCAAATATGTTGAAGAAAAGATCAAACACTGGCTTCAGGGCAATGAGCTCCAGTCATAATCTGCGCGGAAAAAGGTAGGTCAATCCAGAGAAATTCTTGTAATAATGAATAATCTTAACGTTTCTTCTATATATTTTCAGCCCTGTGGTAAATGCAATAAGTTGCATTGAAATTTCATTTACTTTCCAAAAGGATACGAAAATATGATTTAATTTTTATGAATTAAGGAAAAAGTAAAATAATTTATGAGAGAAGAGTCTTTATTGTCTAACAGCGAACCAATTCTAGGGTAACAACAATTACAAAAATAAAGAATAAGTAAATTAAAATCTTAGAAATTAAGAAAAAATAATTACTTGGTACTAGATAGTATGCAACCAAACAGCTTTATAAAATATAAAAATAACTTAAACAACCCAAAAAATAATAACTAAACATGATTATACAGATACGAACTAATGCATTTGTACGTGTCGTCGGTAGAAAAAAGATCTCTGCAGATCTTACATAGAATTGTACCTAATTTCTGCAATAACAGTGCCTGCTGGTCATGTCTGTCAGTCAAAGGCTTCATACGCATCTCGTCTGGTATTGAAGGGGATCTTCTATTTAAATTTATGTAATTACTTTATTCTGGAAGTATACAGAAGAAACGTGAGGATTGTTCGACATTATAAGAAATTTTGCTGTATCTACTATACCTGGGTGTTGGTTTTACATGGGAGTGTGCATGTGTTTGCTGTTCCGAGTCTAATCACATATCCTGAATGTAACGAAGGAGCTCTGTTTCCTGAATTTTCCTGCTACCGATGTTATTCCTCCTGGTCTGGCCCTTCTAGCTGTATATACGAGCGAATCTGGATTGTCACTACAAGGAAATCACATTTGGAGGTATTCTGATGTCCGTGTAAACCGGTAAACGAGGTATCTGGTCAAAACATTGTATAAATGAATTTTATAACGTCTATAGTATTTTGAGGTTATTATTACTTCGTATGAGATTTAAAATTCAGAACTTTCTAAGTTGGCAAACGTGGTTGGTGGTATTCAATTCTCTTATGATAGCGCGGGAGGTTTTAAAAGTTCATATTTGAATAAAAGAGTCTAAATTATACTGGATAATTGATAATACTTGTTTGAACATTTCTAATAACTATACTCACCTTGAGAGTAAGAGTTTCCATGCTATTTATATGCCTTTGATATAAACTTAATAATGAATTATACATCTTATTAATGATTACACTGTTTTATTAACGAAAGTTCATTTGATACATTGAATTATTAAGAGTTAAATTATAAATTCAGTATTTAACAAAGTAAGGGCATAATAATAAACAAGTTAGTGATTTAGGAGAACCGAGGCGTACAGCCGTCAGCACAGCGGGTTCCTAACTGTAAAGAATAATAAAGGTAACTAGTCATTGGTTAGTAAGAGGGGGGGGGATCTTTAGTGCGCATGATCTGGAGTGGGAAATTTTCGATATCTTGGATATATACGGGACTTTATAGCCATCTAGTGGATTAAGCTCGTATTGTGTCTATCATTGTAGGAAGGTATCTGCAAAGAAAAGGCAAATCTATTTAGAAAGTTATTTATTTATTTTCTCTTTTGCTCGTAAAAAACATATAGCCGGAAAATCACAATAATATATTGCAAACCGTAAATTGAAAATATAACATGTATAAATATACCAAATCACAATCTATCTAGATTTAAGTCTAATCATAGCACCGTTTTTATACTTGAGAAGGATGTGCATAATTCGTTGATGTGAGTGATCAGGAACAGGAAGGATGACAAAATTTCTCAGCACCTGGCAAACTATGTATTTGATTTCCAGCATCGCAAAACGCTGACCTAGAATCATAAGTGAAATATAAGTTTCATACGCATGAAAAAAGGTTTTTAATTGAATGAGTAGTTAAAGTAAAGAAAGCGTATTGAAGCGTTTTCTATTACTATTTTCTGTAATTAGCATTTTTAGTTCTTTAATTAAGAAAGATGATAAATAACGAACTACGTAGTGGCTGATAACGTTTATAAATTATATACAACCGTTTTTTTACATAACATTCAGCAGTCTCATCATTCAGTAATACAACTCTTTTCCACATTCTACCTCTTCGTATTTGTTTTTAATAAAGATATTGGTGGATTTCAGAAATTTCCTTTGCTTTGATATAACCGTATTAGCATCAACGTTTCTCGTTATTCAATTCACTCATCTTCATATTCCAAGTTCGCGAGCCTGGAGTCACACCAGAATTGCAATACAATTCCCGTTCACACTGCAACAAATCTTTCCTTTCATATTGCGTTGAAAACGGACGACTTGCCAGTTTGTTGTAACAACTAACACATGCCCACATTACATTCGCCATTGATTATACGTTACATTCGCGCTCGTCACGTGTCCACATTATATTCGCCATAAATTGCACGTTACATTCGCGCTCGTCCTCTGATGTGTACGAGCCTTAAGAATGACTAGGCTTTATGACTAACATCATTGATAAATTAATAATTCATTCTTATGGAGTGATATTTTCGTACCGTGTGTATTTGGTTGCAAACTAATGCTTTCGACATTTATTCCAATTGGTACTGCCCCTTTTCTGCCTACAAACAAATTCTAGCCAATAAAATTTAAGTGAACTAATGAGATCTTATGCAGGTGGACTGATACCGTTCCAGATTACATCTAAAGAAAAATACCGGAAATACCACAAATTTTTCACTTACTAAGTAGGATATTTAATTTAAAACATAGAGATTGTAGTTTGCCAATTCATCTGATAAGAATTTGCAGCTTTTAAATAAAGTAATACTAAATAATTCATGAATTTAATATGCGGTACACAATTTTTAAAACAGCAAGTGCTATTTTCAATTATCATAATATTCTTTATCATATTAATAAGAGAAAAATTACATCATAGCTTGAAGAATAGAAATATTAATATTAAGTTTCTTATTCAAAATAAACGAATAAGTATCTGTCGTCACTTTGTAGTCGTTTTCCGCAAACATATAATTTTTTTTTATACAATTTGCATTCAAATTTGGAGTTAAAAAACCATTCAGGCTGCAAATCACTATAATAAATGTTGACTAAATTGACAGTTCTATTCGCATTTTAATTTGTTACTACTTGACATGGGCAATTCTGTTACTTACTGCAACTGCATATGTTCTTTGGCTTAATTACTTCAATTCAGTTCAATTATCATATCATAAGTAACTTCATGAGTTACTGGTATGAAGGAGACCGTAAATAACGTAGATTGCTTGTTGTTAGCAGTGTTTAGGATCTCTTTTTTACTAGTGCTAGGTAGTCACCCATACAGCACCTTTCATTGCAATTACATATTAAATACGTAACAATATTGCATTTACATTTCATTTTATTACGTATGAAATATAACGTGTTAAATATGTAATTAATGTAATATGTTTGATGTATTCAAGTGAAAATACATATATAATACATAGCAGGTATATTGCGCATATTATATAAATATATTAAAGATCAAACATGTAGTTGATACATATTGGACAAAATGTATTAATCCGCCATCATTCGTTGGTGCTTGGTGCATTTAGCGTAGTCACCGTAGTATCAAGTAGTATCCAGTAGCATCATTAACCTAAAAAAGCTTGATAGTTATAATCGCCGGTGATCAGATATTAAAATAGTTATTATATATGTGAAAAATAATTTATGTAAGTCAAAGGTTAATTTTGGATTTGTAATGATTAGAATTTCCATACGATTGTAACTGTACGATATTAATGCGTATTTGATTGTGAATGTGTTTTTTTTAGGTTAATTTTTCATATTCACATATTTACAGATTTCATTTTATATTAATAATTTACATATCTCAAATTATTGTAAAGAGACTTTTTGAAATTGAAAGGTGGGACAAATCTACAGGATGCAATAAAAAACATTTTCAAAGCATTGATGAAGGATGACATAGTTGGAAAGGAGCTCAAGGGAAAAAAAACATTTCGAAATTTTAAAACCCTTAATTTAATTATATTAGGTAAGTTGTAGAATGTTCATAGTATTCTATGTATAGTATTATAAATACTTTTCTATATTTGTAGCTGTTGTTCGATTGCACAATATAAATTCAACTGAAGAAATGATTACAAAACTTATGATTAATTGGATTGCTCAAGTTCCTACGTGTCTTCACAGAATTGCGTGAGTAAATTATTATATTTATTTCTCTAAATATTAATATTATAAAAATCGAATTATGACGTGCTTTGTTAAATGTATCTAATTTTTATAAAACAGTCCTTCATTGGATTAATTGCATTGTTTTTTATCCAAATAATATTTCAACAAATGTTAAAAGATTTGAAAGATTCCTTGTGATAATATATTAATAGAAACGTCTTCCTTTTTACCTTTTATATTTCTATAATTAGTAATATTACATATATAAACATCCGATTTCTTGATTGTTTCAGAGACAAAGAGAAAACCAAACTAATCATACGTCAACATCAAGAGTGATGAAGTGATATTAAAATACTACTATAAACTATAATATGTGTACCGTTAAAAATGTTATATCGAAATATGTTTTATAAAAAATATACATGTTATATATATTTTTTATAAAATCTATTAAATATACTAAAAATATATAAGTTAATAAGAAAATAATAAGTTTATATCTTGTTTAGTTTTGGATATATATTTTTTCCAGCAACCAACACAGAGAATCATATTTATCTTTGTTTTTAATTGGTGTTGAAAAAAGGTACTCTGTGTAATACTATGTTTGGATAGCCTACAGGAAAACGCTCTGCATGTGTTTGAATAAATAACCTACATACAGAGTGTTCCACATTTATTTTCCCATGTATTTACTCGGAACCTAATGGACACAAAAAGTTGCAATAAAATCCATTAATTGGAACTGGGACGATATTGTATGTAAAATTCTGCCATTATTACACCCTTCGTATAAATAGCCTGTTACTTGCTGGAAAAATTGGGGTACCAATTTAAAAAAAAACAAAGTGGAAGAGAGGGAAAGCGGCTATTTATACGGGGAGAGTCCTAATGACAGAAGTTTATGTACTATATCGTCCCATTTCCATTGGATTTTACTGCAACTCTTTATCTCCATTAGTTTCCGAGTAAATACGTGGGAAAGTAAATGTGGGACATTCTGTATACAGTTTAGATACGTATTTGCGATATTAGAGATACGTATTAAATATATAATTTACGTATTGAACACGTATCTGGTATGTAAGGTAAATTACGTTTCAGATACGTACCAATCGCGGACATTTATCGGTATTAAATACGTATTTAATACATAATCGATATGAACAGCTATGTGTCTGCTATGTAGCAATATTTCAAGTTTTATGTATCTGCTATGTATTTGAAGTGTAAAATGCTGTACGGGCAGTGTTTTTGTCCCCTACTCATCTGAACCTTTTACTAACGATAATTATATTTTTATTAATGATAATTACTTTTTTTTCTCAGTGTACATACCAATGCAGTTTCTAGGACCAATACCGAAAGGTAAAAACGTATTGGGTTTAACTTCCGATGCGAATCTTTAGGATCAAATTTTTCCGGTTCAGGATAGTATTCTTCACTCATATGTAATCCTTGCAGATATATAAAGGCACACATACCTTTCGGTATAAATACATCGCCTAAAATGTATCTCAATCAACCTCTTACAGTATTTCATGTTTGAATGTATACCGTAGCTTATATCTTCATCGATTAATCTGCTTATTGCTGGTCCAGGCGTGTTCAATCTCATATTTTCCTTTATAACCATTTCCAAATACCGCATCTCATTCAAGTCCGTCCACGTCGGATATCTTTTGTCGCTCCCAAATATCGACTGCAGTTCTTCAAATACTTTGGCCTACACGAGGAATGTTTAATGTCAAAAAATACATCCCTAATTCTTAATAAATGAAGATATAATACTCACTTGTACTTCCGAATGTTTGGATAACGCATAAAGGCACGTTGCAACGCCAACAGCTGCCGTTTCGTGGCCCTGGAATTTAGCAAATTTAATTCATGTAAATACGCTCATTGACGATCGTTAATTACCGCAAACAGAAAATTTTGCGTCTCAAATACAATATCATTTTCCGTCAAAGGTTGGCCGTCATGTTCTGCGTCCAGAAGGGTATCAATAAGTGACGTTATCTTGTAATCCTTAATTATGCCATTACTGCAACCACCATTGGTCATGTTTGTTTTCCGTAGCGTCTTCCTCTGCTCTATTACTTTTCTTGTGAAACCACATACTCTCGCTGCCACTTTTTGTTCCTTCCAGTACTGACTGGTTAACATATAGATGGGTGTATTCTCTTCAACGGGGAAAATAAACGATCGGCCAGGAATTTTGTTAGAAGATGGATATCTTCCACGTATTGAGTATTTTTCTTCGATTGCGCGTTTAATTTGATTCCCATAACAGTCTCTGTGGAAATGATTTTTCAATGATTACACCGTTAGAAAGAGTAGACTGAAGAAATATTTTTTTAGCCTATCCTTTTTTTTGTTCCATTCCTTACACTCTCGTTTGTTAAATATAATATGTAATTTAAATCAAAAACTGTGAAACAAGTGATTTCTTTAACCAGAGGTTTATTTTCATACACAGAAAAAAATATTTTTCTCAAAAAAATATTCTGGATAACATCAAATACCGTATGTGTGATGATAAAGAAGAGACACTGAATCACCTCATGGCGGGATGCTCTGTGATAGCACCTAAACAATACCACGACAAGCACAACAGGGTTGCGGCAATCATTCATCAAAAATTAAATATAAAATATCTTGATCTAGAAGACAAAACACCCTATTATACGTATGATCCCCCCAAGTATGCGAGAATGTGAACGCTCGGTTATATTGGAACGGAAAAATCATCACTGACCGACCGATCCCGAATAACATCCCGGATATAATTTTAACCCTTAAGAAAGAAAAAGTTACATATATTATTGATATTGCAGTACCCCTAGTATCCAACACCGATAAAACATATCGAGAAAAAATAAATAAGTATTTACCATTGGCAGAGGAAATCAAGACCATGTGGGCCATGGATAAAGTTACCGTAGTACCTATTATTATATGAACAAGAGGGGAAATACCAAGACGGTTGCATAAGTCATTAAAAATTTTAACCTTGGAAAAAACATTATATTTAGAGATGCAGAGATCGGTACTACTTGATTTATGCAGCATGCTCCGGCGAACCATGGCTGAGCAGAACAATACTTAGGCATCTTGTTTTCAGACCGATGCACTAAGTTCAAGATCAAGTGAATAATTAAACTTGTGAAACTGTGAAATAATAATAATAATAAACATTTTATTTCTAAAGGCGGTATAAAAGTGACAAAAAAGCAGAACTCGTATAAGCAAAAAATACGTCACATCAAAAGCAAATAGCTTACGTGGTAAACGCAGTAGCAATTCAATTTAAATAAATACCCTTTAAGCTGCTTTTTTGAACTACAAAAAGTTAGCGACATTTTTTATATCAGTAGATACACTGAGAAAAATAGATTGCAGAAATTATATTATAAAGTCCTTTATATTAATTACTAAAATAATTATTGTCAAAAGGATAATGTGTTGTTTATTAATAATAAAATATTCAAATTTTAAAATATCTATAATAAGAGATACAATCTGGATTTTACCATCTACATTCAATGGAAATATACTGCATTCTAGTTTTAATAGTTCAATAATTTGAATGATCATCCATTAATTGACAATCATTCGAATGCGATTTTTAAGTTTTAATTAGGAAGCATTCTTTATAAGAAAAATTATCCTGTGATTCAAACCAATTCTTAGTGTGATAATAAGAAAACATTCAGTTGGTTTGAAAAACAATATATATATTCGAAGCAACAATTAATATTGCTTTGAATGAAAGGAACCTTTCTATTAGTCTATATAAAAACTTGACCATCCTTACCGCATATTATATCCAAACTGCACAAGCGCGTGTAGTTGAACGCATCAAGACCATCACTGTCCACTTCTTTTCTTAATAGTTCTATTAGCACGTCGCATGGAGAGCCAAACGTTTCCACATATTTTTGTAATAATGGCACATTGAACGCTGGATTTATCATTTTCCTGGACTTTTTCCATTTTAGGGCTACAATATCGTGGCACCTGAGTTAACATGTTAATCAGAAATACAGTTAAGACACTTACGTTGACAAGTTATGAGCCCTTCTCCGAGAAACGGCCTGGCAAATTCGTAGAGTGCGTCCTTTGTCAATATCGATTTAACGGCCAAGATTTGGTTAATCACGTCCTTATCACTGATTACAAGCAACGGCACTCCATAGAAAAGTTCAACTTTCAATAAGGCGCCATATTTTCTCACACAGTTCAGCAATTTTGCTTCAAGTTCTGTAAGGTAAGATTTGAAAATGTGCTGGTAGTAACAGGCTATAACACATCAATTTGAGGTCCTGATGGTGAAGTAAATAAATATAAGTGTTTGAAAAGCGGTACTTCTGGCGGTGTGGTAAAACCTTTCAGACTTTTTTCAATTTTACGTCGGTTAAACCAGACTCGTAGAAATAGACATGCCAAAAGGCAAGATAATAAAATGAAAAGCATGGTTGTGTTAATTATGTTTTCAAATCGCGATGGCTTTTGGAAAGATGATACATTCTAAACTGTTTTTAAACATATATAAATCCCCCCTCCAGTGCTGCAATTTGTGAATCGCGAGGTTGGAGAACTATATTAGTTAATATACGTTCTGATAAGCCAACATTTTTTGTTTCCATGTTTTTTTTTTTATGTGAACTAGAAAAAACTACAAATACTGTTGAAAGATGAGTTGTGTTTTTTTTTATAAATATAAAAGGAAAACATACAGTAAAATGTGAAAGAAAAATTATAGTATAAAAAATTAAAACTACTAGATGGGTTCTCGCTCACAATCCCAGATTTATTTAATATTAATAAATTATAGCGACAAGTTTCGGGAATAGGCTCCCATCCTTGGGCTAGAGATAATATAAGTTGCAAAGGAAAAGTCAGAAAATGTAAAACTGTATAAATTGTAAATTATGTAGGAAAAATTATACCGAATAATTAAACAATTAAGACAAACACACATGTTTGAAATGTTTGAACACATGTTTTGGAATTTTTAAGATGTGTGTTTGTCTTAATTGTTTAATTATTTCGTATAATGTTTCCTACATAATTTACAATTTATACAGTTTTACATTTTCTGACTTTTCCTTTACAACTTATATTATCTCTAGCCCGAGGATGGGAGTCTATTCCTGAAACTAGTCCCTATAATTTATTAATATTAAATAATGGCGGGCACTATCGATAGCGACTATCGATAACTATCGATAGTCTTGACTATCGATAGTTGACTATGGATAACTATCGATAGTTGACTATCGATAATTATGGATATTCGAGTATCGATAGTTGAACGTCATCGTGCCCACCATGAATATATTTATATTTAGTTTACAATGCAGAAGGATGCCCAAATTCAATGGAAACACTACAAGCATCGTCTTAATGTGCTATTTTTTTTATATATAAGCTAAAGGTTTGTGCTAATTAAAAACGTTTGGATTATTAGTCATCAACTATTCACAAAGTGGAACTATTTTTTTCTTTTGTAATATCTATAATAATTGGTATTGATGAGACCATCAAACGAAATGCTAGTGTTAAGACAATTATCATTAGTATGCAATAAAAAAAACACAAATAATAAATAACAAGAAACAAAATACAATATAATTCTGAAGACATGTTATTTGAGTAGAATGGTGGGCACTACCCATAGTTATCGGTAATCAACTATCGATAGTTATTGATATTCAACTATCGATAGTTGTCGATAGTCAACTATCGATAGCTATCGATAGTAAATATTATAGTTGAAAATATCGATAGTGCCTACCACTAATATTTAATAAATCTGAGATTGTGAGTGAGGATCAATCTAGTAGTTTTATTTTTTTATACTATGAACTCACACGCGGCCAAACTGGAAGAACTAAAAATTATAGTGTTAGGTGTATTCTTTCGTTGTCATTCCAGTTCAGTGTTTTCAGTCTCCCCACCTCATCACTGAAGTGATTACATTCAGAAATCCACTTACCTCAAGCATAAAGAAATTCTACGCTTAGTAGTTCAATGAATTCACATATCCAGAAATTGACCAGCAAAGGCACCATCGCCCTGGGTAGGTGTAGGAGGCTGTGTGGAAAGAATTGGGGCCTTAGCCCCAAGATGACTCTGTGGTTGTACACAAGGGTAATTAGACCCATGTTAACGTATGGAGCAGTAGCATGGTGGCCAAAGGCGCGGCAGGCGGGGGCGGCCAAAACATTGGGTGGCGTGCAGAGGTTGGCGTGCCTGTGCGCCGCGGGGGCGTTGAGATCGACCCCTACCACCGCGATTGAAGTAATTCTGAACCTGCCACCAATACATATTTTTGTACAAGGAGCCGCAAGGTCCACAGTACACAGACTCTTACATAGTCAAGTAAATCGCACGGGGCTGACTATAAAAAACTGCTAGACGAACTCAAGGAGGCACCTCTTTTAGGAATGCCATGTGATGGCATGGTTCAAACTCCTAACCTAGATAGGAAATATCAGGTCATAATACCAGATAAGAAGGACTGGGAGGCAGGTGCCCCGGTAAGAGCGGACTCAAACTGGTTTACTGACGGCTCTAAAACGGACTACGGCGTTGGAGCGGGAATATACACTAAGAAGCCTAAAAGGCTCTTTCGGTAAGCTTCAGCAAAGACACGACTGTGTTCCAAGCTGAGGTGGTGGCAATTCATCACTGTGTCCGAGAGATAGAAAGATGTACCGAACCGGGTAAAAGCGTCGCTATCTTCTCTGACAGTCAGTCCACACTTAAAGCGATTAGCTCCTCAAGCGTGGACTCTAAGCTGATTTGGGACTGTGTAAGCGCCCTAAATGAGGTGGCACCCAAAGGAAAGAACCCTAGCCTGGGTCCTAGCCAACTCGGGCGTGAGAGGAAATGAGGCGGCGGTCGAGCTGGCCAGGCGAGGTTCGTCAAGGCCATTCGTTGGAGCCGTCCCTCTTTCGGCACTACCAAACCGCAAATTAAAAAATCCATTAATGAATGGATATACAATCAGTCCAGAGAGTGGTGGCAAAAATCACCGGACAATGGCAAGCAAAAGAGTTCCTAAGGAGCAGAGGGCCTGAACTCACGAGAGATCTACTGAAATAAAGACAGGAAGACTGTCAAAATGATTGTAGGTCTGCTGACTGGTCACTGTAGACTGAATAGGCATATGTACAACATAGGCCTGGCAGATGATGCAACCTGCAGATACTGCCAAGAAGAGGAAGAAACACCAGTTCATGTGCTGTGCCAATGTGAAGGCCTGGCGAGGACAAGGTTTCTAGTAATGGGGGAGGAGAACCCCACAGCTAGTAGCTACATAAAGAAGCCGCTCTCAAAGATGATAGGCCTAATTAAGAGGGCAAAATTAGAGAGCGTCCTCTAGGAAAAAAGAGGATCACAATAGATCTGAAAAGATCGCGGTGAAACAGGTCTATAGGCCACCCCAATCCTAATCTAATCTAATCTAATCTAGTTCAATAAACGCATTCTTTTCCTTGACAAACTGAAAGTAAAAATCTGTTTACGTTCAGTTACATTACTTTTAGTTAGTTCAATTTATTCACCACGAAAGAATACGCCTATTGTTATCGAAATTACTTCGAAATGCTTTACTTTGTATTTCAAAAAAAAATCCATGTTAATATTGAGCTACTTTCGCTATATGCAAGAAAAATACTTACTACTAAATGAGGTGATTGTTTTTTTTTTATATATATTTCGCAATCATAACATTTTTACAAGGTTTCATTTATATCTGAACGTCGGGTATAAAAAAAAAAAAAACGCAAAATAGTTTTAATCAGCAGTCAATATCAAATAAAATATTTGTCTTTGCGCTGTTGGATTAAACTTAATAGAAGCGGAGGCGGTAGAAGGTTAAAGACTATCAGATTTTTTTGGTGTATTCATATAATCACGGACAGCAAACAAAACATAAAAAAGTGCTCTAAAAACTCGAACATCGCAAACTCGAGTAACATGAGCCGTACTGAGAGATGACCATGGGAACAATACGAATCATCACGTACAGCTGATAAGTAGAATAGCAACTTGTTTTATTTTACATCTAGTATAGTTAGTCGTATTGCAGACACAGAATAGTTTGTACCTTGTAATTTGCGTTAATAAAACTTTTGTTTTTAAAAATTCTTAACTCAAAACGAATCATTTATTTCTCGAGAGATCAAAGGAGATCAACAATTTTTTACTAGTTGTGTTGTTTATTGCACGACCTGCTTGATGACGGTTGACATTTTATTTACGAAAAGCAAAATAATTACAATGGCATTCCAAACTCCATGCTCCACCTACACGTACTACACGAGGCTACCTATTCTAAGTACTATGTATTAGTTTCCATAACTATAGAAATGTTGCTACTGAATAATATATATTTCAAAGCAAGGGGCTTGGGTAATTACAAACCTCGCCTTCGTCTCGGTTTATATATTTATATATGCCCGCTGCCTGCAATAGAGCACTTTCCTCACGTGGTTTGAATCATAAGTGAAATAAAAGTTTGATAAGTACGAAGAAAGGTTTTTAAATGCATGATTGGTTAAGAAAAAATAAAACATTTTTAATTGTTTTTTTAATACCATTTTTTTTTCTATTTGATTTCCTTTTTATATGACTCAAAATAAAATCCATGCTATTACCCGAGCTAATTTTCTTATATGCAAGGAAAGTATTTGCAGATGTTATTAAATGGGGGCGATTGTTTGTTATTTCGTATCCAAAATTAAGTACGTGAAAGATTACATTTTGCATTTTGCAAAATATTTCATCAAATAAGATCTTGAACAACTCTAGTTAACATTTCTAAAGGATTGGTTTTATAGCTAAGATCTAATATCAAAGAGAAAAGCAAAAACACTCTATCAACATTCAATATCGAATAAAATACCTACTTGTCTTCGCCTTGTAAGCTTAATAGAAGCGGAGGCGGTCGAAGGTTAAAGGCTATCATTTTTTTTGTGTATTCTTATAACCACGTGCTGCAAGGAAAACACAAAAAGAAGACCCCTCAACTCGAATATCGCGGGCTCGGCAGATGAAAAACACCAACAATTTTTTACTGGTTGTATTCGTTTAGCGCACGAGCTGCTTGATGAATGATGGCTTTGACGGATGGAATCGTCAGTCGCACGTGTTTACTGCTGGCGCAGTCACCAGATGTTTTGGGAAAAATGCCTTAACCTTTCGGCAAGATTGTGATAGCAATATGTCAATCTAAATTAATTTAATGTCATACTGACAGGTACTCAAGTTAATATTTCCCAAACTATTCTAATTAATCTATTTCCTTTCGTCAGAAATCGAAATATTAGATTTTTTAAGTGTATATATTTTTTATTTTATTTGCAAGTTTACATAGATTTGTTACCATTTAGTTTTGATATAAGCCAGGCTATTCAAATCAGCGTGCCCGCCATTACTATTAATTAGTTAGATTAACATATGCTATTAATCTTGTACAGTTATCTAATATATCACAGTATGGAATATACAGCCGTGCATTTTTATTGGCTCTCCTCTGTCATGTGGGACAAACCGCCATTAACATTTCAAAGAGTGATATAAATTACATTGGGTTTCTCTATCTTGAAAACATCTTAAATGTGTATTTTACTGTATACCATATCGGCCCGTGAACATTTATAATAGCGACTAAACCTATGCATAAAAAACCTTAGTGCCAAACACGTTGCAGTGAGAATGGGAAACCACTCCCACCGCCCTTCTTCGCTCCTGGCGCAGTCTTTCCAAAAAAACTATATGCGGCAGCATAGATCACGAAATGGATGCAATGTCCCTAATAGATAAATTGAAACCGCGATAATAGCGCCTCATTGCGGGGAACTATTGCGTAATAATTCAACCATAGTTATATTTTAATAATAAATAATTTTAGATTTTGCTGGTGAACGCGAAAAAGGAGAGGAAGTCGTTATCGATATAGCATTAATTTGGAAATCGAAAACTAACTTATCCCCTTTTTCACGTGAACCAGCCGAATTCATTACTACTGAGAAGGACAAAGAAAAAAATAAATGGTATAATTACTAATATTCATTAGAAATTTAGTTAAAAGCATATACGAACTAAAAATCACGAATCAATAGCAAACCTGCGATAAATATCATTTTATATTCAACACATTTCTATCCTAATCCTCGTACATATTTATGCACATTACTTAAAAAAAAAAGAAATAAACACAACAGTAATAAGGAAAAGTCCAAAATGAAAAAAACACAAAAACCAGACCACCGCACAAACACATGTTCAAAAGGTACAAACCGTTTAAACACAACAGCTAGAAGCCAGAATACGAGAGTACCTGACAATACAAGTATGAAGAAAATTCAGCCGGTGCAAAATGATGAGATTTGCCTCGAACGTGAAGATACATCCAGGCAACGTAGGACATATGGCAGAGACATCTATTGGTGTGGGAGAGTGAGCCGCCATGAAGATTCCTTTTCTCTCATTAATTTACATACGTGGCGGCAGTACTAATCTGGCATGCTTGATGAATGTAGGTCTCCACTGATATCATTTTTTCTTTTTATCTCGATTTTTTATTATTTCTCTTTTATTTTCCTCGATTCCCGTTAGACGCTCTTAATTATTTTATGAACGAGCTCATAACCTTTGCCTTTAAAGGTATCGCCAACGCCAAAAAAAATATTTAGCTCTTAAAACAGGCATAACTACTGCCACAACAATTTTTTTGTACGTACATAGGGCTATATTAGGGTATTGAAACAGGAAAAAGAAGCGATTGTTCGAACATGTACTAATTTAAGATTGCCGATTATTTTTATTTAGTTTTCTTATAGGATCTTATTTTCTTCAACTATTTAGAAGGCATATTTTTAATTTCTATTGTACAAATTCTTTTTTATTTCTTTTTAATATTTTAAATTTTAGAATAATGCAATCTATTGTATTGGATGATTGTTATCAGAAGTTTATTTAGTTGGATATCTAGTTATATCCCAAATCCCAATATTTTTTTCCTACATTGCATGTTTTATTCCGCAAACTCTAAGCAAGGTAAGACCAACATAAGTATTAAAATTCCATCCTTACTTGCGTTGTTAAAGTTAGTTGCTGCTTATTAATTGTCAGGAAAAAAGTATTTGTGGCAAAATGTAGATAATGTTATCAACAGCTTATTACAGATCGTAATTATCTATTTAGTAAGATCTGAAAGTAAGTGACAAGGTAAGGCGTTTGAAAAAAAACTAATTGAACTTCTTTTAAGGAAAAAATATTAATCAGGAAGATATTTAACCACCGATGGAATCAATATGGATCATAACATAATTAACCAGAACACTAAAAAAAATTAAAGCTTTTTTTTGTTGTAGAGCAAGAGAAGAAAAAAATTAAATAAAAATAAATTTCAAAATAATTTTTTCAAAGATATGTGATGATTGCAACAACCGCGTTAGAAGAAAAAAATAAACATTTCTAAAAATTTTATTCCTTCATCCAAATGAAAATTTACAATTGAAATCGAAGAAAACAATAGCATTACCTTTGTAAGACCCTCAAACTCATCAACAATGATAACAAAAATTCTAGCTAAATGGTATACTAAACCAACATGGTCTGGACGTTATCTAAATTTTAAGTCTTCACAACCTTTATCTCAAAAAGTTAGTTATTATTAGTTTAGCTGACAGAGCAATAAAATTAACAAGTCCAGTTTTTCGATCAGATACTATTAAACAAAGCAAAAAATATTCTAGAACAAAATAATTATTCAATTCTCTTATAAACAAAATATTCAAACAAGGAATTTTTCTTTTTATAAATAAATCAACAAAAAAATATAAATAATAATCAAACAATATACAAAATTTATAAATTATGTTAAATATAATCCGAAAAAAAATTAACCAAATTTTCAAACCAGGCAATTACAAATGCCTAGGCAAAACACAAACAAACTATAAAACCAAATCTATTCAAAATTAAAATCAAAAATTGAAAAAAAGTAAAACATCACACATAGTTTATAAAATAGACTGTCAAAATTGTAATGGTGTATATATAGGTGAAACTATGCAATATTTGGAAAATAGAATAAAAGGACACAAATATAATAAAAATCTTACAGCTTTAAAGAAACATGAAGTAACTCAAAATCATACCTTTGAATCAACAACGAACAATTTAAACAAAGAACAAAATTGAAAAACACGTAATATACTTGAAATAATTCAAATCTTATAAACATAAAAATGCAGTCAATGATTAAAACCGATAAACAATAATTCCACAAAAATTTATAATTTATTTATAAATAAATGACATTATTTTTAAAGAACTATTTAATTACAAAATTTAAAAAACAAATAACAAAACATCCTATTTAAAAAACGCAACTCTTTAAATAAACATAATAATATATCAAAATCATAGTAACAAACAATTTGTCATTTATTAAACAAAAACATTTATTTATAATTTACACTTTTTACATTTATTTATTATACTTAAAAAAAACTTTGCAATAAAGCGAAACGTCGTAAGTACTGCATTCATGTTTCAAATATTACGACCTAAAAACAAGAGAAAAAGAATAAAAATACCTACCTAAAAAATTTGATGTTTTGGATTGTTTTTTTTGCATTTGAAATCTTTGCACAAAAAAATTTAAAAGACCCGTTATTTGCCTAAACTCTATAGTTATCTATTTACAAAGATACTCGCAATCAAATTGTGCAAAATCAATGAAATAATCGCAGAGTCATGTTGTTTGGTTATGCATAAATTAAAAGAGTAAAACAACATACATATAAATCATGGTTTATTCTAATGTCCAAATTATACATTTCAGTTAATAAATAGTACCTAAATTAGTTGTTAAGTTAATATGACCCCCTTTTTCTCCTGTTAAATAAAATAATATCTTTTTACTTTATGTTCTGCTGATATACCACAAGTTTTTACTTGTGGTATATCAGCAGGAACAGATGTCGAGGAATTTGTAGAAGTGCTCATGTTGTGATTCAGATATCTGTACCATTTTTGCAATTTTTTTTTTTGATTTCAATGGAATTCTCCACATAACTTTCAGCGATGTTAGAAGATCGCCAACCACCGTGAAATTTTACATCTAATATTCGACCGCCTTGTGAAGCAAGTGCAGTATTTCCGGATAATTGCAATCCAGTGTGGTTCTGCCAGTCCCAAATTTCTTGAAACTGCAGTTTTTGTTTCGGGAATATTTACCACAATAATATCACCTCTGCATACATACATACATCACGTAAAGGTAATTTATATAATAAATTCCGAAACAGTGGCAAGTGCTGCTTTACGGAATTTCAGCTGGTGTGCACGGACAGATTATCATTATTGTATAGAAATGTTATAATAAATATTTATAATATTAATTTCCAATTAAATTAGTTTCATTTATTATTATTGAACACTTTAGAAAAACGACGATGACTTCACAGTTTCAAAAAATATTTTGACATATTAAGCCTAACAATCTGTCATGTCACTCACAGGTATGTCTTTCTTATTTTTAACATTAATTAGTTTAAAATTGGGACTGGCTGGGAAGAAATAGTAAATCAAACCAACTTTCTAATATTTCTGTTATATGTTTTTCAAACATTTGTTATATTACTATAGTATATTTCAAACCAAGGCAGGAAAGTGCTATTGCAACAGAAATATTAGAAAATTATATAAAAGAACTATTAGAATATCATATTAAACCCATATTACAAAGTAATATGCATAAAATATTTAAAAAAAAACTGTCGTTTATGATATAAAAAAATATATTTAATTTTTATATTTATTTAATATTTTTGTGCTACTTAGGAATAATCTTAATATTTCTTCTATATATTTTCAGCCCTGTGGTAAATGCAATAAGTTGCATTGAAATTTGATTTACTTTCCAAAAGGATACGAAAATATGATTCAATTTTTTTGAATTAACGAAAAATATTTTATGAAGAAGTTTCAGTTAATGAACAAAACATCATCTCCATAGACCCCAAATCAAATATAATAATAATACTAATAATAATAATAAAGAGTCTTTATTGCCTAACTATTTCTAGAACAATAATAATTACAAACATAAAGAATAAGTAAATTAAAATCTACAGAATTAAGAAATACTAGATAGTATGCAACCAAACAACTTTATAAAATATACAAATAACTTAAAAGTAATAAATAAACATGTTTATACAGATACCAGCTAATGCATTTGTAGGTGCCGTCGATAGAAAAAAGGTCTCTGTAGATCTAACAGCAATACGTGGTACATAGAATTGTATCTTTGATAACAGATCACAACAATCGACTTTATTATCAATTAATTTCTAACAGTGCTGGTAATCACGTCTGTCAGTCAAAGGCTCCATACGTATCTCGTCCATAATATTCTACAGGTCAGCCCTTCTTGGTGGATAATAGCCGTATAAGTTATATGATATGAATCACAGATACGCTCCAAGATTTCAGCATGCGAAATATACATTATATAGGGAACCATTAATGCTACTATACTCCAGGTTCGACATTACAAAAGCAAAAATTAATATCCTTATTATGACTTACATTAAGTCTCTGTCCCTGGAAAAGTACCTAATTGAAATAATCCAGTGATTATACGCTGGACGTACTTCATTATCCCATCACTAAGGAAACATTTTTTAAAATCTACTATTAGCTCAATATATACTGGATTTACAAATAGCTATGTGCACAAAATAAAGCTTATATGCTGATTCTTGGCAGCATGATTCAACGCATATAACATAGCAATATATATTGCAAACCGTACATTGAAAATATGTATAAATATACCAAATTACAATCTATCTAGATTTAAGTCTAATCATAGCACCGTTTTCATATCTAAGCAGGATGTGCATAAGTCGTTGAGGTGAGTGACCAGGAACAGGAAGGATCACAAAATTTCTCAGCACCTGGCAGACTGTGTATTTGATTTCCAGCATCGCAAAACGCCTGACCTAGAATCATAAGTGAAATATTAGTTTCATACGCACGAAAAAAGGTTTTTAATTGAATGAGTAGTTAAACTAAAGAAAACGTTTTTAAGCGTTTTTTATTACTATTTTCTGTAATTAGTATTTTTAGTTTTTTTTTTTTTAATTAAGAAAGATGATAAATAACGAATTACGTCTCATCATTCAGTAATACAACTCTTAAACGTTGCACTACATTGGCTTTGTTTTACTTATACGATATTTTCCATATTCTACTATTCGTATTTGTTTTTAATAAAGATATTGGTGGATTTCATAAATTTTTCCTTTGCTTTGATGTAACCGTATTAGCATCAATGTTTCTCGTTATTCTATTAATTCATCTTCATATTACAAGTTCGCGAGCCTGGAGTCACACCAGAATTGCAATACAATTCCCGTTCACACTGCAACGACTTTTTCCTTTCATATTGCGCTGAAACGAGGACGACTTGCCAGTTTGTTGTAACAGCTAACACACGCCCACATTACATTCGCCATTGATTATACGTTACATTCGCGCTCGTCACGTGTCCACATTATATTCGCCATAAAATGCATGTTACATTCGCACTCGTCCTCTGACGTGTACGAGCTTAAGGAATGATTAGGTTTATGACTAACATCATTGATAAATTGATAATTCATTCTTATGTAGTGATATTTTCGTACCGTGTGTATTTGGTTGCAGACTAATGTTTTCGACATTTATTCCAATTGGTACTGCCCCTTTTCTGCCTTCAAACAAATTCTAGCCAATAAAATTTAAGTGAACTAATGAGATCTTATGCAGGTGGACTCGTGCGCTTCGATATGAATAGATTGTTTTTGTACGGATACCGTTTCAGAATACATTTAAAGGAAAAATACCAGAAATAAGACAAACTTTTCACTTATTAAGTAGGATATTCAATTTAAAACATAAAGATTTGTAGTTTGTCAATTCATCTGATAAGAATTTGCAGCTTTTAATTTAATATGCGGTACACAATTTTTAAAACAGCAAGTGCTATTTTCAATTATCATAATATTTTTTATTATATTAATAAGAGAAAAAATACATCATAGCTTGAAGAAACGAATAAGTATCTGTCGTCACTTTGTAGTAGTTTTCCGCAAACATACATATTTTTTTTTATACAATTTGCATTCAAATTTGGAGTTAAAAAGCCATTCAGGCTGCAAATTACTATAATAAACGTTGACTAAATTCTATTCGCAATTTAATTTGTCACACTTACTACTTGACATGGACAATTCTTCAATTATCATAAGTAACTTCATAAGGTACTGGTATGAAGCAGCCCGTAAGTAATTTAGTTTGCTTCTTGTTAGTATCAGTGTTTAGGATCTCTTTTTTACTAGTACTAAGTAATCAGTGTTTTTGTCCCCTATTCAGCTGAACTTATTACTTACGATAATTATATTTTTAATTATGATCATTAAATTTTTTTCTCAGTGTACATACCAATACTCACTTGTACTTCCGAATGTTTGGATAACACATAAAGGCACGTTGCAACGACAATAGCTGCGGTTTCGTGGCCCTGGAATTTAGTAAATTTAATTTATGTAAATACGCTCATTGACGATCGTTAATTACCGCAAACAGAAAATTTTGCGTCTCAAATACAATATCATTTTCCGTCAACGGTTGGCCGTCATGTTCTGCGTCCAGAAGGATATCAATAAGTGACGTTATCTTGTAATCCTTAATTATACCATTACTGCAACCACACAATTGGTCATGTTGTTTTTCCGTAGCGCCTTCCTCTGCTCTATTACTTTTCTTGTGAAATCATGCACCCTTGCTGCCACTTTTCGCTCCTTCCAGTACTGACTGGTTAACATATAGATGGGTTTGTATTCTCTTCAACGGGGAAAATAAACGATACTCGACCAGGAAATTTTTGCTAGAAAGGTGGATATCTTTCCCACGTATTGAGTATTTTTCTTCGATTGCGCGTTTAATTTGATTCCCATAACAGTCTCTGTGAAAATGATTTTTCAATGATTACACCGTTAGAAAGAGTAGACTGAAGAAATATTTTTTAAGCCTATCTTTTCTTTTTGTTCCATTCCTTACACTCTCGTTTGTTAAATATAATATGTAATTTAAATCAAAAACTTTGAAACAAGTGATTTCTTTAACCAGAGGTTTATTTTCATACACAGAAAAAAATACTTTTCTCAAAAAAATATTCTGGATAAAATTTTTGTTAGTAATAATAATAATAATGATAACAATAAATAAATTAGCCATCTATGGCATATGGATGACTTGAAACTCTATGTCCAACAAAAGAATGATCTTCATGATCTCGTGGATTGTGTGGGATGTTTCAGTAGAGATATGCAGATGAATTTTGGTTTAGACAAATATAAGATAAGTTGCATGAGGAGGGGTGTTTGGATGGAACATGATGGATATGAGGTAGCAGCGGATCAAGGTATCGTGACTGGAATGGAACAGGAAGAATCATACAGATACTTAGGATATCTACAAGTCATAGGAATTAATAATAAAAGTGCCAAAGAGGAAATAACTGATAAGTGCTTCCAACGCCTAAGATGCTTTTTACGCACTAAATTATCAGCTAGAAATATGATCAAGGCCATTAACACATTTGCAATATCGTATTGACGTATAGCTTTGGGGTTTTGAACTGGATAGAAACGGACCTTAACAACATAGATATAAAAACCAGAGTAAGTGCTAGTCGTAACAGAGCGCATCACTCGCATAGCGCCATTGAAAGATTTCATCTAGCGCGACGTCGTGGTAGGAGAGGTATTCCTGTGTGCTTATTCTCAACACTTTGTACAAATAAAAAATTTAAGAGATTATTTTATAAAAAAAAGCAAACACCAGTAAAATACACCAAGCTATTGTACAAAGCGATAAGGAAATTACACCGTTGCGATTGGCAGATATATACGACCCCTCTACGAAAATTCACAACCCCAAAGAATTACGAGAAAAATGGAAAAATAAGTCGTTACATGGCAAATATGTTACAGCAATTGAAAGGCCAGACATCGACACAATGGCTTCACAAGCATGGCTACAGACAGGCAACTTATTTGTTGAAACTGAGGGATACATAGCTGCTATCCAAGATCAGATAATAGCGACGTAGGCCTACAAAAACAGAATCCTTGGAATTAACATGGAGAATATCAAATGCCGTATGTGTGATGATAAAGAAGAGACACTGGACCACCTCATGGTGGAATGCTCTGTGATAGCACCTAAGCAATACCTCGACAGGCACAACAGGGTTGCGGCAATCATTCATCAAAAATTGAATATAAAATATCTTGATCTAGAAGACAAAACACCCTATTATACGTATGATCCCCCCCAAGTATGCGAGAATGTGAACGCTCGGTTATATTGGAACGGAAAAATCATCACTGACCGACCGATCCCGAATAACATCCCGGATATAATTTTAACCCTTAAGAAAGAAAAAGTTACATATATTATTGATATTGCAGTACCCCTAGTATCCAACACCGATAAAACATATCGAGAAAAAATAAAAATGTAAGTATTTACCATTGGCAGAGGAAATCAAGACCATGTGGGCCATGGATAAAGTTACCGTAGTACCTATTATTATATGAACAAGAGGGGAAATACCAAGACGGTTGCATAAGTCATTAAAAATTTTAACCTTGGAAAAAACATTATATTTAGAGATGCAGAGATCGGTACTACTTGATTTATGCAGCATGCTCCGGCGAACCATGGCTGAGCAGAACAATACTTAGGCATCTGTTTTCCAGACCGATGCACTAAGTTCAAGATCAAGTGAATAATAAACTTGTGAAACTGTGAAATAATAATAATAATAAACATTTTATTTCTAAAGGCGGTATAAAAGTGACAAAAAAGCAGAACTCGTATAAGCAAAAAATACGTCACATCAAAAGCAAATAGCTTACGTGGTAAAGGCAGTAGCAATTCAATTTAAATAAATACCTTTAGCTGCTTTTTTGAACTACAAAAAGTTAGCGACATTTTTTATATTAGTAGATACACCGAGAAAAATAGATTGTAGAAATTATATAATAAAGTCCTTTATATTAATTACTAAAATAGTTATTGTCAAAAGGATAGTGTGTTGTTTATTAATAATAAAATATTCAAATTTTAAAATATCTATAATAAGAGATACAATCTGGATTTTACCATCTACATTCAATGGAAATATACTGCATTCTAGTTTAATAGTTCAATAATTTGAATGATCATCCATTAATTGACAATCATTCGAATGCGATTTTTAAGTTTTAATTGGGAAGCATTCTTTATAAGAAAATGAATTATCCTGTGATTCAAACCAATTCTTAGTGTGATAATAAGAAAACATTCAGTTGTTTTGAAAAACAATATATATATTCGAAGCAACCATTTATATTACTTTGAATGAAGGAACCTTTCTATTAGTCTATATAAAAACTTGACCATCCTTACCGCATATTATATCCAAACTGCACAAGCGCGTGTAGTTGAACGCATCAAGACCATCACTGTCCACTTCTTTTCTTAATAGTTCTATTAGCACGTCGCATGGAGAGCCAAACGTTTCCACATATTTTTGTAATAATGGCACATTGAACGCTGGATTTATCATTTTCCTGGACTTTTTCCATTTTAGGGCTACAATATCGTGGCACCTGAGTTCACATGTAAATCAGAAATACAGTTAAGACACTTACGTTGACAAGTTATGAGCCCTTCTCCGAGAAACGGCCTGGCAAATTCGTAGAGTGCGTCCTTTGTCAATATCGATTTAACGGCCAAGATTTGGTTAATCACATCCTTATCACTGATTACAAGCAACGGCACTCCATAGAAAAGTTCAACTTTCAATAAGGCGCCATATTTTCTCACACAGTTCAGCAATTTTGCTTCAAGTTCTGTAAGGTAAGATTTGAAAATGTGCTGATAGTAACAGACTATAACACATCAATTTGAGGTACCTGATGGTGAAGTAAATAAATATAAGTGTTTGAAAAGCGGTACTTCTGGCGGTGTGGTAAAACCTTTCAGACTTTTTTCAATTTTACGTCGATTAAACCAGACTCGTAGAAATAGACATGCCAAAAGGCAAGATACTAAAATGAAAAGCATGGTTGTGTTAATTATGTTTTCAAATCGCGATGGCTTTTGGAAAGATGATAGATTCGAAACTGTTTTTAAACATATATAAATCCCCCTCCAGTACTGTAATTTGAGAATCGCGAGGTTGGAAAACTATATTAGTTAATATACGTACTGATAAGCCAACATTTTTTGTCTACTGTTTTTTTTTATGTAAACTAGAAAAAATTACAAATACTGTTGAAAGATGACTTGTGTTTTTTTTATAAATATAAAAGGAAAACAATACAGTAAAATGTGAAAGAAAAATTATAGTATAAAAAATTAAAACTTGGTCCTCACTCACAATCTCAGATTTATTTAATATTAATAAATTATAGCGACAAGGAATAGACTCCCATCTTTGGGCTAGACATAATATAAGTTGCAAAGGAAAAATCAGAAAATGTAAAACTGTATAAATTGTAAATTATGTAGGAAAAATTATACGGAATAATTAAACAATTAAGACAAACACATATGTTTGAAATGTTTGAACGCATGTTTTGGAATTTTTAACATGTGTGTTTGTCTTAATTGTTTAATTATTCCGTATAATTTGTCCTACATAATTTACAGTTTATACAGTTTTACATTTTCTGACTTTTCCTTTACAACTTATATTATCTCTAGCCCGAGGATGGGAGTCTATTCCTGAAACTAGTCCCTATAATTTATTAATATTAAATAATGGTAGGCACTATCGATAGCGAGTATCGATAACTATCGATAGTCTTGACTATCGATAGTTGACTATGGATAACTATCGATAGTTGACTATCGATAATTATGGATATTCGAGTATCGATAGTTGAACGTTGTCGTACCCACCACGAATATATTTATATTTAGTTTACAACGCAGAAGGATGCCCAAATTCAATGGAAACACTACAAACATCGTCTTAATATGCTATTTTTTTATATGTAAGCTAAAGGTTTGTGCTAATTAAAAAGGTTTGGATTAATAGTCATCAACTATTCACAAAGTGGAACTATTTTTTTCTTTTGTAATATCTATAGTAGTTGGTATTGATGTGACCATCAAACGAAATGCTAGTGTTAAGAAAATTATTAGTATGCAATAAAAAAAAACACAAATAATAAATAACAAGAAACAAAATACAATATAATTCTGAGGACATGTTATTTGAGTAGAATGGTAGGCACTACCCATAGTTATCGATAATCAACTATGGATAGTTATTGATAGTAAATATTATAGGTGAAAATATCGGTAGTGCCCACCACTAATATTAAATAAATCTGAGATTGTGACTGAGGATCAATCTAGTAGTTTTATTTTTTTATACTATGAACTCACACGCGGCCAAACTGGAAGAACTAAAAATTATAGTGTTAGGTGTATTCTTTCGTGTCAGTTCAGTTCAGTGTTTTCAGTCTCCCCACTCATCACTGAAGTGATTACATTCAGAAATCCCCTTACCCCTCAAGCATAAAGAAATTCTACGCTTAGTTAGTTCAATGGAATTCACATATCCAGAAATTGACCAGCAAAGGCACCATCGCCCTGGGTAGGTGTAGGAGGCTGTGTGGAAAGAATTGGGGCCTTAGCCCCCAAGATGACTCTGTGGTTGTACACAAGGGTAATTAGACCCATGTTAACGTATGGAGCAGTAGCATGGTGGCCAAAGGCGCGGCAGGCGGGGGCGGCCAAAGCATTGGGTGGCGTGCAGAGGTTGGCGTGCCTGTGCGCCGCGGGGGCGTTGAGATCGACCCCTACCACCGCGATTGAAGTAATTCTGAACCTGCCACCAATACATATTTTTGTACAAGGAGCCGCAAGGTCCACAGTACACAGACTCTTACATAGTCAAGTAAATCGCACGGGGCTGACTATAAAAAACTGCTAGACGAACTCAAGGAGGCACCTCTTTTAGGAATGCCATGTGATGGCATGGTTCAAACTCCTAACCTAGATAGGAAATATCAGGTCATAATACCAGATAAGAAGGACTGGGAGGCAGGTGCCCCGGTAAGAGCGGACTCAAACTGGTTTACTGACGGCTCTAAAACGGACTACGGCGTTGGAGCGGGAATATACACTAAGAAGCCTAAAAAGGCTCTTTCGGTAAGCTTCAGCAAAGACACGACTGTATTCCAAGCTGAGGTTGCTGCAATTCATCACTGTGTCTGAGAGATAGAAAGATGTACCGAACCGGGTAAAAGCGTCGCTATCTTCTCTGACAGTCAGTCCACACTTAAAGCGATTAGCTCCTCAAGCGTGGACTCTAAGCTGATTTGGGACTGTGTAAGCGCCCTAAATGAGGTGGGCACCCAAAGGAAAGTAACCCTAGCCTGGGTCCCTAGCCACTCGGGCGTGAGAGGAAATGAGGCGGCGGTCGAGCTGGCCAGGCGAGGTTCGTCAAGGCCATTCGTTGGAGCCGTCCCTCTTTCGGCACTACCAAACCGCAAATTAAAAAATCCATCAATGAATGGATATACAATCAGTCCAGAGAGTGGTGGCAAAAATCACCGGGACAATGGCAAGCAAAAGAGTTCCTAAGGAGCAGAGGCCTGAACTCACGAGAGATCTACTGAATAAAGACAGGAAGACTGTCAAAATGATTGTAGGTCTGCTGACTGGTCACTGTAGACTGAATAGGCATATGTACAACATAGGCCTGGCAGATGATGCAACCTGCAGATACTGCCAAGAGGAGGAAGAAACACCAGTTCATGTGCTGTGCCAATGTCAAGGCCTAGCGAGGACAATGTTTCTAGTAATGGGGGAGGAGAACCCCACAGCTAGTAGCTACATAAAGAAGCCGCTCCCAAAGATGATAGGCCTAATTAAGAGGGCAAAATTAGAGAGCGTCCTCTAGGAAAAAAGAGGATCACAATAGATCTGAAAAGATCGCGGTGAAACAGGTCTATAGGCCACCCCAATCCTAATCTAATCTAATCTAATCTAGTTCAATAAACGCATTCTTTTCCTTGACAAACTGAAAGTAAAAATCTGTTTACGTTCAGTTACATTACTTTTAGTTAGTTCAATTTATTCACCACGAAAGAATACGCCTATTGTTATCGAAATTACTTCGAAATGCTTTACTTTGTATTTCAAAAAAAAATCCATGTTAATATTGAGCTACTTTCGCTATATGCAAGAAAAATACTTACTACTAAATGAGGTGATTGTTTTTTTTTTATATATATTTCGCAATCATAACATTTTTACAAGGTTTCATTTATATCTGAACGTCGGGTATCAAAAAAAAAAAACGCAAAATAGTTTTAATCAGCAGTCAATATCAAATAAAATATTTGTCTTTGCGCTGTTGGATTAAACTTAATAGAAGCGGAGGCGGTAGAAGGTTAAAGACTATCAGATTTTTTTGGTGTATTCATATAATCACGGACAGCAAACAAAACATAAAAAAGAGCTCTAGAAACTCGAACATCGCAAACTCGAGTAACATGAGCCGTACTGAGAGATGACCATGGGAACAATACGAATCATCACGTACAGCTGATAAGTAGAATAGCAACTTGTTTTATTTTACATCTAGTATAGTTAGTCGTATTGCAGACACAGAATAGTTTGTACCTTGTAATTTGCGTTAATAAAAGCTTTTGTTTTTAAAAATTCTTAACTCAAAACGAATCATTTATTTCTCGAGAGATCAAAGGAGATCAACAATTTTTTACTAGTTGTGTCTGTTTATTGCACGACCTGCTTGATGACGTTGACATTTTATTTACGAAAAGCAAAATAATTACAATGCATTCCAAACTCCATGCTCCACCTACACGTACTACACGAGGCTACCTATTCTAAGTACTATGTATTAGTTTCCATAACTATAGAAATGTTGCTACTGTAATAATATATATTTCAAAGCAAGGGGCCTTGGGTAATTACAAACCTCGCCTTCGTCTCGGTTTATATATTTATATATGCCCGCTGCCTGCAATAGAGCACTTTCCTCACGTGGTTTGAATCATAAGTGAAATAAAAGTTTTGATAAGTACGAAGAAAGGTTTTTAAATGCATGATTGGTTAAAGTAAAAAATAAAACATTTTTAATTGTTTTTTAATACCATTTTTTTTTCTATTTGATTTCCTTTTTATATGACTCAAAAATAAAATCCATGCTATTACCGAGCTAATTTTCTTATATGCAAGGAAAGTATTTGCAGATGTTATTAAATGGGGGCGATTGTTGTTATTTCGTATCCAAAATTAAGTACGTGAAAAGATTTACATTTTGCATTTTGCAAAATATTTCATCAAATATAGTCTTGAACAACTCTAGTTAACATTTCTAAAGGATTGGTTTATAGCTAAAGATCTAATATCAAAGAGAAAAGCAAAATACTCTCTATCAACATTCAATATCGAATAAAATACCTACTTGTCTTCGCCTTGTAAGCTTAATAGAAGCGGAGGCGGTCGAAGGTTAAAGGCTATCATTTTTTTTTGTGTATTCTTATAACCACGTGCTGCAAGGAAAACAAAAAAAGAAGACCCCTCAACTCGAATATCGCGTGCTCGGCAGATGAAAAACACCAACAATTTTTTACTGGTTGTATTCGTTTAGCGCACGAGCTGCTTGATGAATGATGGCTTTGACGGATGGAATCATGAGTCGCACGTGTTTACTGCTGGCGCCAGTCACCAGATGTTTTTGGGAAAAATGCTTAACCTTTCGGCAAGATTGTGATAGCAATATGTCAATCTAAATTAATTAATGTTCATACTGACAGGTACTCAAGTTAATATTTCCCAAACTATTTCTAATTAATCTATTTTCCTTTCGTCAGAAATCGAAATATTAGATTTTTTAAGGTTATATTTTTTTTTTATTTTATTTGCAAGTTACATAGTTTTGTACCATTTAGTTTTGATATAAGCCAGGCTATCATCAGCTGTGCCCGCCATTACTATTAATTAGTTAGATTAACATATGCTATTAATCTTGTACAGTTACTCTAATTATCACAGTATGGATATACAGCGTGTCATTTTTTATTGGCTCTCCTCTGTCATGTGGGACAAACCGCCATTAACATTTCAAAGAGTGATATAGATTACATTGGTTTCTCTATTTGAAACATCTTAAATGTGTATTTTACTGTATACCATATCGGCCCGTGAACATTTATTAATAGGGACTAAACCTATGCATAAAAAAGCCTTAGTTGCCAAACACGTTGCAGTGAGAATGGGAAACCACTCCCACCGCCCTTCTTCGCTCCTGGCCGCAGTCTTTCCAAACAAACTATAGGCGGCAGCATAGATAACCGAATGGATGCAATGTCCCTAATAATAAATTGAAACCGCGATAATAGCGCCCTCTAATTAGCGGGGAACTATTAGCGATATAATTCACAAATAGGTATATTTAATAATAGTTAATAATTTTAGATTTTGCTGGTGAACGCGAAAAAGGAGAGAAGTCGTTATCGATTAGCATTAATTTTGTGGAAATCGAAAACTAACTTATCCCCTTTTTCACGTGCACCAGCGATTTCATTACTACTGAGAAGGACAAAGAAAAAAATAAATGCTTATTAATTACTTATATTCATTAGAAATTTAGTTAAAAGCATATACGAAACTAAAAATTCACGAATCTAATAGCAAACCTGCGATAAATATTCATTTTAATATTTGCAGACAGTTTCTATCCTATCTCTGTACCATATTCTATGCAGATTACTTACAAAAAAAAAGAAATAAGCACAACAGTAATAAAGGAAAAGTCCAAAATGTAAATAAACATAAACAGAGCACCCAGCACAACACATGTTCAAAGGTTCAAACCGTTTAACACAACAGCTAGAAGCCCGAGAATACGAGAGTACCATGACAGATAACAAGTATGAAGATAACTTAAGCTGTGCAAAGTGATGAGATTTGCCTCGACGTGAAGTTAGCATCTAGGCAACGTCACGGACATATGGCCAGAGACATCTATTGGTGTGGGAGAGTTGAGCCGCCATGACAGGATTCCTTTTCTCTCATTAATATTACATACCGTGGCGGCAGTACTAATCTGGCATGCATTGATGAATGTAGGTCTCCGCTGATATCAGTTATTTCTTTTTATCTCGATTTTTTATTTATTTCTCTTTTATTTTCCTCGATCTCCCGATTAGACGCTCTTAATATTTTATGAACGAGCTCATACCTTTGCCTTTAAAGGTATCGCCACGCCAAAAAAATATTTATGCTCTTAACAGCATAACTACTGCAACATTTTTGTTACAATAGGGCTATATTATGGGGTATTGACAGGAAAAAAGAAGCGATTTGTTCGAACATGTACTAATTTAAGATTGCCGATTATTTTTATTTAGTTTTCTTATAGGAATCTCTATTTTCTTCAATATTTAGAGGCACATTTTTAATTTCTATTGTAAAAATTCTTTTTTATTTCTTTTTAATATTTTATTTTAGAATAATGCAAATCTTTGTATTGGATTGATTGTTATCAGAAGTTTATTTAGCTGGATATCTAGATTATATTTACAAAATCCCAATATTTTTTCCTACATTGGCATGTTTATTACGCAAACTCTAGTAAGGAAAAGAATAAGTATTATAAATTCAATCCTTACTGCGTTGTTAAAGTTAGTTGCTCTTATTAATTGTCAGGAAAAAAAGTATTTGTGGCAAAAGTAGATAATGTTATCAACAGCTTATTACAGATCGTATTATCTCATTTAGTAGATCTTGAAAGTAAGTGACAAGGTAAGGAGTTGAAAAAAAAAACCTAATTGAACTTCTTTTAAGGAAAAAATTAGATGCAGGAAGAAATATTTAACCACCGATGGATCATATGGATCATAACATATTAACCAGAACACCTAAAAAAAATTAAAGCTTTTTTTTTGTTGTAGAGCATATAGAAGAAAAAAATTTAAATAAAATAAATTTCGAAATAATTTTTTCCAAAAGATATGTAGATGATTGCACAACCGCGTTAGAAGAAAAAAATATACCAGTTTTACTTAAAAATTTTAATTCCTTTCATCCAAGATGAAAATTTACAATTGAAATCGAAGAAAACAATAGCATTACCTTTTTAGACCTCAAACTCATCAACAATGATAACAAAATTCTAGCTAAATGGTATACTAAACCAACATGGTCTGGACGTTATCTAAATTTTAAGTCTTCACAACCTTTATCTCAAAAAGTTAGTTATTATTAGTTTAGCTGACAGAGCAATAAAATTAACAAGTCCAGTTTTTCGATCAGATACTATTAACAAAGCAAAAAATATTCTAGAACAAAATAATTATTCAAATTCTCTTATAAACAAAATATTCAAACAAGGAATTTTTCTTTTTTATAATAAATCAACAAAAAATATAAATAATAATCAAACAATTACAAAATTTATAAAAATTATGTTAAATATTTATCCGAAAAAAAATTAACCAAATTTTCAAACCATGTAATTACAAAATTGCCTATCAAAACACAAACAAACTATAAAACCAAATCTATTCAAAATTAAAATCAAAAATTGAAAAAAAGTAAAACATCACACATAGTTTATAAAATAGACTGTCAAAATTGTAATGGTGTATATATAGGTGAAACTATGCAATATTTGGAAAATAGAATAAAAGGACACAAATATAATAAAAATCTTACAGCTTTAAAGAAACATGAAGTAACTCAAAATCATACCTTTGAATTCAACAACGTAACAATTTTAAACAAAGAACAAAATTGAAAAACACGTAATATACAAAATTTTATAATTTAATTTTATAACTAAATACATTATTTTTAAAGAACTATTTAATTACAAAATTTAAAAACAAATAATCAAAACATCCTATTTTAAAACGCAATCTTTAAATAAAACATAATAATATATTCAAAATCATAGTAAACAAAACAATTTGTCATTTATTAAACAAAAACATTTTATTTATAATTTACACTTTTTACATTTATTTATATACTTGAAAAAACTTTGCAATAAAGCGAAACGTCGTAGTACTCATTCATGTTTTCAATATTTACGACCTAAAAACCAAGAGAAAAAGAAATTAAATACCTACCTAAAAAATTTGATGTTTTGGATTGTTTTTTTTTTTGAAATCTTTGCACAAAATTAAAAGACCCGTATTTTTTCCTAAAGCTCTATAGTATCTATTTACAAAGATACTCGCAATCAAATTGTGCAAAATCAATGAAATAATCGCAGAAGTCATGTTGTTTGGTTATGCATAAATTAAAAGAGTAAAACAACATACATATAAATCATGGTTTATTCTAATGTCCAAATTATACATTTCAGTTAATGGTACCTAAATTAGTTGTTAAGTTAATATGACCCCCTTTTTCTCCTGTTAAATAAAATAATATCTTTTTACTTTATGTTCTGCTGATATACCACAAGTTTTTGCTTGTGGTATATCAGCAGGAACAGATGTCGAGGAATTTGTAGAAGTGCTCATGTTGTGATTCAGATATCTGTACCATTTTTGCAATTTTTTTTTTTTTGATTTCAATGGAATTCTCCACATAACTTTCAGCGATGTTAGAAGATCGCCAACCACCGTGAAATTTTACATCTAATATTCGACCGCCTTGTGAAGCAAGTGCAGTATTTCCGGATAATTGCAATCCAGTGTGGTTCTGCCAGTCCCAAATTTCTTGAAACTGCAGTTTTTGTTTCGGGAATATTTACCACAATAATATCACCTCTGCATACATACATACATCACGTAAAGGTAATTTATATAATAAATTCCGAACAATGGCAAGTGCTGCTTTACGAATTTCAGCTGGTGTGCACGACAGATTATCATTATTGTATAGAAATGTTTATAATAAATATTTATAATATTAAATTTCAATTAAATTAGTTTCATTTATTATTATTGAACACTTTTAGAAAAACGACGATGACTTCACAGTTTTCAAAAAATATTTGACATATTAAGCCTACAATCTGTCATGTCACTCACAGGTATGTCTTTCTTATTTTTAGACATTTAATTAGTTAAAATTGGACTGGCTGGGAAGAAATAGTATTCAAACCAACTTTCTAATATTTCTGTTATATGTTTTTCAAACATTTGTTATATTACTATAGTATATTTCAAACCAAGGCAGGAAAGTGCTATTGCAACAGAAATATTAGAAAATTATATAAAAGAAATATTAGAATATCATATTAAACCCATATTACAAAGTAATATGCATAAAATATTTAAAAAAAAACTGTCGTTTATGATATAAAAAAATATATTTAATTTTTATATTTATTTAATATTTTTGTGCTACTTGGGAATAATCTTAACATTTCTTCTGTATATTTTCAGCCTAGTGGTTGCATTGAAATTTGATTTACTGTCCAAAAGGATACGAAAATATGATTCAATTTTTTTGAATTAACGAAAAAGTAAAATATTTTATGAAGAAGTTTCAGTTAATGAACAAAACATCATCCATCAACCCCAAGTCAAATATAATAATAATACTAATAATAATAATAAAAAGTCTTTATTGCCTAACCGCGAACTATTTATAGGACAATAAGAATTACAAACATAAAGAATAAGTAAATTAAAATCTGCAGAATTAAGAAATACTAGATAGTATACAAACAAATAGCTTTATAAAATATAAAAATAACTTAAACAACCCAAAAAAATAATAAATAACCTGTTTATACAGATATCAGCTAATACATTTGTACGTGCCGTCGGTAGAAAAAGGTCTCTGTAGATCTAACAGCAATACGTGGTACATAGAATTGTATCTTTGATAACAGGTCAGAACAATCGACTTTATTATCAATTAATTTCTAACAGTGCCTGCTGATCACGTCTGTCAGTCAAAGGCTCCATACGTATCTCGTCTATAATATTCTACAGGTTCAGCATGCGAAATATACATTACATAGGGAACCATATAATGCTAGTATGCTCCAGCTTCGACATTACAAAAGTAAAAAATAATATCCTTATTATGACTTACATTAAGTCTCTGTCCCTGGAAAAGTACCTAATTGAAATAATCCAGTGATTATACGCTGGACGTACTTCATTATCCCATCACTACGGAAACATTTTTTTAAAATCTACTATTAGCTCAATATATACTGGATTTACAAATAGCTATGTGCACAAAATAAAGCTTATATGCTGATTCTTGGCAGCATGATTCAACGCATATAACATAGCAATATATATTGCAAACCGTACATTGAAAATATGTATAAATATACCAAATTACAATCTATCTAGATTTAAGTCTAATCATAGCACCGTTTTCATATCTAAGCAGGATGTGCATAAGTCGTTGAGGTGAGTGACCAGGAACAGGAAGGATCACAAAATTTCTCAGCACCTGGCAGACTGTGTATTTGATTTCCAGCATCGCAAAACGCTGACCTAGAATCATAAGTGAAATATTAGTTTCATACGCACGAAAAAAGGTTTTTAATTGAATGAGTAGTTAAACTAAAGAAAACGTTTTTAAGCGTTTTTTATTACTATTTTCTGTAATTAGTATTTTTAGTTTTTTTTTTTTTTAATTAAGAAAGATGATAAATAACGAATTACGTCTCATCATTCAGTAATACAACTCTTAAACGTTTACACTACATTGGCTTTGTTTTACTTATACGCTTATTTTCCATATTCTACCTATTCGTATTTGTTTTTAATAAAGATATTGGTGGATTTCATAAATTTCCTTTGCTTTGATGTAACCGTATTAGCATCAATGTTTCTCGTTATTCTATTAATTCATCTTCATATTCCAAGTTCGCGAGCCTGGAGTCACACCAGAATTGCAATACAATTCCCGTTCACACTGCAACGACTTTTTCCTTTCATATTGCGCTGAAAACGGACGACTTGCCAGTTTGTTGTAGCAGCTAACATACGCCCACATTACATTCGCCATTGATTATACGTTACATTCGCGCTCGTCACGTGTCCACATTATATTCGCCATAAAATGCATGTTACATTCGCACTCGTCCTCTGACGTGTGCGAGCCTTAAGAATGATTAGGTTTTATGACTAACATCATTGATAAATTGATAATTCATTCTTATGGAGTGATATTTTCGTACCGTGTGTATTTGGTTGCAGACTAATGTTTTCGACATTTATTCCAATTGGTACTGCCCCTTTTCTGCCTTCAAACAAATTCTAGCCAATAAAATTTAAGTGAACTAATGAGATCTTATGCAGGTGGACTGATACCGTTCCCGATTACATCTAAAGGAAAAGTACCAGAAATAAGACAAACTTTTCACTTATTAAGTAGGATATTTAATTTAAAACATAGAGATTTGTAGTTTGTCAATTCATCTGATAAGAATTTGCAGCTTTTAATTTAATATGCGGTACACAATTTTTAAAACAGCAAGTGCTATTTTCAATGATCATAATATTTTTTATTATATTAATAAGAGAAAAAAATACATCATAGCTTGAAGAAACGAATAAGTATCTGTCGTCACTTTGTAGTAGTTTTCCGCAAACATACATATTTTTTTTTATACAATTTGCATTCAAATTTGGAGTTAAAAAGCCATTCAGGCTGCAAATTACTATAATAAACGTTGACTAAATTCTATTCGCAATTTAATTTGTCACACTTACTACTTGACATGGACAATTCTTCAATTATCATAAGTAACTTCATAAGGTACTGGTACGAAACAGCCCGTAAGTAACTTAGTTTGCTTCTTGTTAGTATCAGTGTTTAGGATCTCTTTTTTACTAGTACTAAGTAATCAGTGTTTTTGTCCCCTATTCAGCAGAACTTATTACTTACGATAATTATATTTTTAATTATGATTATTAAATTTTTTTCTCAGTGTACATACCAATGCAGTTTCTAGGACCAACACCAAAAGGTAAAAACGCATTGGGTTTAACTTCCGATGCGAATCTTGTAGGATCAAATTTTTCCGGTTCAGGATAGTATTCTTTATTCATATGTAATCCTTGCAGAGATATAATGGCAGACATACCTTTCGGTATAAATACATCGCCTAAAATGTATCTCAATCAACCTCTTACAGTATTTCATGTTTGAATGTATACCGTAGCTTAAATCTTCATCGATTAGTCTGCTTATTACTGGTGCAGGCGTGTTCAATCTCATATTTTCCTTTACAACCATTTCCAGATACCGCATCTCATTCAAGTCCGTCCACGTCGGATATCTTTTGTCGCTCCCAAATATCGACTGCAGTTCTTCAAATACTTTGGCCTACACGAGGAATGTTTAATGTTAAAAGATACATCCCTAATTCGTAATAAATGAAGATAGAATACTCACTTGTACTTCCGAATGTTTGGATAACACATAAAGGCACGTTGCAACGACAATAGCTGCGGTTTCGTGGCCCTGGAATTAAGTAAATCTAATTTATGTAAATACGCTCATTGACGATCGTTAATTACCGCAAACAGAAAATTTTGCGTCTCAAATACAATATCATTTTCCGTCAACGGTTGGCCGTCATGTTCTGCGTCCAGAAGGATATCAATAAGTGACGTTATCTTGTAATCCTTAATTACACCATTACTGCAACCACCATTGGTCATGTTTGTTTTCCGTAGCGCCTTCCTCTGCTCTATTACTTTTCTTGTGAAATCATGCACCCTTGCTGCCACTTTTCGCTCCTTCCAGTACTGACTGGTTAACATATAGATGGGTTGTATTCTCTTCAACGGGGAAAATAAACGATCGACCAGGAATTTTGCTAGAAGGTGGATATCTTCCACGTATTGAGTATTTTTCTTGGATTGCGCGTTTAATTTGATTCCCATAACAGTCTCTGTGAAAATGATTTTTCAATGATTACACCGTTAGAAAGAGTAAACCGAAGAAATATTTTTTAAGCATATCTTTTGTTTTTGTTCCAAAGTAATGTTCCTTACACCCTCGTTCGTTAAATATAATATGTAATTTAAATCAAAAACTTTCAAACAAATAATTTCTTTAACCAGAGGTTTATTTCCATACACAGAAAAATTTACTTTTCTCAAAAAAATATTCTGGTTAAAATTTTTGTTAATAATAATAATAATAATAATAATAATAATAATAATAATAATAATAATAATGGTGAGTCTCTTTAATGCACCAGATAAACAATCTGTGAAATGTAAATAATAATAATAATAATAATAATAAATAAATTAGCCATCTATGGCATATGGATGACTTGAAACTCTATGTCCAACAAAAGAATGATCTTCATGATCTCGTGGATTGTGTGGAATGTTTCAGTAGAGATATACAGATGAATTTTGGTTTAGACAAATATAAGATAAGTTGCATGAGGAGGGGTGTTTGGATTGAACATGATGGATATGAGGTAGCAGCGGATCAAGGTATCGTGACTGGAATGGAACAGGAAAAATCATACAGATACTTAGGATATCTACAAGTCATAGGAATTAATAATAAAAGTGCCAAAGAGGAAATAACTGATAAGTGCTTCCAACGCCTAAGATGCTTTTTACGCACTAAATGATCAGCTAGAAATATGACCAAGGCCATTAACACATTTGCAACATCGTATTGACGTATAGCTTTGGGGTTTTGAACTGGATAGAAACGGACCTTAACAATATAGATATAAAAACCAGAGTAAATACCAGTCGTAACAGAGCGCATCACCCGCATAGCGCCATTGAAAGATTTCATATAGCGCGACGTCGTGGTGGGAGAGGTATTCCTAGTGCTTATTCTCAACACTTTGTACAAATAAAAAATTTAAGAGATTATTTTATAAAAAAAAAGCAAACACCAGTAAAATACACCAAGCTATTGTACAAAGCGATAAGGAAATTACACCGTTGCGATTGGCAGATATATACGACCCCTCTACGAAAATTCACAACCCAAAAGATTACGAGAAAAATGGAAAAAAAAGTTCAGCAATTGAAAGGCACAATGGCTTCACAGGCATGGCTACAGACAGGCAACTTATTTGTTGAAACTGAGGGATATATAGCTGTTATCCAAGATCAGGTAATAGCGACGAAGGCCTACAACAAAAGAATCCTTGGAATTAACATGGAGAACATCAAATGCCGTATGTGTGATGATAAAGAAGAGACACTGGCATGATAGACATGGCGGAATGCTCTGTGATAGCACCTAAACAATACTTCGACAGGCACAACAGGTTGCGGCAATCATTCATCAAAAATTGAATATAAAATATCTTGACCTAGAAGACAAAACACCCTATTATACGTATGATCCCCCCCAAGTATGCGAGAATGTGAACGCTCGGTTATATTGGAACGGAAAAATCATCACTGACCGACCGATCCCGAATAACATCCCGGATATAATTTTAATCCTTAAGAAAGAAAAAGTTACATATCTTATTGATATTGCTGTACCCCTAGTATCCAACACCGATAAAACATATCGAGAAAAAAATAAATAAGTATTTACCATTGGCAGAAGAAATCAAGATCATGTGGGCCATGGATAAAGTTAGCGTAGTACCTATTATTATATGAACAAGAGGGGAAAAACCAAGACGGTTGCATAAGTCATTAAAAAGTTTAACCTTGGAAAAAACATTGTATTTTGAGATGCAGAGATCGGTACTACTTGATTTATGCAGCATGCTCCGGCGAACCATGGCTGAGCAGAACAATACTTAGGCATCTTGTTTTCAGACCGATGCACTAAGTTCAAGACCAAGTGAATAATTAAACTTGTGAAACTGTGAAATAATAATAATAATAAACATTTTATTTCTAAAGGCGGTATAAAAGTGATAAAAAAGCAGAACTCATATAAGCAAGAAATACTTCACATCAAACGCAAATAGCTTACGTGGTAAACGCAGTAGCAATTCAATTTAATTAAATACCCTTTAACTGCTTTTTTGAACTACAAAAAGTTAGCGACGTTTTTTATATTAGTAGATACACTGAGAAAATATATATTGTAGCAATTATATTATAAAGTCCTTTATATTAATTACTAAAATAATTATTGTCAAAAGGATAGTGTGTTGTTTATTAATAGTAAAATATTCCAATTTTAAAATATCTATAATAAGAGACACAATTTGGATTTTACCATCTACATTCAATGGAAATATACTGCATTCTAGTTTTAATAGTTCAATAGTTTGAATGAGTATCCATTAATTGACAATCATTCGAATGCGATTTTTAAGTTTTAATTGGGAACCATTCTTTAGAAGAAAATGAATTATCCCGTGATTCAAACCAATTCTTAGTGTGATAATAAGAAAACATTCAGTTGTTTTGAAAAACAATATATATATTCGAAGCAACCATTTATATTGCTTTGAATGAAAGGAACCTTTCTATTAGTCAATATAAAAACTTGACCATCCTTACCGCATATTATATCCAAACTGCACAAGTGCGTGTAGTTGAACGCATCAAAACCATCACTGTCCACTTCTTTTCTTAATAGTTCTATTAGCACATCGCATGGAGAGCCAAACGTTTCCACATATTTTTGTAATAATTGCACATTGAACGCTGGATTTATCATTTTCCTGGACTTCTTCCATTTTAGGGCTACAATATCGTGGCACCTGAGTTCACATGTAAATCAGAAATACAGTTAAGACACTTACGTTGACAAGTTATGAGCCCATCTCCGAGAAACGTCTTGGCAAATTCGTAAAGTGCGTCCTTTGTCAATATTGATTTAACGGTCAAGATTTGGTTAATCACGTCCTTATCACTGATTACAAGCAACGGTACCCCATAGAAGAGTTCAATTTTCAATAAAGCGCCATATTTTCTGATACAGTTCAGCAATTTTGTTTCAAGTTCTGTAAGGTAAGATTTGAAAATGTGCTGATAGTAACAGGCTATAACACATCAATTTGAGGTACCTGATGCTGAAGTAAATAAATATAAGTGTTGGAAAAGCGGTACTTCAGGCGGTGTGGTAAAACCTTTCAGACTTTTTTCAATTTTACGTCGATTAAACCAGACTCGTAGAAATAGACATGCCAAAAGGCAAGATAATAAAATGAAAAGCATGGTTGTGTTAATTATGTTTTCAAATCGCGATGGCTTTTGGAAAGATGATACATTCGAAACTGTTTTTAAACATATATAAATCCCCCCTCCAGCGCTGTAATTTGTGAATCGCGAGGTTGGAAAACTATATTAGTTAATATACATACTGATAACCCAACATTTTTTTGTCTACATGTTTTTTATGTAAACTAGAAAAAATTACAAATACTGTTGAAAGATGACTTGTGTTTTTTTTTTATAAATATAAAATCCCCCCTCCAGCGCTGTAATTTGTGAATCGCGAGGTTGGAGAACTATATTAGTTAATATACGTGACAAAAAAATGCAAGAATTATCAAATGAGTTACTGATAAGCCAACATTTTTTGTCTACAAGTTTTGGTTTTTTTTTTATTTGATTTTTTTTATGTGAACCAGAAAAAAATACAAATACTGTTGAAAGATGAGTTGTGTTTCTTAACTACTAGATTCGTCCTCACTCACAATCTCAGATTTATTTAATATTAATAAATTATAGCGACAAGTTTCGGGAATAGACTCCCATCCTTGGGCTAGAGGTAATATAAGTTGCAAAGGAAAAGTCAGAAAATGTAAAACTGTATAAATTGTAAATTATGTAGGAAAAATTATAGAGAATAATTAATCAATTAAGACAAACACATATGTTTGAAATGTTTGAACACATGTTTTGGAATTTTTAACATGTGTGTTTGTCTTAATTGTTTAATTATTCCCGTATAATTTTTCCTACATAATTTACAATTTATACAGTATACGGTACTATTACAGTTTTAGTTTGTTTTACATTTTCTGACTTTTCCTTTGTATGTATGTATCTATGTAGATAGAAGGGTGATGTTACACTGCCACTTAAGAGATCTGTTGTGTCCCCTATTTTTGCTGCTTTACAGCTAGCCTTCCAATCCTATTCCTTTCAGAAAGTGTAGGATGTCAGAGGGGCCCAGTCTAGGTAAGTCTCCCTCTTCGATTTCACATGCTCCCAGGTGCAATGCCCTCGAGTTGCACAGTGCTACGCAGTTTGAGAGGAGGTGAATGGGTGTTTCATCCTGTTCCCCATAAAATCTACATTCAGATTCCTTTTCCAATCCAAGCTTACTCAGGTGTCCTTTCAGTCTACAATGGCCTAAAAGTATTCTTGTTAATATGCGAACGTTGTTCTTACTCAGGTTGATGCATTCTGTAAACCTCTTCTGGTTATAAGTTCCCAGAAGAATTTTACTTTGCCTCATTCCCTGGAGATTTTCCCAGTAACTGGATTTTCTTTGCTCCATTTCTATTTTTATTTTCTTCAGTATTGTACTGTTACTTAACCCGTAAAAGGGTTCAGGCCCTACAAAAGGCATTCTAGCCCGTTTTTTGCGAGATTATCCGTTATTTCGTTTCCTTCCACTCCTGTGTGACCCGGAACCCACAGGAGGGTTACTTTATTTCTTTTGCCTAGCCCATTTAATTTCCCTAGACATTCCCAGACCATCTTTGAACTGATTTCATATGGCTCAGCGCCTTGATGGCTGCTTGGCTATCAGACATGATGATAATCTCCTGCTTTCGATAATTTCTATCCATATTGAACTGAACACATCTTTCAATAGCGTGTATTTCCGCCTGAAATATACTTGGATATTTTCCCAAGCTTTCGAAATATGTGGTTCTAGGCCCATATACTCCTACTCCAGTTCCCTCTACCGTTTTGAAGCCATCAGTATACCATTTGATGGCATTTCTATTCAAGTTCAGGATGGTGTTATGATCCCACTCGCTCCTGTTACTGAGCTTTATGATGAACATATCATCCCGGGGCATATCCCAGGTTTGATCACCGTCAGGAGATTGAGGCCTATGGCTAATCATTCCTTCCTTGACCATTCTGAGTGTGGTTCTTTTTGCAACGCCCTCTACTACAATATGGAGAGGGGTAAGATCTAATATATCGATAGCTGCTGTTGGGCAGGTTCTCATAGCCCCTGTTATGCAAACATATGCTAACCTTTGCACTTTCGAGAGGTTAATTCTCGCGGTGGCCAGATTAGTTCTTCTGCTCCATGCTACTGATGCATAAGTGATGATCGGTCTCACTATCGCTGTATACATCCAAAACAGTATTTTTGGGTTGCATCCCCAATTTTTCCCCGTAAAGTTTCTGCACACCATCAGAGCTCTTTTGGCCTTGTTGGTTACTTCAAATTCATGTTTGTTCCATAGAAGTTTATTGTCAAGGGCAAGGCATAGATATTTAACCTCCGTTCTCCAATCTATATTTTGCTCATCCAGTTTTATGGTTTTAAGATTGGATTTTCTTTTCCTAGTAAATGCTACTAAGGTTGTCTTAGTGGGGTTGACATTGAGTCCCATCGATTGGCACCATCTTCTCCTGAAGTTCAATCCTCTTTGAACTATGTCACGGAGGGTATTCTCAAATTTGCCTCTTGCGTATATGACATCATACATCATATCATCAGCATACCATTGGCAAGGTATGCCTACATCCGTCAGTCCGCATAAGAGTTCGTCTACTATTAGGCTCCACATAAGTGGGGATGTAACTCCCCCCTGTGGGCATCCTGTGGTCGTACTAACCGAGATGGTCTTATGTCCCACCTACGCCTCCACCGATCTGGTAGACAGTAGTTGCGACATCCATCTAGAAGTCACGCCGTCTATCCCCCTATTAATTAATGCTTTTTTGACAGACTCGTGGGGAGTGTGGTCGAAAGCGCCCCCTATGTTTAGAAAGGCGCACACTACGGTTTCTTTATTCGTCAGGGCATCTTGGATTTGGTCTGTCAGTTCCACTAATGCAGTCTCAGTGGATTTGCCTGTTTGATAGACATGCTGACATGGGTGCAATGGCACCCGCTCCAAGATGTAGAATGAATGAATGATGTAAGGCTGATAGGTCTGTGGGATTTAAGGGTGCGTGATGTCCTTTTTTCCTGCTTTTGGAATGAAGGTGACTTTAGCTCTTCGCCAAGCTTCTGGAATGTACCCCAACTCCAGACTACTTCGACTTATCCGAATCATGTGAGGAAGGATTTCTTCCTGCCCTCTCTGAAGTAAGACTGGAAAAATCCCGTCTACTCCCGGTGTTTTGAAGTATTCATAGCCCATTTTAGCCGTTCGCTGCTACATATGTGTCTGGCCAATGTAGTAGCTTCTTTATTTGGTCTTCTATATGTCTCGGAAGGATTTTCCGAGGCTCCCACTTTGCTTTCGAGAAAGTGAGTCTCTAGAAGGAGGAGAGCTCTTTCTTCTTCACTTTCAGTGAAGCTTCCATCTGGCTTTCTTAGTGCCATTCCTGAATCGATTCTACCATTCGCCAACCTTTCCTTTACAGAACATATTATCTCTAGCCCGAGGATGGGAGTGTATTCCCGAAACTAGTCCCTATATTTTATTAATATTAAATAATACTATCGATACTATCGATAATTATGGATATTCGAGTATCGATAAAAAACACAAATAATAAATAACAAGAAACAAAATACAATATAATTCTGAGAACATGTTATTTGAGTAGAATGGTGGGCACTACTCATACTTATCGATAATCAACTATCGATAGTTATCGATATTTAACTATCGATAGCTTCATTTGAGGGAGGAAAGTTGTACTTTTCCTCCCTAGGGAGAGAAATTGTATTGTGCCTCTCTAGGGTGGAAAGTAAGTGACATTGACATCATGAAACTGTACATCTTATAATATGTGACATTATTGATAGATGGCATTAGTACATTCGACCCAGTCTGAGCCCATTTATGAGATAATTGCTAAATTATTAGATATCAATTTTCAATTAAACTATTAAACACTTTTAAAGCGACGCTGACTTGACAGTTCTCAAAAAATATTTGACAGATTAAGCCTGCTATCAATCGTGTCATTCACAGGTATGTCTTTATTATTTTTAGACATTTAATTAAAATTAGACTAGCTGGGGAAAAAAATAGCATTCAAACCACGTGAGGAAAGTGCTCTATTGCAGGCAGCGGGCAGGTATTACAAACCAAGCCGAAAGCGAGGTTTGTAATTGCCCAAGGCCCCTTGGTTTGAAATATATTATTATTACAGTAGGAACATTTCTATAATTATGGAAACTACATAGTACTTAGAATAGGTAGCCTCGTATAGTACGTGTACGTGGAGCATGGAGTTTGGGATGCATTGTAATTTATTTTGCTTTTCGTAAATAAAATGTCAACATCATCAAGCAGGTCGTGCAATAAACAAATACAACTAGTAAAAAATTGTTGGTCTCGTTTTATCTCTCGAGTTTTTAGGGCTCTTTTTTGTGTTTTGTTTGCTGTCCGTGGTTATATGAATACACCAAAAAAAATCTGATAGTCTTTAACCTTCTATCGCCTCCGCTTCTATTAAGTTCAATCCAACAGCGCGAAGACAAATATTTTATTTGATATTGACTGCTGATTAAAACTATTTTGCGTTTTTTTTTTTGGATACCCGACGTTCAGATATAAATGAAGCGTGTAAAAATGTTTACTTGAGTTATCGAAATGATTACGAAATATATATAAAAAAAAAACAATCACCTCATTTAGTAGCAAGTATTTTTCTTGCATATAGTGAAATTAGTTAATATTAGCATGGATTTTTTTTGAAATACAAAGTAAAGCATTTCAAAGTAATTTCGATAACAATAGGCGTATTCTTTCGTGGTGAATAAATTGAATTAACTGAACGTAATGTAACTGAACGTAAACAGATTTTCACTTTCAGTTTGTCAAGGAAAGAATGCGTTTATTGAACCAACTAACCGTAGAATTTCTTTGTGCTTGAGGGGTAAGGGGATTTCTGAATGTAATCACTTCAGTTGCCAGAGTGGGGAGACTGAACATGCACGAAATAACGTCAAATTACGTGAATGAATTGAATATCGTTCACTTCGATCAGTTTATTCATCACGAAAGAATACACCTAATATGAACACTATAATTTTTAGTTCTTCCAGTTTGGCCGCGTGCGAATTCATGGTATAAAAAAATAAAACTAATCTGGTAGTCTCATTTCAATCTCAGATTTATTTAATATTAGTGGTGGGCACTATCGATATTTTCAACTATAATATTTACTGTTGCTGATGATTGTCAAGTTTATCCTTAAACGCTTTTTTAACTACGCTAACCGAAATTAACCCATAACCCATAATTATTGCAGTATCGCCTCTTCCGCTAATTGATCCGCCCTCTCATTACTAATTGTACCCACGTGAGCCCTAGTCTAAAAAAGAGTTTTACACCCCTCCTGCGTAACATATCCCAAGTGTCTAATAACCACAGCGAGGATGATTTCAGGCGGCGACATACAAGGGAAGCATGTTTCTCTCTTCATAAAGGTATATGTAAACGGGCACTTGACTATTTGTACTGCTAGCTGGTAGAAGGGGACGAACATCACAGGCGATACTCCAATAGCAGCGCAGCGGGCTTAGCATGTTCTATCGTGCGATAGATGATAAAATACAATTACATAAAAAAGACAGTGGCGTCCTTACGTCTTTCTTAGCACTGTTGTATATTAAAATTAAAAAAGTTGTTTTTAAATTATATATCGTACAATACGCAGTTTATTTAATTTCTAACTGCAGTAACGTGATACTTTTAGTAGTTTTAGATTTTCTATAATAGTAAATTACTGCAAAAGCTGTATTTCATTAACACTACGCACTAGTGCAATTTAAAATAAAATAAATAATATTAAAGGCATGCGTGTGTAATTACAGACGTTATTTTAATAAAAGGGAAGAGTTTACTTGTGAATTTGTTTCTATTGTTGACATCCAGATATAATATGATATAAAAATGAAAATTTAAAACCTTTAGCAAGAAAACCTGAAGCAGATGGCAAAAGAATTATAACTGAAAGAAAATGTACTTTGAAACAGAAAGAATAAGTAAATTACGAAGTAGAAAAGGTAAGAAACGCCTTTATTATTTATATATATTATTATTCGCAAAACGCAAGGAAAAAACAACTCTTTTGTAGGGAAACATATGAAAGTAATACATACGTACAACGATTCTCAACAAAAGACTACGAGCACTGAATAGTACTTACCACTACAAAGTTTACTGTAATTTACTATTGATTTAAAAATAATAGAAAATTCTTTCAAGCTGAACAATGTATATTAAAGTAATTTTAACATTATATGTAATATGTATATGTAGTTAAAAGTTTGGTGAAGGAACTTCAAGTTTCTGTTACTGAAGACTTCTTTTTTTGGTATAATTGTTTTTTTCTAACAGTAACCGCATTATACTTATATGCATGTATATATGTAAATGACACAATTCTCAACAAAAAACAAAATGCAGCAACGGTCACACGTATGTGCACGTCGCACAGTGGGATATAGGCGGAAAAAAGTCTATTTTTCGAATATGCGCTATAACTGTTATTTTAGCTTCATTCTGAAGCAGTAGGATTAGAAATGATTATTTAATACGAATAGTTACATAAATTAAAAGTGCTGACGTTCAGTAGCACTTTGAAGTTGAATGATGGTATTCATCGAATTTTTACTTGAAATATTACTGAAAAGTAAGAATGCATATAAGCGAAACAAATTAAGTTTTGAAACAAATAGTAGCAGAAATGTTAAGGTGGAGGTTTATGCTTACTATAACAGTAACAATCATTAAGATCTAATGATATTACATAGGGTTATTATTTAACTTAAGAAAAAATGCAATATCATTGACACGAAAATATCCGTCTAGACTTTTCAATGATAGCGCCAACGACCGCCAAGCTGATTCTTTCTTCTACGTGTTCTCCATAGCCCAAGGAACAAGACCGAATAAAATTTAGCTGCCACTTTTTGCCTCTAGCTGAAAAATAGCTAAAAATCTAGTACCGCGCACAGTATACAATATTGGCGCAGCACTAGGAAGGATTCTCAATTAGGTTACCCTTATACAGTTTTGTAATTTTGACGGACACAAATTATTTGTAATTGCATAAGTAATATTTTACCTATTATACTAAAGTATTATACGGTGTGATCCGCAACTGACGTGTCCGCAATTATTATTAAAAAAATAAAAAATATTAGTTTTACTCATGCATACTCTTTAGTATTATTAATGTTAATTTACTGATGTGTAAGTAAGTGCAGTACTTATAACTTAACATCCGCATAAATAAAATAATTGGAGAGAAAAAGTTTTAAATTTAATTTTTCACACAGAAATTACTAGATAACTATACTGGCAATGAGGTGATATTTATATATATTATATCAAATTCGGGATTTTTTTTCTCAAAAGGTAAATTAAAATTAAATTCGAAAGTAACTTAAAATATATAAAATAATAATATATAAAACAGAGCAAAAGAAACTACCGGTATGTAAAACAACAACAACAAACTAAAAATATAAGAAAATAACTTTTTTTTCGAAATGTAAAAATTAAATAAACATAAATTGTAAGACCAAAGATATTTGCTGATAATTTGTGTTTCATTATTATGATTGCTTCATATTTCATATAAAGGAAACGTATTTTTTACTAATAGGAATAGATAATGACAGTGAGAAATTGATTTTACAATTTTTTTTTTTATTGTGGATAGTTAAATTTAATGCAAAGTTAGATGGGTAATTGCCTGAAATTTAAAGTAATATTTAGACTACTCAATTATTTTAATGTCGATGGTCGCGTTTTTTACAGATTTGGCGATCTTATTCTCAAAACCGCAAACAAAATAGCATACAGTGATATTTTTTGCCGCTAGTTCGAAAAATATACCTACATCCTTTTTATTTCATTTTCATATCGAGGGTAGTTCATATTGCACCAGTCTTTGGCGGTATATCTTTCCAAGCTAATACTGGATACAATATCAATAAATTATGATGTAATGTGCAGTGAATTAATCAAGTCTAAATATCAGTAATGACTTAAATGTTTTTTTAAGTGAAACGTATCCAATAATAATTGAAACAAAATCAGCATACTTTAAATAAAATAAAAAAGAACTTTGTTTCCAAATTCAAAAGAAAGTGGAACAATAGCCACAGAACTAGAGAGAAAAAAAATTAATGACAACAATGAATGGCTACAAGATGTTTTTATCGTAAAACTCGACACAGAAAAGGAAGATGCTATGGATGAAGCACCACCATCTCCGAAAAAAAGGTCTTTATCAACAGGCCTCCCAACAAAGAAATTCAGTGAATGTTGTGATCGCACTAAGCGGTACAAGATTCAATAACTGCGTGAAATTTTTCCTGAGGAATAACTTCAAGCTGCTGCTAGTGGAATTGATACTCTAAGATTATGTAGAGGCAAAATATATGGCGACAGAGAAGCATAGCTCTTATGATAGATGCAGATTTATCCAAACATCAATGATGGGATAGAAATGCACTCAAGAACGTGACCTCGATGTTTTTCCTCCTTATTACTTAATACATAAAGGAAAAGAAAATGCTATCGTCCCAATATATACTATTAAGAAAGTTGCGTAAAAATTGAAATTACAAAGTCTTCAACAACATGGTGAAATATTAATCGATTTTAAATGTAGAAATTCCTTAAACTTTTATTTCCTTTATCAATAATTACCCTCTAATATGCTAATTCAAATATTATTTCTAATGTCATAAATAGTTAATTATATATATAATCACTGTACGAAATTTCACTCCGGAACGGAGTGTGGTTCAAAAGTTATTTAATTTTTTCCGCAAAACCGCCTAAATTGACCAATGTGCGTCGTAGCGACACAGGGCAAGTCTAGTCGGCACGATGCGGGCACATTACGGGCGTGCGCCCCTGCCTTGGACGATGTAATGCCAGTTCGCCCGAAATTGCCCTCCCTCTGCTAATAACAAATCGGTCGGATTTTTTAGATTCCCTAACGTCCCTAGTACAGTTACAATTCGCACGTCCCATAGAAATTCCCATTCGCCCCTAATATAACGTATTTCCTGATTTATTGCAACTAATTCCGCATGAAATTTATTGCATATATTATGCTATATCTTGCATTGTTGTTGGATGTGGAAGCCGATCCAATCGCGATAAAGACAGTTTTTATTCCGTTCTTAGGATTACCAATCATAAGTTTTTAATAAAGAAGAACGAACAATTTAAAAAACGTAGGGATATATGATTATCAACGATAAGACGAGAAGATCTACCTGAATATACCATGTGATTCAAAATGATTGTCGTAAGAAAAAAACTGTTTTCCGGAAAAATTTATCTATACTTATTACCAATTTAATGAGCGAAGTTAGCTACATACAAATTTCATACACTAAATGAATTTTCTTGACATTTAGCGGCATTGGCGTTCGTGTTGTAGTATCTTTCGATTATTTATCTTATATTTTTTTTCAACTCGTTTAATTTACATCTAATATCACAACAATAGTATTTCTGAATACTGTAAGAAAATAAGGGAATTTTCTGTGGTATTAGCTCAACAAACAGGTAAAAAATCAATATTAACATTAAGTGAAATAGTTTATACATTTTATAATTTTATAGGCTTATCATACACTTCAGCGCAATGAGCTGTCAAAGAAAGTTACATTTTCATCCCTATAAAGTTTCTACGGTACAGGATTATTACCATTTAGATCACGATAGGCGATTGGAATATTGTCATTAGTTTAATAACAATTTAAGGGGCGATGCTTGCTAAACAAATCATTTTTCTCGGATGAAGCCTGGTTTCATCTAACAAGCTATATCAATTCAGGAAACTATCGTATCTGGTCTGCAAAAAATCCACATGAATTTCGAGAAACGCAATTGCATCCCGTAAAAGTTGGAGTTTGGTTAGCTATGTCCAGGCAACGAATAATAGGGCCAATTTTCTTCGAGGAAACTGTAACAGCCCAACGTTACCAACAGATGTTGGAATTGTTTATTGCCGAGTTACAAGAAAATGGGCTTGAAGCAGGTTATTTTCAGCACGATAATGCTCCAGCACATACTGCTCGACAAACTGCCAATATCTTCACAGTTTTTTGCTGACAGGTTCGTTAGAGCACAAAGATGGCCACCAAGATCGCCTGATCTAACCCCATTAGATTACTGCACGTTCGGCTATCTAAAAAATAGGATCTATAGAAACCGCATACATACCATAGAAGAACTGAGAGATGCAGTTTTTTCACTTAATAATAATACTAATTGTGTGTTATAATTTTAAGTAATAAATAAATTTAGTTAAGCACCAGTTAGTACTGAATTGTAAAATCATAATTTAGTAAAGTTAAATTAGTTACATTTCATTTTTACAAGCAGAAACACCAATCCATAGGTTACGTTTTCCTTATTTATGACAGATCCGTTTATTTTCTTATGTTCCAACACTGACTTAGTTCAAACCTTCATTACAAACACGCGGCATATACCTACACCCTGTTACTATCTATAGGAGCGGAATTGACAATCATTTTGAATCTATGTGTAAAGTGAAGTATCAGAGAGTATCTAGCAAGCATTTTATAACAGGTAGGTACTACATTAATATAATCAATTTGTACTAGATGATAATAGTATTTTAAGGTAAACCTGCTCCTCTAGAAGATGAAAGCCATCCTGATTGGGTATGGAGCACAGTTCTCAAAAAAGTGCCAATGTCGAGAAGATCTCAAAAGAAAAGAAAGGTTGGATACATAAAATCTTCCACGTTTACGTTTTCAACGCCATGTGCGTGATCTATTGATGGTGAATGGGTTTTATTCCTTACATGAGTTTTTACTTCATAAATTCACCTAATAATTTTATAATTATTTTATATAATCATCACTTTTATTTTTAATTGTATTTTACTCTTACCTTCATTGTTTGTACGATAATTACAATCGGTATTACTTTCCCTTTGTCTGTAATGTATTATCATTATTATCACTTTTATCTTTCTTATCACCGTGTCATTATCCTGATATTATCATTAGTGTTATTATTATTATTATTATAATTATTATTATTATTATTATTATTATTATTATTATTATTACTATTGCTATTACATTTAATTCTTTTCTTTTTTATTAAAAATCTGTTACAAAAGTAATTTAATTTCCTTCAGAGTGTCTTTATGATCCTTATGATCACTGTTACTGTTGTCATTATTATCTGTACGATAATTTACTATCGGTATTACTATTATAGCTTTATTCTATTGTTATCATTGCCATTATTACCATTATTATCACTTTGTCATTATCATTAGTTTTTTTTTATTATTATCATCATTATTATTATTAATTATTATTATTATTAATAATCTCTTAATTAATTTCATTCATTTCTTCATGGTGTCCTAATGATCGCTGTACCATTGTCATTATTGTCGGTATTACTACTTTTACTTTAATTTAACTTAATTAATTTACTTAATTATTATTATTGCCATTGTTATCATTTTTTTATCACTTTTCTTTTTTAATTTTGTCATTCATTTACTCAGATATTATGATTAGTGTTATTATTATTAAGATTAAATTTTATTTTGCTTTCTTTTCTGACGTTTCCTAATACCTTTGTAGTTTTGTGGTCTTTTGGAAATAAAGTTTACTTTACTTTACTTTACTTTACTTTACTTTACTTTACAAGAAGAAAGTTAGAGATGTCTGATATTGTCCAAAACACAATAAAACAAAAAAAAAGTCTTCAAAAATGGTTCTTACTGTCACAACTTTTTCGACATAAATGCCTTGAAAAACTTGCATAAATCTTGATGATCGACTGAACGCGGTTTGTTTTCTTACAACCGCCATCTTAGGTCGCGCGATTTAGATTGGTCTATTTGCTTGAATGTGCATTTATAGGTTATAAAAACTCAAAATATTCAGTTCTTTTTTTCCAGTTCCTTTCGAATCTGCTCATAAAAATTTAAAATAACGGCTACCCATTGCCGTTCGTTATGATTGTTCAAAATACTTTCCATCTGCTTGAAAACAATTATAATACATACATACGGAAATTATCTCTTATGCTTCGCGTTTTTTAACATCATTTAAGTTATTGATGTCATGTTGCGATACAATTTATCAAGCCGCCAACGAAAATATTGCTTTTTTATGCATACTGTAATGTTATCTGGGCTCAGTTGCAATACTGTGCTCTTATCAGTATATGCTATACCTCATTAACTGTACGATTACGAAATGCATGATTCTGTCAGAAATATGATTAAGGAATGTGTATTTTTTTCTCTAAAACAAATAAACACGCTCTATTTATTTGTATAACCTTGATTTCTTTCTTCTAATCGCTAGAGATATTATATAGGGCAAGCAAAAGTAATGAGGAGCGATTTATCAGTCTCAAAGAAACGTTTTCCTTTTATTTTATAACATTTTGTTGACATGAATCTGATATTGGTAGGAAATAAAGAAAGACAACAACTTTTAAAGAGTACAAACTAGTGATGGGTTGTTACGAAGTGAACTTCTATTTTGTAGCAGCTAACAACCGAACCGTTGGCAGTTTGTAGCAGCTATTCAGTATCAAAAGAAGCTGCTACTTTTTGTAGCAGTTTCCTGATATAGTCGACAAGTGCGAATGTTGTGAAGCATACATGTATATTCTCAGCAGTATAATATAGCAGTAAAGCAGTGTATAAAATGTAGTGATGTATAAAACTGCTTCTTTATGTTAGCAGCTACAACCTGCTTCTGTAAATGTTTGTAAATATGTTGTTCGCGCGCTCTCGAGCATGCGAATTTTGTCGTATAGGGGTATTTAGATCGTCTTGATGACTTTGGGAGGTGCGTGTCGCAGAAGGGATTATTTTCTTTTCGATGATTAAATTAATTATTTTTTTACAACACCGGTGAGGAATGGACCTAATAATAATTTAAATAAGTAAATGGATTTTTAATTTTTTGTTCATTTATCAATCTGGCATTTTGTAGTTGTAACTTCAGTGCTTATGTAATAAAAAAAAACGTTATTTTCATGTGATTATTAAATTGAAGAATTTAGTAAGTATTTGTGAAATAGATTTGAATAGCTTCCCTTATTATTAAAATCACATTGATATCATTATAATAATTGGCACTAAACTATTGCAATACATGTTGGTTGTATTTTATTCTAGTAGTAAATTTTAGTGGTAACTTGTAACTGAAAGACTAACAATAATTTGTGCATCGTATATGAATTTGGGTGGTGATAATAATACAAGGAACAAAAATAAATACATAAAGGCTATATGTATTTGATATTATAAATTTAGGAAACATTTTACTGGTAACAAAAAGCACTTTGGGGCGGTGTGCAAAGTGGTAGAAACTGTGACAATAAATAATTATTATTATATACATATATAAAAAAAATGATTTGATTGTAAATTTTGTAACGGTTGTAGTCTTTGTTTATCTTCGAAAGGGACCAACAAAGTCTGTTAATTACACTATGAGGGGAATATAGGATATTTAACATATGAGAAATACCTATATAGGCAAATGTAGCTAAAAATTGTACAAACTAAATTAAAAAAAATTATTGCAAATTATGCAATCACCTTACATTAACACAAAACATAAGTGAGGACACATTTATCATGAAACAAAATACTTTTGAAAAATTACAATACATATAATTACATACAAATAACAATGTAAAATATTAACTGTACAGTGGGTATGCAACCCTACATACATGTCAATTTAAGACTGCACCGAATTCCAGCAACTTTTCCTATATTCTCATATTAACATATTAATGAAATTGGATTATAAATATATATAAAATTAAATTTATGCAAAATTAACTACACTGGAAAAAATATCCTATTTCGAAATGAATTCGATCCAAATTTTCATCTGCCAAAATCTGCTATCAATATTTAATACTTTCATTCTAAATATTAAAGTTTCAGTCTGCAGTTATCTTGCTACCGTACACCTTTTCTACCTGAAGTGAAAATTATGAAGACAGATGCCACTGAACTATTTCCCAAATTCAGTCTTCTATGTCACCTGGATAGTTTGACCTTTTATGTTGTATGATGTATCCTTTTGTTATATCCTTCCTTTTTTTAAAGGTAAAAGTAGGTTACACAACTGTGCAATTAAATAAACCACGTCAATATATCGTAAACATCGTAAATTGAAAATATAACATGTATAAATATACCAAATTACAATCTATCTAGATTTCAGTCTAATCATAGCACCGTTTTTATACCTAAGCAGGATGTGCATAATTCGTTGAGGTGTGTGACCAGCAACAGGAAGGATAACAAAACTTCTTAGCACCTGGCAGATTGTATACTTGATTTCCAGCATCGCGAAACGCTGACCTAGAATCACAAATGAAATATAAGTTTTGATAAATATGAAAAAAGGTTTTTAAATGCATGACTGGTTAAAGTAAAAAAATAAAACATTTTTAAGCGTTTTCTAATACCATTTTCCCTAATTAGCATTTTAGTGTTTTTTCTTTAATTAATTAAAGAGTTGACAAATACGCAATTACGTATGGCCGATATGATGTCACAAATTTTAAGAATGGAAAAATCGTTGAAAAAAAAACCAATCCCCCAAGTTAAGAGTTCCAACCAGTGCCAGCGGCATACATAGGATTCTTTTTTATAAACTCACTGTTTGAGAGATAGCACAATGCTAGAATAGGTTTAAGATTAGATAGAAATTAAGAATAGAACAATGCTTTATTGACTCTCATAAAGGAAAGTAATTTTATATTTATATAACATTTTTCTCTGCTGTTCACTTTTTAATTAATGACAATATTTGAATTTGGTTTCGTTGACGTTATAAGAGCCTGAAGATGGCCTAATTTCGGCCGAAACATGTAGCCTTTTATAGGTTTTAATAATTAAGAATGGAATGAACAGTATTTATTTACATTTGAATATTTATCTATTCAAGTAGAAAACATCTAAAAAAAGAGAAAAATATATCATACTTTGAAGAATCTGATTCAAAATAAATAAATAAGTATCTGTCGTCACTTTATGGTAGTTTCCCGTACGCATACATATTTTTTTGATACAATTTTCATTTACAAAATTTAGAGTTAAAAAACTGTTTTCCTGCCTAGGCAGGCAAAAATGTCACTAAAGGTTGACCACATCAGATTCCACATGACAGACGTGTAATAAATTGTCATTAAGCTACTCTTCAACCATGCTAAGATGAACTGGTGTGGAAATTACAGAAAAAGATTTATTCTCGAATACGTCAAAATACTAAGATATGTAAAGCTGGTTTTACATTTGTCAATTTATTGATCAATTTCTAGAACTTAGACGACTTGACGTTAGTTAGGTTTTTACATCTGCCAATTTCAATTTTAAGCTCAATTTCTAGTTCAGTTCTCTTCAATTTGAAGCTGATACCTCGGGGTTTTACACTTGTCAATAAATTGATCAATTTCGTTCTAGAAATTGATGAATTAAAACATGTTCTATTTTTGCGTCAATTTAACTTCAATTTTATAGTAATTTTAGTAACTTTTTGTAAAAAGATGATGTAGGTAGTAGACAGCGACCAAAAGTCTGTTACACCTGTGAAGTAATTCTATATATATTCATTCATTTGAATTGGAACAATTGTAGTTAATCGAATCACAATATATTATTTTTGTAATTATAAGTAGCTTAAGTTCATGTAGATTGTTCGAAATAATTGCGAATTTGCAGTCTAATGAGGAGAATGAATTCAAAATGGCAATGAAATAGACTAAAAAGAGTTGTCTTCTCTTTAATGTTAATGAAAATTATAGGGAGAACAAGAATAACATAAATTGACTGTCTACTAAACTATTCCAGCAAATTTCCACTATTAACATTTACAAACGAGACTTATAATAAGACATCTACATATATATTTACCTTTTTCTAGTTATAAATAGTAATTTAATTTGAAAATACAAAATAGAAGAATATAATGTTTTTATAAAATTATAATTAATTATTTACTTGCTCATAAACTAAATTTAAGATCTCTTTAGTTTCAGAAAATTCATCTTCTGCTGATCCTTCAATCTTCTTATTTCTCAAGCTACCATTCTACATAAACACAATTTAACTTATTACTTGATAGTTTTTAAACACAATACCCTTCAATTGATCAGTACCTATACATGAAACATTAAACAATATTTAGCAATTTTCAAGATACATTTACTATATCTATACAATAACCTAAAATTACAAAGTAGGTATATCGCTTCAACTACAAACACCAATCTCTGAAATTGGAATTATCCAGAATCTTCTACATGTAATAAACATCAACACAAAAACAGGTCAAAAACACAACACGAAATCTGACAGCAACAAAATTCTCTATGGTAACAGAGAGCAGTTCCCATTACCACTGTTAACACTAAAAGGATCTAAAACTCCCTTCACATAATTACACTTTACGTTCAATTAAATGATAGTGTAATGCAATAAAAGTTCTTGTTTAAGAACTAGAAATTGATCAAGTTTAAGATCTAAAAAAAACTAAAATATTTATAAGTATAATACGAAATCAAGTTCTAATTTTAGAACTAGAAATTGATAAATTTCAAGTTCTAGAAATTGGTCAATAAATTGACAAATGTAAAACCAGCTTTACATAAACCCACAAACAAACAAGCAAGAAAACTGTAGTTAAATTGACAGTTCTATACGCAATAATAAACACTTCGTTTTTGAAACTCAACTGCACGTAACATCAGTAGCTGCTAGTGCATACGTCACAGGCAGGACCAATACAATGATTGAAGTTCGTGTGCTATCGCCTGAAATACGAACTTATACGAAGAAATTCGATTATTGTAATGGGCCTGGAAAAACGTAAGCATCAGCCGCCCCTGCGTAACACCTAAATATACCTAATTATAGACCTTTATATTACGAGTGGGTGAATCGAAATAGAGGTCCAATGTCAGTACGAGAAATAGTACATTGAATGAAGCATCAAATTATCTATGCTAGTACATACCAATGCAGTTCCTAGGACCAGTACTGAAAGGTAAAAACGCGTTGGTTTTAATTTCCGATTCGAATCTCGTAGGATCAAATTTTTGCGGTTCAGGATAGTATTCTTCATTCATATGTAATCCTTGCAGAGATATAATAGCAGACATACCTTTCGGTATAAATACATCGCCTAAAAAAAAATGTATCTCAATCAATCTCTTAGAGTATTTAATGTTTGAATGTACCGTAGTTTAAATCTTCATCGATTAATCTGCTTATTATCGGTGTAGGCGTGTTCAGTCTCATAGTTTCCTTTATAACCATTTCCAAATACCGCATGTCATTCAAGTCCGTCCACGTCGGATATCTTTTGTCGCGCCAAATATCCACTGCAGTTCTTCAAATACTTTGGCCTACACGTGAAATGTTTAATTTTAAAAGATACATTCCTAATTCTTAATAGATGAGCATAGTATACTTACTTGTATTTCCGAATGTTTAGATAGTGAATAGAGGCACATTGCTACGACAGTAGCTGCGGTTTCGTGGCCCTGAAATTTAGCAAATCTAATTTATGTAAATACGCTCATTGATGACCTTTAATTACCGCAAATAGAAAAGTTTGCGTCTCAAATGCAATGTCATCTTCTGTTAACGGATGACCGTTACGTTCTGCGTCCAGAAGGATATCAATAAGTGACGTTATCTTGTAATTCTTAATTATACCATTACTGCAATCACCATTGGCCGTGTTTGTTTTCCGTAGCGTCTTTCTATCCTCTATCACTTTTCTTGTGAAATCATGCACTCTTGCTGCTACTTTTCGCTCCTTCCAGTACTGACTGGTCAACACGTAGATGGCCTGGAACCTCTTCAACGGTGAAAAAACACGATCGATGGTATATTTTGCTAGGACGTGAATATCTTCTACGTATTGGGCGTTATCTTTTGCTTGTGCGTTTAATTTGATTCCCATGACAGCCTCTATGGAAAAAGATTGTATAACGTATTATTCTTTACTAATTAAATTGGTCTCAGTTGGTATACAGGTATTCCACGTAACTGGTTCATTAAAAGTTTTCTTTTTTTTTTTTCAATAATCTTTATTCATAGCCAATATACAATTGGATTGAATGCGTCATAAAACTACAAAACACAATAAGTTCAATAAAAACAGAGAAACAATAAAACAAAAATAAAATAAAAGGCAATCAAGAAGATAAAAACTCATTAAAACTGTAGAAGCAGGTCTCGCTAAGATATTTCTTGAGATGCGTTTTGAATACTTAATTGATTCAATGTTTCTTATTTTCTCTGGAAGTTGTTGTGAATCGTCATACATACAAACTCAGGAGACTTACGAAACAGCGCCGTACTGTGATGCGGGATTGACCATGAATTATAACCCCTAGTAGAATACCCATGTTTTGGTAAGAATTTATTAAAAGTATCTAAGTTCGCTTTAGCAAATAAAGCACATCGGTAAATATATATTGATGGGTAAGTCAGAATTTTATTTTGTTTAAATATAGGTTGGCAGCTAGTTTATCATGTTCTATTATTTACTTATATTTGAGATTTTGGCACCAGTATCTGTTCGATTGGAACTATAAATGCAAAATATCTTAACCAAAATATCACTTCCGGTTTGACCGGAAATAGATGTCAACTTTCTTATTTTAATTAGAATGATATAATTTTTTATTTATTTTTGGATTCTACAGCTATAAATACGTCAGTTTTCATTAGTATTTCCTATATTTTAGTCATAATCATTGCATCATTGATAAATTATTATCTCGGTTAATACTGCAAGTAGAGACTTCAAATTTGCTATGTAATGAATGCAGATATTACTCCATGAAACGGTAAGCACACTTTACTTTCTAACATACAGGGTGTTCAAAACTGAGGAACAAAGTGACATATTTTCAAATGCAGAAAACTCAATTTTTTTAAATAGAACACTGTAGACATCTATTTCCGGTCAACCGGAAGTGATATTTTGGTTAAAGTATTTCAAATTGATAGTTCCAATCGAACAGATACTGGTGTCAAAATCTCAAATAGGAAATAACTAATAGAATATCATAAACTTTTAATGAACCAGTTACGTGGAAAAATGAATCATCCATTAATTGGCGGTGAATGCTATTACTACTTTTAAGTTTTAATTAGAAAGTATTTCTTTATAACAACATTAATTATCCTATGATTCAAACCAATTAGTGTAATAATAAGAAAAACACTTCGATGTTTTGAAGAAAGAAAAAGAAACTGAGGAAAAATATATTGTTTTGAATGAAGGGAAGTTTATGTACATGCAATAAAAATAATTTACTTGGCCATCCTTACCGCATATTATATCCAAACTGCACAAGTGTGTGTAGTTGAACGCATCGAAACCATCATTGTTCACTTCTTTTCTTAACCGTTCTATTAGCACGTCGCATGGAGAGCAAAACGTTTCCACATATTTTTCTAATAACTGCACATTGAACGCTGGATTTATCATTTTCCTGGACTTCTTCCATTTTGCGGCTACAACATCCTGGTACCTGAGTTCACATGTAAATCAGAAATATGAACACTTACGTTGACAAGTTATGAGCCCATCTCCCAGGAATGGCCTGGTAAATTCATAGAGAGCATCCTTTGTCAATATCGGTTTAACGGACAAAATTTGATTAATCACGTCCTTATCACTGATTATCAGAAATGGTATCCCATAGAAGAGTTCAATCTTCAATAAAGTGCCATATTTTCTCATACAATTCAGCAATTTTGCTTCAAGTTCTGTAAGGTAAGATTTGAAAATGTGCTGATAGTGACAGACCATAACACATCTTCTAATTTGCGATACCTGATATTGACGTGAATAAACTTAAATGTTTGAACAGAGGTACTTCTGGAGGTGTGGTGAAACCTTTCAGGCTTTTTTCAATTTTGCGTCGATTAAACCAGAGTCGTAGAAATAGACATCACCAACAGGGAAGATAATAAAATGAAAAGCATAGTTGTGTTAATTACGTTTTCAAAAGGCGATGGCTTTAAGAAAAATGATAGGTTTCAAAATGTTTTCAAACATATATATCTCCCCCACCAATACCGCAGTTTGTAAATCGCGAGGTTGGAGAACTACATTATAATTAATATACGTGGCATAAAAATGTAAGAATTATGAAATGAGGCACTTAATAAATCAAGCATTTTTTTTCTGTAGATATGGATTTTTTTTTTTCTATTTGATTTTCTGTTTATATGATTCAGAAATAAAATTCACGCTACTACGAGCTAATTTTCTTATATGCAAGGAAAGTATTTGCAGATGTTATTAAATGGAGGCGATTGTTGTTATTTCGTATCCAAAATTAGGTATCTACGTAAAAAGATTTCCATTTTGCATTTTGCAAAATATTTCGTCAAATATAGTCTTGAACAACTTTAGTTAACATTTCTAAAGGATTGGTTTATATCTAAGATCTAGTATCAAAGAGAAAAGCAAAATACTCTCTATCAACATTCAATATCGAATAAAATACCTACTTGTCTTCGCCTTGTAAGCTTAATAGAAGCGGAGGCGGTCGAAGGTTAAAGACTATCATTTTTTTTGTGTGTATTCTTATAACCACGTGCTGCAAGCAAAACACAAAAAAGAAGACCCCTCAACTCGAATATCGCAAGCTCGGGCGATAAAAAAACACCAACAATTTTTTACTGGTTGTATTCGTTTAGCGCACGAGCCGCTCGATGAATGATGACTTTGACAGTTGGAATCATGAGTGTTTACTGCTGGCGCCAGTCTCCAGATTTTTTTGGGAAAAATGCTTAACCTTTCGGCAAGATTGTGATAGCAATATGTCAATCTAAATTAATTAATGTTCACATTGACAGGTACTCAAGTTAGTATTTCCCAAACTATTTCTAATTAAGCTATTTCCTTTCGTCAGAAATCGAAATAATAGATTTCTTAAAGTTATATATTTTTTTTTATTTTATTTGCAAGTTACATAGTTATTTGGTTACATAGTTTTATACCAAGTTGTGATATAAGCCAGGCTATCATCAGCTGTGCCCGCCATTACTATTAACTAATTAAATTAACATATACTATTAATCTTGCACAGTTACTCTAATTATCACAGTGTGGATATACAGCGTGTCATTTTTTATTGGCTCTCCTCTGTCATGTGGGACAAACTGCCATTAACATTTCAAAGAGTGATATAGATTACATTGGTTTCTCTATTTGAAACATCTTAAATGTGTATTTTACTGCATACCATATCGGCCCGTGAACATTTATTAATAGGGACTAAATCTATAAATAAAAAAGGCTTAGTTGCCAAACGGGTTGCAATGAGTATAGGAAACCAATCCCACCGCCCTTCTTCGCTCCTGGCCGCAGTCTTTCCAAACAAACTATAGGCAGCAGCACAGATAACCAAATGGATGCAATGTCCCTAATAATAAATTGAAACCGCGATAGTAGCGCCCTTTAATGTCAGGGGAGAACTATTGGCGATAGAATTCAAAAATAGGTATATTTAATAATTTTAGATTTTGCTGGTGAACGCGAAAAAGGAGAGAAGTCGTTATCGATTAGCATTAATTTTGTGAAAATCGAAACCAGCTTATCCCCTTTTTCACGGCCACCAGCGATTTAATTACTACTGAAAAAGACAAAGAAAAAAATAAATGCTTATTAATTACTTATATTTATTAGAAATTTAGGTAAAAGCATACACGAAACTAAAAATTCACGAATCTAATAGCAAACCTGCGATAAATATTCATTTTAATATTTGCAAACAGTTTCCATCGTATCTCTATACCATATTCTATGCAGATTACTAACAAAAAAACGAAAGTTAATAAAGTAGTAAAGGAAAAGTCCAAAACGTAAATAAACATAAACAGAGCACCCAGCACAACACACGTTCAAAGGTCAAACCGTTTAACACAACAGCTAGAAGCCCGAGAATATAAGAGTACCATGATAGATAACAAGTATGAAGATAACTTCAGACGGTGCAAAATGATGAGATTTGCCTCTATGTGAAGATAGCATCCAGGCAACGTCACGGACATATGGCCAGAGACATCTATTGGTGTGGGAGAGTTGAGCCGCCATGACAGGTTTCTTTTTCTCTTATTAATATTACATACCGTGGGCGGCAGTACTAATCTGGCATGCATTGATGAATGTAGGTCTCCGCTGATATCAGTTATTTCTTCTTATCTCGGTTTTTTATCTATTTCTTTTTTATTTTCCTCGATCTCCCGATTAAACGCTCTTAATATTTTATGAACGAGCTCATACCTTTGTTTTTAAAGATTTCGCCACGCCAAAAAAATATTTATACTATTAACAGCATAACTACTGCAACACTTTTGTACGTATAAGAGGGCTATATTATGAGGTATTGAGACAGGAAAAAAGAAGCGATTTGTTCGAACATGTACTAAATTAAAATTAAACCAATTAGAAGATTTTAGTTAATTTTGAAAACTTATTTATTTTCTTGCCGATTATTTTTATTTAGTTTTCTTATAATAATCTCTATTTTCTTCAACATTTAGAGGCATATTTTTAATTTCTATTGCAAACATTCTTTTTAATATATTATTTTAGAACAATGCAAATCTTTGTATTGGATTATTGATTGTTATCAGAAGCTTATTTAGTTGGATATCTACATTATATTTATAAAATCCCAATATTTCTTCCTACATTGGTATTTCTTAGTTTCTAATTTACCGTTATGCTCTATGCGTGTAATTCTGAGTTTTGTGTTATATTTATATAATATTTTTATTTGATTTACTTATGTTTACTATTACATAATAGTAGAAATTCGTTTTTTATTATAAAAAATAGATATTTAGTCTGGGAGTACAAATCGCCATTTATTTTTACATATATGCACCACTTTACTTATTAAAAACAGCATACGTGATGACGCGTTCGCGCTCTTTCTCTTGATTGGCTGAAAAGTTACGAGGTAACCTTGTATATACGAACTTTGAGAAGATGCCCCTAAGTTCGCTCTGTATTTGGAGGTCACGAAAGCGTGTTTACAAAACATCAACGGTGCCGACAATTATGTCCCACTCTTATATTGTGGTTTCACCACATTATTTTTCTCTGTGTATGTCAATTTACAATACATTTTGTGAAAAATATACATGTGTCATCTTTCTCTTTAAAGTAAGAACCGCTTTATCTTTTTCTTTGTATTATCTGCTGTATTGTGATATAATTATCGAGTCACCAGAGAAAATATTGCTGCTTTTGTGCATAACGTAATGTTATCTAGGTTCAGTTGCAATAACGTACTCTTATCAGTGTATATGCGATATCCCATTAAATATTAAGTGTATAATTACGAAATGTATGTTTCTGTCAAAAAAATGATTAAGGAATGTGTATTTTTTATCTAAAACAAATAAACATGCTCTATTTTTTTATATAACCTTGATTTTTTTCTCGCTAGCTCGCGAGAATCGCTAGAGATATTATACAGGGCATGTAAAAATAATGAGGATCGGTTTAGCTATCTCAGAGAAATAGTTTCCTTTTATTCTATAAGCTTTTGTTGGCAAGAATTTGACATTAATCCTACAGCCCTAAAGCCAGCTACAAACATTTAAAGATAGGACTACTTGGTCGGTTTAACAAAAAGTCGCTCATATCTCAAATCTATTAAAGATAGTTATAGGGAATGTTGATTTAAAATGATACGGGATGATATTTCCTTCCTAATTTCGAATTAAAGTACAGTGTGTTCTATTTATAAAAAGTGAGTTTTCTGCGTTTGAAAATATGTCACTTTGTTTTTCAATTTTGAGCACCCTATATGTTAGAATGTGAAGTGTGCACCGAGAGAAGAAAATGCATTCCGTCAACCAACAGCCTTTTGTTGGAAAAATATTATTGCATTAACAACATTTTTAATCAAATTGAACAAAATAAAAGGTTAAAATAACCGAAAAAAATTTTGACACTATTTTGTTAGTACAACAGTTGTTTGTTTGTTAGGGGTACCATCAACAACATATTTCGTTTGAACAAACTAAAAATATTTTGTTATTTTAGCTACATCGAAATTGCTAGAAGAACACTTTTCACAGTAGTACATTTTGAAAAACATTTTTAATTACTTTACAACAACTTTTACAAAATTCGTTCTATTGATATAACTATATTAGATGTTCCGTAATGTTTGTTGCGTTAACCAAAATTTTAGTTAATCTCGCAAGAATACCGTATAATGAAGGCAACCATGTCGTTTTATTAATTTAACAAAGCTAATGGGTTCACGCGTGTAACAGTTTTCTTCCACATAGTAGCAAATACGTTAAATATACATTCAATAGGAGTTGCGACAATTAAAGCAGTGAATGTTTAAATTAAAATTATCTTGATTGTTAAAACAATGCTAAAAATATGATCAAATCTACACAATTATTTTAACATTCGCATTTTGTTAATTTAACAATGATTTTTGTTTGACTGTATTTAACCCAAATTTCGTAGTTAAATGCCACGTTTTTTGTTAGATTAACACATGTCCTTCTTTACGTGTGCATAGCGTTTCTTAGAGCTATATCTACATTTATAACATAGCAAATCTGGAGTCTCTACTTGCACTATTAACCGAGATATTAATTTCTGAATGATGCAATGATTATTACTACAAAAAAAGAAAACTTAAATAACTCAAAAACGGCAACATGTAGCTACAGGAATAGCTAATGAAGACTGACGTATTTATGGTCGTAGAATCCTTATACCCTAATCCATAGTAGAGCCTGACTTTCTTTTAATCCCAGAGAGTTAATCAGGGCCCAGGAGAAAAGCGGTTTAGAAATCTCAATAAAAAAAAGCATATTTCTTTTATTCTATAAGATTTTGTTAACAAAAATCTAATATTGGTAGGAAGTACAAAAACATAACAATTTTTAAAGAGTATTAACATATCTTACTGACTGTAAGTTAAGTTATAATAGTATCCTATCGTGACTTTAATCTTATCATGACGCCATTTATGTATCTTAGCACAACTGCTACATCTCTAGGGGGAGGAAAAGTAATGAGGGGCGATTTAGAAATCTCAATGAAGAAAGCATATTTCTTTTATTCTATAAGATTTTGTTAACATAAATCTAATATTGGTAGGAAGTACAAAAACATAACAATTGTTAAAGAGTATTAACATATCTTATTTACTGTAAGTTAAGTCATAGTAGTATCCTATCGTGACTTTAATCTTATCATGACACCATTTATGTATCTTAGTACAACTGCAACACCTAATTGCGGTACATAACTAGTGTCTGGAAGGATCACGAAGTTTCTGAGTATTTGACATATCAAGTACTTTGTTTCAATCATCGCTAGGCGTGACTACAAACACTCGTTAACTGCTTGAATGTATTGAAACTACTAAGTACCAATGCAACTTCTGGGACCTGCACCAAAAGGAATAAACGTCTTATTAGACCCATTATTTATTTCAAATCTTGAAGGATCGAATTTGTCGGGATCTGGAAAATATTTCGAATCTTTATGCACTCCGTACAAGAGAATCATGAGTGACACCCCTTTTGGTATGAATACATCTCCTGAATATTGGGAAAATTCGATGACGTAACATTTTAAAGTTTTATGACTTACCAAAAGATATATCTTCATCTACTAAGCGACTCATAAAAGGCGCTATAGTATACAGCCTCAGAGTTTCTTTTACCACCATTTCTAAGTAGTACATTTGGCTAAGGTCCTTTGGTGTTGGGTATCTAGTATCATCACCGAATATCAATTGTAATTCTTCTACTACCTTGTTCTTTATAGGTGATTGGTATTGCAATAAAATTGAGAAATTTTACTATACAAATGCGGTGTGGAAAAAAAGTCTAGAAACATCTAATTTTCTCAAACAAGTAGACAGAAATATGCAGAACTTGGGATATACCTATTTTGTGTTATGGAGGTTCCAAAATTTAATATATGCTATGTTGTTAGATTTACTGTTTTTTTTTAACATTATCATTCGCGCTGAGCTCATATGAAATCAGTTCCAAGATGGTCTGAGAATGCCTAGGAAGGTAAATGAGCTAAGCAAAACGAATAAAGTAATCCTCCTGTGGGTTCCGGGTCACACAAGAGTGGGAGAAAACGAAATAACGGATAATCTCGAAAAAAAAGGTGCTTCAAATCTCCAGGAAATGAGGCAAATTAAAATTCTTCTGGGAACTTATAACCAGAAGAGGTTTACAGAATGCATCAACCTGAGTAAGAACAATGTTCGCAAATTAACAGGAATACTTTCAGGCCATTGTAGACTGAAAGGACGCCTGAGCAAGCTTGGATTTGAAAAGGAATCTGAATGTAGATTTTGTGAGGAACAGGATGAAACACCCATCCACCTCTTCTCAAACCACGTAGCACTGTGCAACTCTAGGGCGTTGCACCTGGGAGCATGTGAAATCGAAGAGGGAGACTTAACTAGACTGGGGCCCTCTGACATCCTACACTTTCTGAAAGGAATAGGATTGGAAGGCAAGCTGTAAAGCAGCAAGAATAGGAAACACAACAGAACTTTTAGGTCACAGTGTAACATCGCCCTTCCATTTATGTACATACAATTAATGTCAAAATTATAGCGTTTTAGAAGTTTTGTTTAATTTTATCTGCTGAAGAACTTTTTGACTGCATCAAACCTCAAGTGTTGCATTTATAAAACTAAGGTAAATGATAACACCTGAAAAAAACGGTAAATCTGGCAACATTGCACATATGAAATAAGTGCATTCCAAGTATACCTATTTCTGATTATCAGTTAGAAGAGAAAATTAGGTGTTTCACTGTATACATACCTGTACATCAGAATGTGTCGATAAGCAATATAAACAACTGGCCACAGCATAAGCTGAGGCTTCGTATCCCTAAAGAAACATAAAAATTGCCAGTAACTCAAATTAGTTTAGGAAATAATTCACACTGACCGTAAACAAGAAACTCTGAGTTTCAAAAATAATCTGAGTGTCTGTCATAGGTTTCTCATCATTTTCTGTGTTCAAAAGTACATCTAACAAACACGCACATCCTTCCATTCGTTTTAAAGGTACCATCAGAAATGGATTTTGCTCTTAACAGTTTCCTACTCTCCACCACCAATTTCGTAAAGTTGTGAATCCTTGCCACTACTTTACGCTCTTTCCAGTAATCTCTCGTAAACATGTATGTCAGAGGAAATCCTTTGAACGGGGAGAAGAGACGGTTTACTATAAACCTCGAACTATTGTGTGTATCATGCACGTATTGCATATTATTGTTTTCCTGGGCATTTAATTTAATACCCATTGTGGTTTCTGAAATGGAAATTGTGTTTTGACGAACTAGAATTAAACTTGTCGATAGTTATTATCATGGTACAAAATAACTTAAGTATGCTTGATCTTGACTACTTCGCACTGATCATTTTCGTCCTAATGAGTTGCCCATAAAGAACTATTAAAATAAATTTCTGAGATTATTTCAATCGATTTCAATTTTAAATAACCTCAGACTACTTTCTTGAATCATACCTAAGGTAGTAGTTTAGGACCTATACTGTGGTCTAGAATAGATATGATGTCCGTGTGCCCTGTCAATGTCAAGATCAAGCATATCTCTGAATATTATCAGAGGACAAATAATAGAGAAAAGAATCTATCCAGCTTCTTAAAATGAGGAAGGCCATATTGTTGATGGTGTAACTCTTGTATCGCAAATTTATGACTTTTTAAATAAATTGATATGATAAGCAAGGTGTCTGCTGCAAAAGAGGTGTTTTCTTTTGCCAAGGCATTGTAATTTTTAGAATGAGCATAAATCAGAGGAGGTCAATAATGTTGATTAAAAATTATGATGATTTTTACACGTATCATATTGACATTATAAAATTAGAGAAATAATTTGTACATTCTGTTCTGTAGAATAGGAACTTGGCTGGACGCATGTGACAGAACTGACTTGAAGGGAAGGTGCCCTTGAGAATAATACAATAATTATCAGATATGCTATGCACTAGTTCACAAATCCTGAGAAAATCAGCAATGTCCACAATGCGACGCCTGCCAAATGATCTGCAAATGCAATTATTTATTAAATGGAAACAATTAAAGTCGAAGCATCTACATCTACACAGTCAACAGCTTCAACATGTAAATTGTCAGACAATTTTTATTTCAAAAAAAAATTAATTTTTCTCACAACTCCATTCGAGATATAAGCATAATGGTGAAGTTGTTTATTTTAGGGTTAAAATAATTATTCACTGATCAAATTCAGGATTATTTGTATGTATGTTTCATTCCTAATAGTTAGAAAAGCACCGAAATATAGAAAAGAATATTGTAACAATAAAATAATATTTGTTGAAAGTTATTAATTTTCCTTTTTGAGGGGTGACTACGACTTTTGGTTATATAACAATGTATGTATTTGATTTATCACATATTTTTGAAGTTCGTTCTGTGTGGCAGAACACACAGATAAAAAATAAAATCTCTAAAGAAAATCATCGATCGATTTCAGGATTATTTATATGTTGTGCATTTCAGCCCTAATAGTTATGAATGCGGAAGCGATTAAATTTCTACAGCGATTAGACCATGACTAGACATACTCGTGTTTTCACAACTATCGCAAAATCGCTGGCCAAGACTACCCCCACTCATGACGAGAGTAGACCCGGTAAACACGATATCTAGCCTAGCTAGAAATTTAATCGTATTTATCTTGCCCAACACTGAAATATAGCAATGCGTAATCGTTCCAAAACATCACGAGAGTTGATTGGAAGAGGATATAAAAGTCGCCAGAATTTAAATGAAAAAGAGTCCGTTTATTCACCGGAGTGAAACTTCTGGCTACACTATATTGTGTAGTTAATTAACCCTGTATAATATTATATTGATATCAAACTTACCACAAACTAGGTCTAAAGCACATAAAGATATATAAGGCAATACATCAAAACTACCGTTTTCCGCTTTGCATTTTAACTTTTTTATCAGCACCTCACAAGGCTCTTCGAAAAATTCCATATACTTCTCTAGTAACTGGGAGTTGAAAGCTGGATTTAACACCTTTCTGGTTTTTTTCCATCTTTCAGCTAAAAATGAGGTTTTGAGATGCAAGTAAAGAATACCGCCCTATATTTTACTCACCGCCGCAAGTGATTACTCCATCTCCGAGCAGATTTTCCAATAGTTTATAAAAATAATCTTTCGTTAAAATCGATTTCTGTACGAGTATGTGATTTATAAGATCCTTATCGCTAACTATCAGCATGGGTATTCCGTAAAATAGCTCAACCTTGACTAAACGTCCATATTTCTTGACTGTATCTAGTAAGTTTTGTAACAGTGCTGAAGATAACACATATTATTTTAAGAATTTGTATTAAAGTTGTGAGACAAATATATTTACACCCCACAATATCATACTTACTTAGCTCTGAATTAAATAGAGAGGAATGACCAAGAATTGGTAATCCAGTTTATTAAATCGATACCTATTGTAAGATAGTTTTAGAAATAAAATTATCAATAAAAGAATACATATTTCCACTGTCATTTCTTTTTCTGCTAACATGCGCCTTATATAACCAACACTGCCGAATTTCATAAAATAGTGAAGACCTTATTTAACTGTGCATTTTCTTTATTTATACAATAAGATAACCATACCAATTAATATGTCATAACTGTAATCTTTTCTTCATATCTTTAACGTTCAATTTATATAGATATGACATTAATTTTGTTTTAATGAACACTTTTTATTCACTTACAAGGAAAAGTAGAAGGTATTACATCTAAACTTATTTAGATGTAATACCTTCTACTTTAGTTTTACCACATTATTTTTCTCTGTGTATATCAATTGACAATGCATTCTGTGAAAAATATACATGCGTCATCTTTTTCTTTAAAGTAAGAACCGTCTTTATCTTTTTTATTGTTTTGTCTGCCGTATTGTGATATATGCAATTGTCGAGTCACCAGAGAAAATATTCCTGCTTTTGTGCATAACGTAATGTTATCTAGGTTCAGTTGCAATAACGTACTCTTATCAGTGTATATGCCATATCCCATTAAATATTAAGTGTATGATTACGAAATGCATGTTTCTATCAGAAAAATGATTAAGGAATGTGTATTTTTTTATCTAAAATAAATAAACATGCTCTGTTTTTTATATAACCTTGATTTTTTTCTCTAATCGCTAGAGATATTATACAGGGCATGTAAAAATAAGGAGGAGCGGTTTAGCAGTCTCAGAGAAACATTTTCCGTTTATTCTATAAACTTTTGTCGGCAAGAATTTGACATTAATCCCACTCAGAAGCCAGCTACAAACATTTAAAGAGAGAGCTACTTGGTCTGTTTAACAAAAAGTCGCTCACATCTCAAATCTCTTAAATATAGTTATAGGGAATGTTGATATAAAATGATAGGGGATGATATTTCCTTCTTAATTTCCAATTGAAATACAGGGTGTTCTGTTTAGAAAAAGTGAGTTTTCTGCATTTGAAAATATGTCACTTTGTTTTTCAATTTTGAACACCCTATATGTTAGAATATGAAGTGTGCACCGAGAGAAGAAAATGCATTCCGTCAATCAACAGCCTTTTATTGGAAAAATATTATTGCATTAACAATATTTTTAATCAAATTGAATAAAATATAAGGTTAAAATAACCGAAAAAAATGTTGAGAATATTTTGTTAGTTCAACAGTTGTTTGTGTTAGGGGTATCACCAACAATATATTTTGTTTGAACGAACTAAAAATATTTTGTTATTTTAGCTACATCGAAATTGTTAGAAAAACACTTCACAGTAGTATATTTGGAAAAACATGTTTAATTACTTTAACAAAATTCATTCTATTGATATAACTATATTGGATGTTCCGTAATGTTTGTTGCGTAAACCAAAATTTTAGTTAATCTAGCAAGAATACCGTATAATGAAGGCAAACATGTCGTTTTATTAATTTAACAAAGCCAATGGGTTCACGTGCGTAACAGTTTTCTTCCACATAGTAGCAAATACGTTAAATTATAGTAGGTATGTATTTCAGAAATCGCAGTGAAGATGGCGTTCCTTCCATTTCACTCCAGTAAATAACACATACGGGTCATGAAACACAACAGTCAGAGTTAATAAAATATTAATCTCGTGCATTTACCAGTCAAACTTTCAATAGGAGTTGCGACAATTAAACCAGCGATTGGTGGTATGTAATGGCAGTGATGTCAGTAAAACTGCTATTTTTTGAAGGTTTTAATATATCTTGCCTTACAGATATTTTACACCTTATGTTGTGAATGAGATGTTAAATGTACAATATCAAGATACTTGAACGTTTCCCCTTGTAAAGCGAATCAAAAAATGCCCAATAGGTTGCTGTAGCAATAAAATATTATTAACTAAAAAGCAATTCTGTTTTGGCTTAACATAATTTTCTTGTTTAACACAGCAAAAATTGTTATTTTGAGATAACAGATAACATTTAATCCATTTAACTTAAGATGTGTATTTAACCTAGCAACTTCTGCTTTTTATTTTAATGAATTCTTTTGGTTAATTTAACATGAAATAGTTGTTTATTTTACCCGAACACTTATTGAATGTTTAAAATAAAATTATCTTGATTGTTAAAACAATGCTAAAAATATTATCAAATCTATAGAATTATTTTAATATTCGCATTTTATTACTTTAACAATGATTTTGGTTTTTGTTGACTGTATTTAACCCAAATTTCGTAGTTAAATGCTGCGTTTTTTGTTAGATTACACATGTCCCTTCTTTACGTTGTGCGTAAGCGTTTCTTAGAACTTATACCTAATTTATGATATAGCTAAATCTGGAGTGTCTTATTTGCAGTATTAACCGAGATATTAATTTCTGAATGATTGATTATTACTACAAAAAAAAGATAACTATCTCACTCAGCACTAACAAAACCACTGCAACATGTAGCTACAGGAATAGAGCTAATAAAGACTGACGTTTTTAGGATCGTAGAATCCTTATATCCTAATCCTATAACCTTGAATTTTCTCTTAATCCCTAGAGATGTTATACAGGGTCAGGAAAAGCGATTTAGAAATCTCAATAAAAAAAAAAGCATATTTCTTTTATTCTATAAGATTTTGTTAACAAAAATCTGATATTGGTAGGAAGTACAAAAACATAACAATTGTTAAAGAGTATTAACATATCTTATTTACTGTAAGTTAAGTTATAATAGTATCCTATCGTGACTTTAATCTTATCATGACACCATTTATGTATCTTAGCACAACTGCAACACCTAATTGCGGCACATAACTAGTGTCTGGAAGGATCACGAAGTTTCTGAGTATTTGACATATCAAATACTTTGTTTCAATCATCGCTAGGCGTTGACCTAAAACACTGCGTAGAGCTGCTTGAAATGGTATTGAAACTACTAAGTACCAATGCAACTTCTGGCCCTGCACCAAAAGGAATAAACGTCTTATTAGACCCATTACTTATTTCAAATCTTGAAGGATCGAATTTGTCTGGATCTGGAAAATATTTCGGATCTTTATGCACTCCGTACAAGAGAATCATGAGTGATACCCCTTTTGGTATAAATACATCTCCTGAAATATTGGGAAAATTCGATGACGAACATAGACATTTAAAAGTTTTATGACTTACCAAAAGATATATCTTCATCTACTAAGCGACTTATAAAAGGCGCTGTAGAATACAGCCGCAAAGTTTCTTTAACCACCATTTCTAAATAGTGCATTTGGCTAAGGTCCTTTGGTGTTGGGTATCTAGTATCATCACCGAATATAAATTGTAATTCTTCCACTACCTTGTTCTTTATAGGTGATTGGTTTTGCAATAAAATTGAGAAATTTTTACTATACAAATACGGTGTGGAAAAAGTCTAGAAACATCTAATTTTCTCAAACAAGTAGACAGAAATATGCTGAACTTGGGATATACCTATTTTGTGTTATGCAGGTTCCAAATTTAATATATGCTATATTGTTAGATTTACTGTTTTTTTTTAACATTATCATTCGCTTTGATTGTTTAAACCCAACACCCTGTATACTGTTTCGTTTTTGGGATCTACCTAAGTAGCACAGTATGTCCAGCGGATGTCCACAACTATATAACACATTGTTAGATTGGGTGCCTGCCTAATATGCCGCCTCCATTCGCATTTAATTTTTAACATAGTGCACATATGTATACCAAACTGTAGATATGTATAGTGAGCAAGCATTTGTTATGTATGCAGATACCAAGAGCAAATCTGATCCCTTAATATTTTCTGATATCGCATTTTGCAATTATTTTTAATTGCAAAGTAAAATAATTCGCCAGCCTTTCTTGACCTTTTCAATCTTTAAATGTTGCCGTTGATAATTAAGAGATCAAATGCATAATAACATGTTTTGATATTACTCAATTACTATTTTATCGTTTAAACAAGTAAAATTCATAATTTACAAAAAAACAAATGCCAAACGATCGCCATCGAACATTTAAAAACAGATGGCAATCTTTTTATTAAAAATCATATAGTTTAATTTCTAATTAGCCCATCCTGTGCTATATTTTTTTGATTGGATACTAGTTTGTGACGTAACACTTTCGCGCAGCTTAACATCCATCCGATTTGGCGAGTACTCTAGTTGTTATGTACATCCACTTTTGGTCCAGTCTGTACATACTGGTGCAATTCTGAGTAAAGTTGTACATATGGGGATCTTGGTACCGTCGCCTTATAGATAACAGGACGGCTAGATAAAGTATCATTAAATAAATCTGCAACTTCATTATAAGATCTTATTCTATCACCTTAGGCTATTATCTTTAAAACAGTAATTTGTTCTCTTATATTAAGTATAAAGAATAATAATTTATCGTGTAGAACTCTTAAAAGCACGTCAAATTACTGGCAGTTTTAGTTAATAATGTAAGTAGTGAATTGATGTCAAAATCATAGCGTTCTAGAAGTTTTGTTTATTAATTTCATATGCTTAAGACCTTTTTGACTACATCAAACCTCAAGTGTTGCATTTATAAAACTAAGGTGAATGATAATATCAAAAAAAAGCCGGTAAATTTGGCAACATTGCACATATCAAATAAGTACATTCAAGTTTTGTATACCTATTTCTGATTATCAGTTAAGAAGAGAAAATTAGGTGTTTCTGACTTTTCTTCCATACACTGTATACATACCTGTACATCAGAATGTGTCGATAAGCAATATAAACAGCTAGCCACAGTGTAAGCTGAGGTTTCGTATCCCTAAAGAAACATAAAAATTGTCAGTAACTCAAATTAGTTTAGGAAATAATTCACACTGACCGCAAACAAGAAACTCTGAGTTTCAAAAATAATCTGAGTGTCCGTCATAGGCTTCTCACCATTTTCCGTGTTCAAAAGTACATCTAACAAAGACGACATCCTTCCATCCGTCTTAAAGGTACCATCAGAAATGGATTTTGCTCTTAACAGTTTCCTACTCTCCACCACCGATTTCGTGAAATTATGAATCCTTGCCACCACTTTACGCTCTTTCCAGTAATCTCTCGTAAACATGTATGTCAGAGGAAGTCTTTTGAACGGGGAGAAGAGACGGTTTACGATGAATTTCGAACTATCGTGTGTATCTTGCACGTATTGCAAATTATTGTTTTCCTGGGCATTTAGTTTAATACCCATTGAGGTTTCTGAAATGGAAATTGTGTTTGGACGAACTAGAATTAAACTTGTCAATAGTTATTATCACGGTACAGAATAACTTCAGTATGCTTGATCTTGACTACTTCGCACTGATCATTTTCGTCCTAATGAGTTGTCATAAAGAACTATTAAAATAAATTTCTGAGATTATTTCAATCGATTTCAATTTTAAATAACCTCAGAATACTCTCTTAAATCATACATAGGGTAGTAGTTAAGGACCTATACTGTGGTCTAGAACAGATATGATGTCCGTGTGCCCTGTCAATGTCAAGATCAAGCATATCTCTGAATATTATCAGAGAACAAATAATAGAGAAAAGAATCTATCCAGCTTCTTAAAATGAGGAAGGCCATGTTGTTGATGGCGTAACCCTTGTATCGCAAATTTATGACTTTTTAGATAAATTGATATGATGAGCAAAGTGTCTGCTGCAAAAGAGGTGTTTTTTTAGTGTTTATAAGAGAATGCACAAATAAGGCACGCCAAGGCATTGTAATTTTTAGAATGAGCATAAATCAGAGCAGGTCAATAATGTTGATTAAAAATTACGATGATTTTTACACGTATCATATTGATATTATAAAATATTAGAGAAATAATTTGTACATTCTGTTCTGTAGAATAAAGACTTGGCTGGAAGCATGTGACAGAACTGACTTGAAAGAAAGGTTACCTGGAGACTAATACAATAATTATCAAATATTCCATGCTCTAGTTCACAAACCCTGAGAAAAATCAGCAACTGCACAATACTACGCCTACCAACTGGTCTGCAAATACAATTATTTATGAAATGGAAGCAATTAAAGTCGAAGCATTTCCATCTACACAGTCAAGAGCTTCAACATGTAGTTTATCACTGTTATTTCAAAGAGTAGTTAATCTTTCTCACAACTCCATTCGAGATATAAGCATAATGGTGAAGTTGTTTATTTTAGGGTTAAAATAATTATTCATTGATCAATTTCAGGATTATTTGTATGTATGTTTCATTCCTAATAGTTAGAAAAGCACCGAAATATAGAAAAGAATATTGTAACAATAAAATAATATTTAATTCTATACATGCAGTTGAAAGTTAATTAATTAATTAATTAATTTTCCTTTTTGAGTGGTGGTTTTTTTTTTTGAGTTGGATTTAAGGTGCCAATAATGTATGACCTTTTGTTATATAATAATGTATAATATTTGGGTTTATTATATATTTTGAAGTTCGTTCTGTGTGGCAGAACACACAGATAAAAAATAAAATCTCTACAGAAAATCATCAATCGGTTTCAGGATTATTTATATGTGGTACATGTCAGCCCTAGTAGTTATGAAAACACCGAGATATAAAAAAAAATGTAAGAATAAATAATAACAAATAATGTATTATTTGTTATTAATACAGGGTAAGTTTTTTATCTTGAGACAACGGAATATCTCTAAAACACTTTATCAAATCAAAAAAAGATCTTAATAGGATTTGTTATAATGTAGGGGGTTCACTGAATGGTGCCGAACTGGATCCCCCACCTCACCCCCCAGAGTGGGAGGGGGACCACTTTGAAATCTTAAATGGGAACCCCCATTTTGTATTGCAGATTCGGATTCTACGCCATCAAGTATGTAGTTTTTGTTTGAAACTTTTTTTCGATTCGTAACAGATTGCGCTGTAATCGCAAAAAACATGATTGTGAACGTCTAGAAAAAATACACAAAAAAGAGAAGCAAGCAAACATTTGATTTTTGTGTTTTTTTATGTTAACATTAAATAAATAACATTTCAAAAAGCCATTCAACAACGAAGAACTTTACTTTATCATACCCATTTCAGAACCCCAGACCACTCATGACGAGAGTAAACACGAATATATCTAGCCTAGCTAGAAATTTAATCGTATTTATCTTGCGCAACACTGAAATATAGTAATGCGCAATCGTTCCAAAACATCACGACAGTTGATTAGAAGAGGATATAAAAGTCGCCAGAATTTAAATGAAAAAGAGTCCGTTTATTCACCGGAGTAAAACTCCTGGCTACACTCTATTCTGTAGTTTAATTAACCCTGTATAATATTATATTGATATCAAACTTACCACAAACTAGGTCTAAAGCACATAAAGATATATAAGGCAATACATCAAAACTACCGTTTTCCGCTTTGCATTTTAACTTTTCTATCAGCACCTCACAAGGCTCTTCGAAAAATTCCATATACTTCTCTAGTAACTGGGAGTTGAAAGCTGGATTTAACACCTTTCTAGTTTTTTTCCATCTTTCAGCTAAAAATGTAGGTTTTGAAATGCAAGTAAAGAATACCGCCCTATATTTTACTCACCGCCGCAAGTGATTACTCCATCTCCGACAAGATTTTCCAATAGTTTATAAAAATAATCTTTCGTTAAAATCGATTTCTGTACGAGTATGTGATTTATAAGATCCTTATCGCTAACTATCAGCATGGGTATTCCGTAAAATAGCTCAATTTTGACAAAACGTCCATATTTCTTGACTGTATCTAGTAAGTTTTGTAACAGTGCTGCAGATAACACATATTATTGTCAGTATTTTATATTAAATTTATGATAGAAATATATTTACATCCCACAATATCATACTTACTTAGCTCTGAATTAAATAGAGGGGAATGACCAAGAAGTGGTAATCCAGGTGGTGAAACGAAACCTTTCAAACGTTTATTAAATCGATATCTATTGTAAGATAATTTTAGAAATAAAATTATTAATAAAAAAATACATATTTCGACTATCATCTTTTTCTGCTAACAGGTGCCAACATACAACAAACACTGCACAACTTCCTAAAATAGTGAAGACATTATGTAACTGGCTATATTTATGCAATAAGATCGACATTCCAATTAAAATGTCATAACTGTAACCTTCATATCTTTAACCTTCAATTTATATAAATATAACGTCAATTTTTTTGAATGAACATTTTTTATTCACTTATTATGTACAGGTGTCCCATCGAAGATTGGATCTAGGATTACAGCTCTATTTTTGATTTTAGAAAAAAAAAAAACTGTGCAAAAGTTTTGCAGAATTCACTGGTGCATAGCTTAAGTAGTCGTGCGCCATTGTGAGTGGACGTGTGGTATTCTTGTCCGAGTTTAAAATCGTTTTTCACTGGTTGATAGTGCGGAAAAAGTGATGTTTGCAACAGTTTTTTAAGTATAAGAACAGGAATTTTTTTTGTAGAATTCTGTATACAATTATTAAATCGATAAGACAACGTTTGTGCAATTATATTTAATTGTCTATCATGGATGTGGTAAAGGTGTATGCTTTAAGGAAAGAAGAACTAAAAACATAGTTAACAAAAAGGAAATCTGTTTTAGTAAAAAGACTTAAATCTTTTATAGAGTCCTCCGAATTTTTACGGACTTCTGCAACGATAAGTAATGAAAATAACAACAGATCGTTTAGTAGTAATTCAAGTACCGATACCGTAATACATAGAACGGCACGAAAAAATAAAAAACGAAACAACTACTTTAGATTGTTGAATAAAATTTCCGAAATTGAAAATACACCTTCTACAAGTATCGTACACAAAATCAAAAAAACATATCTACAGACACCAGAATGTTCAAAATCCCAGACAAGCAGCTCCTGGGGCGAAAAATAGCGTAGATGAATATGATATGGAAAAACAAACAAGAAATAAATCTAAAATTCTTCTACTTGGTGACAGTACTATGCGAAATTGTATAGACTTTCTAAGGGATAATACTGTTCTGCAGAATTATGATGTAACATCTTACCTAAGCCTATTAAGCCAAATGCTATTTTGGAAACTGTAATTAGTGGCGTCGAACAAACGATAAATTCTCTATCTAAAAATGATTTTTTAATCATTGCCGGTGGTTTAAATAATGCGTTACAAAGACGAAGCATAAATCTCAATAAAATACTTCAGATTCGTCAGTACTGTAACACAACAAACGTTATATGATCAGTAACATCTAAATGACTGAATATGCGAAATCGCATGTTGCTTAAAGCCTAAAGTCACTATAGCCACAACTAGGATACCTAAATATTTGTATGAAAGGATACCGTTTCGGACAGACGTGCACAATATTAATGTTAGATCTCGCGAACTTCTTACCCCGCCGTTGCACAGATCTTCTTTATTTCAGCGATCTTTTTCATATAATATATACAAGACCTATAACGCTATTCCAGCGGTAATCAAAGAAAAGACGTCAATCGCATTTAAAAGATCATTACGCCAGTACATCTATGAGAGACAGATATCAGGTATTGCTTTTCCATAGTCTGGACATATTAATTTGCCTTTGTTTAGTGTTTAGTTTTCCGGACAAGAGCTTCTTTTTCTTATTTTTGTTCAGCTTCGTTGTTCATCACAGAATTAGATTTAAGTTAGTTTAGACACTTAGTTTTATTTTACCGTTTGTTTATTTGTAGACAAGGTTAAGTGGAAGATTGGTGGGGATACTTACCCTCACTAAACTTCGCCTCGGGCAATTCTGTGCATGAATTTTTTATTTTGTATTCATTATTAGTTATTATGAACCATTTACTACACGAAATAAAAGACATTTATTATTATTATTATTATTATATTACTAACAATTCCCTACAGTAAAAGAAATGCCAATCTAAATAGAACCATATACGATCTAAATTTAACGATTTACGACAATATTGTCAAAAATAATAAAGATACAGTATATGTCTATACGAATAATATTTTAGAAATCAATGAACGTACACTTCTCACAGGAAAAATTGGGACACCCACAATTCAGAATTTTAAAATTTGTAAATGTTAAAAAATTGTAAATGCAACTTTCGGAGGACGTATTCACTTATCATAGCCATAAATCACTTAATTGTGTATATTACTGTGATCAAAGGTAACGACTAGAAATTTAAACAGAAAAATAAATATATAGAAAGAAAAAGGTTTATGTATAGAATAAACAAATCGGAGTTTCGGTGGCGGCGTTTCCTTTAGAAATACCAATGAAAAAAATACATAACAACAAAAAGAACTCTTGAATAGGGACTTCATTTAGAAATATATATGTATTTAACTTGTTTGAATGCAGAGATAATTCTTTTCTAAAGAAAACATGTGGTGATGAGATTTTATTATTTAATGCTATGTTACTTGTTAGTGCTGCTTTGATATTAGTTACTTACTTCGATTTATGCTCGCGAGTATTAGTTTAGCAATACACAATATGCCAGTCAGCCTCCTCAGTTTTGGGATAATGTGATTTTCACAGATTCATTGATATATTATATGATGATATTATTGATGTATTAATTACTATTGTTGTTTAATATTCTTAAATATTGTATTACTATAAAGTTTCCTTCTATCTATAAAAAAATTACCAAAACCAGGTTTAAGATTATTTATAAAATTCTTAAATAAAGCAATTAAGTTCGCAAAGAAATTATTTATTTTATAAACCTTCCGTTTATTGTATTTTCAGGAAATATATTTTAGCTATCGCCTGCGCAATCTGACGTCGTTGATCTATTTTCTTATGATATGGCCAATACTGGGTCTCTTTACAAACTGTCTTTATGTAGCACAGGTTTATTAACAATTATTTAAAACATTATTGGATTTATAATACATAACAAACATTGTAAGAAAGCATATTGTTCGTCAATCTCAGTTAGTGCTAAAATATATATTTATTTTTGAATTTGATACATTTAACACCTTTTCGTTGCTACTGCCTGTCAGAAACATTTTCAGGTTATGCGGTATGAGGTCCCAAAACATTTTTGTAGATAATTTTTTTCTTCTAAAACGAAAAATGTAGCTTTAGTCAAAGAATCAGTGAGACACCTGTATACATTTGTAACGATTAGAATCAGAATGTGTGTTATTACATAATTTCGAAATTAAAAAAGGTTCCTTATCTATGTTTTTCCAAAATGTTTAACAGTAAATATATAAATTTTGGTTTATTTTTAATTGGCAGTGCCTTTCTTCCGCTGATCCAAAATTTGTATAAATTGTTTTCAAAAGTTCTTCGATAAGATCATTTAAATTGAATGTGTATTTTAATTCGTTTCATCATAAAGAAATGTCTGTGGTAAATGGTATTACTATTTCTACAGGGATATTTGCACACAGAAATATTAAATTTAGACTAAGTAGTTCATATACTAAGGAAAATGGTTTGGTTTTTAATGAATTTCTATAAATTTTTCGTACCTATAGGTTTCAGTAAACTGATAATACTTACCTACTAATATATTGAAATATACTTATATTTTGGAAGCAAATAATGGCAATACTTCAAATAATACTTTTACATACTTCTATCAAATGTACATAGATTATTAAGGCATAAATATGATAGTTTCCCGTTGAGAAAATCTATTTACTCAAATCTAAAATAATATTTTCGTGGTGAAAATATTATATGTTCATAATGATTTTAGTATATTGATTACATTTGAACTAAAAAAATGTTTCGTCTAAGAAATTCACGGGTTTGGAAAACTGAACAAATTTTATTCTCAATATGAATACATCATCTTTTTGCTTATATAGGAAGTTATGTTATATTCAATGTGACACATTTATTTTCAAATTGAGTAATTATTTTTTTGTGTGTGCCATATCCCATTAAATATTAACTGTATGATTACGAAATGCATGTTTCTGTGAGAAAAATGATTAAAGAATGTATATTTTTCATCTAGAATAAGTAAACATGCTCTGTTTATTTGTATAATCTTGATTTTTTTCTAATCGCTAGAGATATTATACAGGTCAAGGAAGAGTAATAAGGGGCGATTTAGCAATCTCAAAGAAACATATTTCTTTTATTCTATAAGTTTTTGTTAACAAGAATCTGATATTGGTAAGATATACAAAAAGATAACCATTTTTGAAGAGTATAAACATATCTTATTGACTGTAAGTTAGGTAATAATAGTATCCTATCGTGATTTAATTTTATCATGACACCATTTATGTATCTCAGCACAGCTGCTACAGCTAATTGCGGCACATAACTAGTGTCTGGAAGGATCACGAAGTTTCTGAGTATTTGACATACCAAGTACTTTGTTTCAATCACCGCTAGGCGTTGACCTAAAACACTGCGTTAGAACTGCTTGAATGTATTGAAACTACTAAGTACCAATGCAACTTCTGGGACCTGCACCAAAAGGAATAAATGTCTTATTAGACCCATTATTTATTTCAAATCTTGAAGGATCGAATTTGTCCGGATCTGGAAAATATTTCGGATCTTTATGCACTCCGTACAAGAGAATCATGAGTGATACCCCTTTTGGTATAAAAACGTCTCCTGAAATATTAGATGTCGTAACATGGTTAAGAGATTTAAAAGATCTGTGACTTACCAAATGATATATCTTCATCTATTAAGCGACTTATAAAAGGCGATATAGTATACAGCCGCAAAGTTTCTTTAACCACCATATCTAGGTAGTGCATTTGGCTAAGATCGTTAGGTGTTGGGTATCTAGTATCATCACCGAATATCAATTGTAATTCTTCTACTGCCTTGTTCTTTATAGGTGAGTGGTATTGCAATAAATTGGGAATTTTTTAGTATTATTATACAAATACGGCGTGGAAGGAAAGTCTAGAAATACTAATTTTCTCAAACTAGCAGTAAGAAATATACAAAAATTGGGATACACCTATTTTATGTTATGGAAATTCTAAATTTAATGTTGTGCAATATTGTTAAATTTTATATATTTATATTTATAATTTAATATATTAATATTTTTTTTTATTTTAACATAAACTTTCAAAAAGCCATGTGCTCGAAACTGTGCCCCTTCACTTCGATACATTTATTTATTCGCAATTGGAATGCTATTCAACGATACAAAACCGTACTTTATTCAGTGCTTGACAAGCTGTGAATACTTACATATTGTCCGATCCCCATTTAGATTATTAATTACTAATCCAATACAAATTAGTTAGTGTTGAATATTTGAACAGTAATGGGGGCTATAATATTACAAGATAGAATTGAAATGATTTACATCTATGGAGAAAGTGGTAGGAATATCGATGATGCTGTTAACCTTTATTCACAACGTTTTCCGACAAGTGTTGCGATCGCGCGTTCTTTTTACCGCCAGCTTTCAACAGTTCTCTAGCGAAGGAACTGTACAGCCAAGAAAACGTCGAGTTTTCATTTAGTGAGCCTCCTACATTATAACAAATCTAATTGAGATCTTTTTTTGATTTGATGCAGTGTTTTAACGATATTCCGTTGTCTCAAGATAAAAAACTCACCAGTATATTTATAAATATTTTTTCAACATCCTTGAAAATCATTCATTGTTCATCTTATGTATATCTATTCACCCAATTTATACTAACAGGCTAATTTATGTCATTGAGCACGCAATTGTTATGAATGCACATATAATATCCATGAAAAGCTGCATTAAAATTAAATAGTGTTCGAATTAAAAAGAAAATACTTAGAAGAAATATTTGAATTTAAGCGCAACTTTCATGGGGAATTTTTTGCTCAGGAGTTTTTTTGAGTAATTTTCATCTGGAGCCTTTTGCTCAGAAGCCTCTCTGAACAACTTTGCTCAGGAACTTTTCTGAACATCTTTCATGGGAAGCCTTCTGCTCAGAAGTCTTCCCGCGCAACTTTACTTTTCTGCGCAGCTTTTGTGGGTTTTTTTTGCTCAGGAGTTTTTCTAAGCAACTTTCGTGGAAAGCTTTTTTGTTATGCGCTTTTCTGAGCCACTTTCGTGAAGAGCTTTTTGCTCAGGAGCTTTTCTGAGCAAGTGTAGTGGGTAACTTTTGCTCAGGAGCTTTCCTGAGTATTCGCTATGCGACCCTATATTTAACGTTTGTGGTCTTTGAGTATGGTTTCATGCCCTTTCGTGTCTTTCACACATCCAGTGTTTTAATTTTAATTATTCATATTATGAGGACTCAAATTCCCAGATAGGATGAAGGTTAGTTTATTAGAAAAACATATCATATTAACGACATTCCTGTTATTGGCATTTATTTCCATTATTATGTATCTGATTGAGTTTAATGATCTGCGATTGAAATCATTTTCATTCAATTTTTACAATAACGTAATTTTGTATTAAATATTAAATTTATCCTTACGTAGTACACATACTTGTGCAACTAGGTGTTAAACATATTAAAGCCCTTCCAGTTTCCTCAAAGCGCTTTAACATGTATGGCGGATATCGTTGTTTTATAGATAAGAGAATGGTTAGGTAAAGTATCATTAAACAAGTCTGCAACTTCATTATAAGGTATATAATATCACCGCAGACATTAAAACAGTAATTTTCTCTCTTCCATTAAATATAGGGAACAATAATTTACCTTGCAGAACTCCTAGAAACACGTCAAACTGCTGCCAGGTTTAGTTAATAATATAAGTATCAACTAATTAACTTTAGCTGTAGCATTTTTAACTACATTAAACCTCGGGTGTCACTTGAAGTTGTAGTCGAATTGAGGTATAGATTCCAAAAAGAAGAAGAAACAGCACGCAGAGTGTTGCACTTACAAGGGAACACCGGCGGGTGTCCCCCTCCGATTTCGATGAAACTTAACAGATCGAAAGAGTACCTTAAAATAAGAGACACGTATTTTTTTTTATCGGCGTATCCGCACGATTTTGGGGTACAGCCCCCTCCAAAGTTTGGACGATTTTTCAATTTTTGCAAATATTTCCTAAATTATAACAGGTGTTAAATTTTCTTCTTAACATAATTTGCAGCATATTGCATGGCCCTAAGGGTGGCGTCGTCTGTATTCGCAAAAAGTTAATAACGGGGGACGGGTACCCAGTACCCCCCATTTTTTTTACATTTTTTCTTTTTCTTATTCATCAAAAGAAGGTCGATTTTACATAGAATGCGATGATGTATAACAAGTTTAGAAAATTAATAATTGTAAAAATAGAAAAATAGTAATAAAGCTTCAAAATTAATAAACTAAAACATAAAATAGTATCACGTAAGATAACAAAATTTATTACTCGTTCTACGCGTACTGATATGGAAAACCTAAGGTTAGTAAGCGATACTTTTATTAATGAAGTCAAACCTTATATCACTGACATTGGCAGAAGCAACGTATACAACGCTGATGAGAGCGGATTTAATCTAGAAGTACATTTCGGTCGTACTTTAGCTGTGAAGGGTGAGAAAACCGTTGATGGTATTGTGCAATCCTTGCAGTCTACAACACATGGTTACACAATCTTTCCAGCCATTTCTGCAGACGGACGCTTACTTTCACCACTATTTTTAGTATTAAAGGAGTCCACGAATATGTTTGGACCTCGAGTTGCGCAATCATTGTTTCGACCTGTAAATGTGTATATTTCTTCTTTGGTATCTGGTAAGCTCACTTCAAATCATTTCAAAACCTGGCTAACGGATGTTTTTCTCTCGAATACCGGGCCAAAGAGTGTCCTTTTGATTGATTCTTGGGGTGAGCATTGTGTTGCCGAACTTCAGCAATTAGTGCCAAAAGACAAAACTTTGAACATTTTAAATATACCAAAAAAAACGACAGCGATGGTACAACCTCTAGATGTATATGGTTTTAGACTGTGGAAAAATTTTGTTAGAACTTTTTCGGATATGGTGATTCTTATGCACTACGACATAGATTTACATCAGAGAATTAATATTATTAAGTTGCAATCCCTAATCCATAATCAGTTTTCTTCCCCAAGATTTTTCGACGTATTCAAGTACTCGTGGTATAAGAGTGGATACGTTGAGGAAAGACCTGGGCCCTTTAAAAATCCTGTAGAGTTTTGTTTTAACAAAGATGCGCAGTCTACACCCTTGTGTAGTATTTGCAATAAACCAGCTATTGTGCGGTGTTCATGGTGCAAACAAATCTGTGTTTAAACACTTTTACACAGACTATCACTACTATAATACTTACATAGCTTAATTACTGTATGTATATTAATCTTGTGCGCTATTGCAATACATATATACCAATAATCGCATTACAGTATGTCATGTATTTAAACATTTATAAGCATTATAATGTTTTTCTAATTCTGTTCTATTGTTTCCGAAATGTTATAACCGTTACAAACACATTAGTTATATTTATGCTCCATTGAATACTTACATTGTACACCTACATTGCACGAAAAATTTGAAATAAATTAAAAAATATATATGTATGTATTATTTAATCCTTCGTCCTGTGTAGCCAATTTGTTCATATATACGCACTAAAGGATTATGGTATTCCAAGAATGAATAACATTTTATTAAGGAAATATATAAAACGCAGTCACTAACTGCAGTTGATAAAACGATTTATATTGCTAACAACGATAAAGTTTCGTATAGTATATAGTATAATTAGTAGGCATAGAAAGTTTTGACCATAGCTAGTCGAGTAGATACAATTCTAAATTAAGAAATATTTAAGTAAGGAGAGCAGCGGAGTAACGATAACAAATAATTGTTGTTTATGTACTATATTATTATTATTACAATTATTTTTATTATTAACCCTCCAAATTTATTACCATTGTTTTCTATGTAAAAGAATGAAGAATTTTATCTTTTTTTGATGAATAATGAATAAACTTATTATTAAAAAAATGCGGGGGTATGGGGTACCCCGTCCCCCGTTATTAGCTTTTTATGAAGATATCTACCTTGAGACCATGTATTATGCTGGAAATTATGTTAAGTATAAAAACTTATTTCTGTTATAGTTCATTTGATTTATATCAATAGACAAGTTTATTAATTTTGAAGCTTTATTACTATTTTTCTATTTTTACAATTATTAATTTTCTAAACTTGTTATACATCATCGCATTCTATGTAAAATCGACCTTCTTTTGATGAATAAGAAAAAGAAAAATGTAAACAAATGGGGGGTACGGGGTACCCCGTCCCCCGTTATTAACTTTTTGCGAATACGGACGACGCCACCTTAGGGCCATACGATATGCTGCAATTATGTTAAGAAGAAAATTTAATATCTGTTATAAATTTAGGATATATTTGCAAAAATTGAAAAATCGTCCAAACTTTGGAGGGGCTGTACCCAAAATCGTGCGGATACGCCGATAAAAAAAAATACGTGTCTCTTATTTTAAGGTACTCTTTCGATCTGTTAAGTTTCATCGAAATTGGAGGGGGACACCCGCCGGTGTTCCCTTGTTAAAAGACTAAGGTGAATGGTAATATCAGAAAAATAGTAAATCTGGCAATATTGCATATATCAAATTTTAAATCTATGCAAACTAAAATAGGCATAGCCCAAGTTTTGTATATCCCTGACCGTGCGTTTAAGGGAGAATTAGGCGTTTCCAAACTTTTCTTCCACACTGTATACATACCTGTACATCAGGATGTGTCGATAAGCAATATAAACAACTGGCCACAGCATAAGCTGAGGTTTCGTATCCCTAAAGAAACATAAAAATTGTCAGTAACTCAAATTAGTTTAGGAAATAATTCACACTGACCGCAAACAAGAAACTCTGAGTTTCAAATATAATCTGTTGGTCCGTCATAGGCTTCTCACCATTTTCTGTGTTCAAAAGTACATCTAACAAAGACGACATCCTTCCATTCGTCTTAAAGGTACCATCAGAAATGGATTTTGCTCTTAACAGTTTCCTACTCTTCACCACCGATTTCGTGAAATTATGAATCCTTGCTACCACTTTACGCTCTTTCCAGTAATCTCTCGTTAACATGTATGTCAGAGGAAATCTTTTGAACGGGGAGAAGAGACGGCTTACGATGAACCTCGAACTATCGTATGTATCACGCACGTATTGCATATTATTGTTTTCCTGGGCATTAAGTTTAATACCCATTGAGGTTTCTGAAATGCAAATTGTGTTTGGACGAATTAGAATTAAACCTGTTAATAGTTTTACCATGGTATAAATAAGTTAGGTATGCTTGATCTTGACTACTTCACACTGGCTATATTCGTCCTAGAGAGAGTTGTTATAAATAACTGTTAAAATAAATTTCTGAGATTATTTCAATCGATTTGAATTTCAAATAACCTCAGAAATTTTCTGACAAAGCTCTAGGACTTATACTGTGGTCTAGGATAGATATGATGCCCGCGTGTCCTGTCAACGTCAAAATCGGGCATACCTATGGTTATTATCAGAGAACAAATAATAGAGAAAACAATCTCGCATCGATTTTTGAAATGAAGAAGGCCATATTGTGGCATGGTGTGATTGTATGACTTTTGTATCGCAGATTTATGGTTTTTCAAAGAACAACACAAAACTGATGTGATGAACAGGATGTCAGTTGTGAAGAAGGTGGTTTTTAACTTAAACCGGTGTTTTCTTGTGAAAATTTATAGGAAGCAAATTGTATGAGCATCATTAAAAAAAGAAAAAACGCGCAGGTAATGTTACTTAAAAACGCATAAAGAAAAGAAAATTAAAGTGTTCTCAAATGTAGGTATTTTAAGTATATTAAACATAATTTCCTAAATTACACTCCTACACGTTTAACCACAGAATAGAGAATAACCAACAATTTTACTCCCATGTAAGATGTACTCTCGTAGACAAGAATAATACATTCTATTAAAAGGGGTTTAGACTACTGCGCATTCGCGAACTTTCGGGTTGTATAAGAGTTGCCATTTCGATGCATGCCCTGTCAAACAATCAGTTCGTATTATTTTTAAGGTTATTCTCGCGTTCTCGCAATTATACTGTAACAATTTATATTTACAGTGTTATTTGTAGTTAGGGAAACTTTATCAATGTGAACTTATTGAATAATAAGTATATATAAAGAATATTTTGTTGGACTGTTTTTTTTAAAGTCTCTGTTAAGAGAACTGAAGTGTGAAGACAACATTTAGTGAAGTTTGTGATGTTGCTATTGGGAATCTAATGATGTGAATTAGCGTTCATGTTGTAGAATATCTTGTTGTGTACCTGGAAGTAAAGGTATTCGTATATTATAGTCCCCTGACAATGACATTAGTTTCCATCAGTAAGAGCCGGCTATTCCAGGTGGATTAATAGTACCAGCTGATCCGAGAGATTAAGAGTAATAATAATAATAATGTTTATTGTCGTAAATTTAAAAAAGGAAATTTCGACAGTGTCATGACATTACAAAATTAGATAAACAAAGAAATAACAATAATAATAAATACAACTACATCAGTATTATACATATATGTATATGTAAACATCGTCAAAACAAGTATATAGATATGGACAATTACATTATCAAATAAATGTAAAAAAACACCATTACATAAATACATATACAAACTAAATGTTACATACGTACTCACGCAATGAATAGAAGACATTCTCCAGCAGAAATTCCCTTCAATTGATGTTTGAATTAAGTGATGTATCGAGAAATGGCTTTAAGGTTGTGGACAATGCATTAAAGGCTTGTATTGCTCTATATCTGAGACTATTCTCAAAAAATTTAAAAGAGTGCTTAGGAACAGACTAGTCATTAAGAGATCGAATCTACATATTGTTATAAAAGTTCTTGTGACGGATGAATATTTCATTGTTAACTGTCAAAAATATTATTAATTCATATACAGGTATTCCACGTAACTGGTTCATTAAAAGTTTATGATGTTCTATTATTTACTTATATTTGAGATTTCGGCACCAGTATCTGTTTGATTGGAACTATAAATGTAAAATACCTTAACCAAAATATTACTTCCGGTTGACCGGAAATGGATGTCAACTTTCTTATTGTAAATAGAATGATATAATTTTTTATTCATTTTTGGATTCTACAACTATAAATACGTCAGTTTTCATTAGCTATTCCTATAGCTACATGTTGCCGTTTTTGAGTTATTTAAGTTTTTCTTTTTTTTTGTGATAATCATTGCATCATTGAGAAATTAATATCTCGGTTAATACTGCAATTAGATACTCCAAATTTGCTATGTTATGAATGTATATATAACTCTAAGAAACGGTAAGCACAATTTACATTCTAACATACAGGTTGTTCAAAACTGAGAAACAAAGTGACATATTTTCAAATGCAGAAAACTATTTTTTTTTTAAATAGAACACCCTGTATTTTAATTCGGAATTAGGGAGTAAATATCATCCCCTATCGCTTTATATGAGTATTTCCTGTACCTATCTTTATTAGATTTTGAGATATGAGCGACTTTTTGTTAAACAGACTAAGTAGCCCTATCTTTGCGTGTTTGTAGCTGATTCTGAGTGGGATTAATGTCAAATTCATTCACTAACCAAAAGTGTTTATGTATATCATTGTAATTACACTTTCGTACAACGCAATATTAATACAAATGACTATTCGAACAGACATTCTTGTATAGTTATTCAAAAATAATACATGAATTTGACGTGAATCCATTTCAGAGCCAGCTACAAACATTTAAAGATAGGGCTACTTAGTCTGTTTAACAAAAAGTCGCTCATATCTCAAAATCTATTGAAGATAGGTATAGGGAATGCTCATATAAAGTGATAGGGGGATGATATTTACTTCCTAATTCCGAATTAAAATACAGGGTGTTCTATTTAAAAAAATTGAGTTTTCTGCATTTGAAAATATGTCACTTTGTTCCTCAGTTTTTAACACCCTGTATGTTAGAATGTAAAGTGTGCTTACCGTTTCTTAGAGTAATATCTACATTCATAACATAGTAAATTTGGAGTATCTACTTGCAATATTAACCGAGATATTAATTTCCCAATGATGGGATGATTATGACTAAAAAAAAAGAAAAACTTAAATAACTCAAAAACGGCAACATGTAGCTATAGGAATAGCTAATGAAAACTGACGTATTTATGGTCGTAGAATCCAAAAATGAATAAAAAATTATATCATTCAATTTAAAATAACAAAGTTGAGATCCATTTCCGGTCAACCGGAAGTGATATTTTGGTTAAGGTATTTTGCATTTATAGTTCCAATCGAACAGATACTGGTGCCAAAATCTCAAATATAAGTAAATAATAGAACATCATAAACTTTTAATGAACCATTTACGTGGAATACCCTGTATATAGAGGCTAGGTAAAGTTAGAATTTTAAATTCACGGAATAGGGGTATTGCGTGGAACACCACGCATCATGCGAATTACACGCTTGTACAAAATAAAAATGCTGTTAAAATGTGTAGATGAACCCCCGAAAATTACAACATAACGCAAACGTAACTCTACCTGAGCGAAATAAAAACTTTTCAAAGAAATCATGGTAAGGCATTTTTTAAAAATATTCATTCCATATAGGACAGAGTTAAGCCTTTTACGAAGTTCCGAACAATGCACGCCCCATTTTAAATTTTACTATTAATCCCAAAAATTTTGTGGGCTCGACTTCAGGTATAGATCCGCTGTTTAATTTCACGTAGATACTGTAGTTGTTACAGATTTTAGAAAAACTGATTAACCCAGTTTTTTTACTGTTAAGTGTCAAATAGTTACTTGCACACCATGTGGACATGTTAACTATTATATCATTTATATTGAGAGCACACGTCAAAAACTGAAGTAGAGGACACAACGCAAGTTATGTCATGCGCATACAGAGACGTAACACAATTTTCTAGGGATGCCGGCAAATCATTAACAAACAACAAAAACAGGGTGGGCCCAAGTATGGAGCCCTGCGGAACACCACTAACAATCCTGGACGGGCTCGAAATATGATCTTTACTGGTCAAGTTTATATTTCCAACTATAGCAGTTACATGATATCTGTTGGAAAGATATGATTTGAACAAATCTAGGGCGACACCACGGATGCCATAGCACTCCATTTTTTCTCAATAATAAATTATGATCTAATACGTCAAATGCCTTAGCTAGATCGAAGAAAATGCCGGCAGTTACCTGTTTATCGTCTTAGTTGTTATAAATATGATTCAAAATATTACATTTTTAATTGATTTCCAAGAAATAAAACCAAATTTTGATGTACATAAAATATTGTTTTTATATAAAAAGGATTTCAATCTATTGTTTAAATTTTTTCGTAAACTTTACTAAATGCAGGTAACAGAGATATCGGTCGGTAATTATCCAGGTCATTGTGTTTACCCTGTTTTAGACAAGGGGTTATTTTCGCGATCTTTAGCCCATTTGGAAAAATGCCGCTGGCAAACGTAGAATTTATGGTATGAACTAATGGTCGTGCTATGGGACAATTGGCGCGAATATAGGCGATTTCATATTTCAACATATCGCAGACAGATTCTTGAAGAAAATTCGATCTTATTAATATAAGCGATCATTGAGTGTTAAAAAATACGGCTTGCTAAAATATAGTGATGCGCAATCGTTTCAAAATATCACCAAGAGTTGATTGAAAGCTGATATAAAAATCGCCAGAATTTAATTGAAAAAGAGTCCGGTTATTCACGGGAGTGAAACTTCTGGCTATACTCTATTCTGTGGTTGAATTAACCCTGTATAATATTATATTGATATTAAACTTACCACAAACTAGGTCTAGAGTACATAAAGATATATGAGGCAATACATCAAAACTACCGTTTTCCGCTTTGCATTTTAATTTTTTTATCAGCACGTCACAAGGCTCTCTGAAAAATTCCATATACTTCTCTAGTAACAGGGAGCTGAAAGCTGGGTTTACCACTTTCCTGGTTTTTCTCCATCTTTCAGCTAAAAATGTAGGCTTTACAATCCAAGTAAAGAATACTCTCCTATGTTTTACTTACCGCCGCAAGTGATTATTCCATCTCCGAGCAGATTTTCCAATAGTTTATAAAAATAATCTTTCGTTAAAATCGATTTCTGTACGAGTATGTGATTTATAAGATCCTTATCGCTAACTATCAGCATGGGTACTCCGTAAAATAGCTCAATCTTGATTAAACGTCCATATTTCTTGACTGTACCCAATAAGTTTTGTAATAGTGCTGAAGATAACACATATTATTTTAAGTATTTTATATTAATAGTATATAGTGCCCCATCAGGGGATCGGTGTATGTAAATTGAAATTAAATTAAATTAAAAGCGAAAATTCGTGTTCCAATCCTCTTTTATTTAATATCCTATTGCGACATGTTTCGGTAATCTACTATCATCGGGCAATAAAACGTCAATATTCGTTTTTCTAAAATGATGCGTCGTAATTTAGATACATTGAGAGATTTTTTTTTTGAAAAACAGTCTAAAAACTAATTAAAATAATGTATGTAAAACTATCACAGCTATCTAAGACATAAAATGGACGGCCAGGAGCCAAGGACGCACGTGTGTTCTTGATTCTTGGCGACACATCATTTTAGAAAAACGAATATTGACGTTTAGATGCAATAGAATATTAATTAAAAGAGCATTGGAACACGAATTTCCGCTTTTAATTTATTTTAATTTCAATTTTATATTAAATTTATGATGGAAATACATTTTATATCCCACATCATACTTACTCAGTTCTGAATTAAATAGAAGGGAATGGCCAAGCAGTGGTAATCCAGGTGGTGAAACGAAACCTTTCAAACGTTTATTAAATCGATACCTATTGTAAGATAGTTTTAGAAATAAAATTATCAATAACAGAATACATATTTTGACTATCATCTTTTTCCGCTAACACGCTCCTTATACAACCAAGAGTGCACAATTTCATAAAATAGTGAATATATTACTTAACTGGTTGTATTTATGCAATAAGATAAACATACCAATTAGTGTGTCATAACTGTAATTTTTTTCTCATATCTTTAACCTTCAATTTATATAAACATGACATTAAAAACATTAGTGCATATTTTTTATTCACTTATTATATACAGACTGTCCCATCGAAAACTGGATCTTAAAAAAAATATTTCACTATATAAAGCATCCCAGAAATAGACAAGCACATACTTACTCCGTTATTTTAAACGTAACACATTATTATTATTTTATTATTAAATTCTACGTAGAGAAATAATATCACTTTATATAAATTACTATATGTCTATCTGTAATAACAATGTTGTTATTTTCCCCTTTTGTAAAAAAATAGGCCCACTGCAAACCTTCGGTTAAGGCGGTTTGTATTTGCATTTGTTTTAGATACACATACTTTATGTACACCAGCGACACTTTCTAGTTGTAGCATAAAATAGAACCTATATGTTTAACATGGATAGTAGACGGATCTATGCATTCATTGCCGTCTTCGAAATATATAAACACAGATGTGCGGTCTCTGTATTTTAAATGTAAAGAAGAAAGCAGTAAGTAAACATAGAAAAACATTGAAATTATAAAATAGAGGCAAATAAATACATCAAAGGCGCATACTTATGCTTGCCGACTTACATGGTTTAGCACAATTCGAAGTTTTTCAGTTACTTACAGGTGTTGTTTTCTTTACACATCCCTTCAGCTTTACTAAATATGTTTGTGCTTTTAAACTAATTGATTCATAATGATTGTTTTCATATCTATTTTTAAAACGCGGCGGCTTCGATTTTTGATATTAACAAAATGAAAATTAATATATATATATATATACGGTAACCGGCATAAATATTGCAACATATGGGATTTTTTTATTATTATTAAAATATTAATAATTTTTTTTTTTTGGGGGGATAGGTTGTGCATGTTTGGGAACCCCAAAATTTATTTTGACATACGTCAGGTGACCGCTAGTACGGCGGTAAATTTAAAAAATATGTTATGAATTTCCAAAAAGTGAGATTAAATGACATGATATCCAAAAAAGTTATTTGAAAAAGTTGGTTGGAATTCAATCCTGAGGAAGTTGCTTGGAATTCAATTATTATACTAGTTTTAGATTAACGGTTTCCACTTTAATGCCGAAGACAAAAAGCTGTTATAATTTTCAATAAAAGAAATGTTGATTAAATGCTTAAAAATAAAAATGTTTATAAAATTTTATTTATTACTTGTAGATACAGTCCCTTGCAACAACAACTGTCATACGAAAACGTACTTTTTCACTGTTCACCGTTTTCACTGTGTTAATTATGCAAAAATTGACAAAATTATTTGAGTATTAACCAGATTTAGAAATATTACTGTAGTTGAGCTGCTAACAACAAAAAAAATAAATAAATATGTAATTCAATTAATCAAGATTTGGAAAATTGTGATTTTCAATTTTTTAAAGTATCTTTACAAAACTGTAAAAAGTTTTTCCGGGCTGTTGAGCCGTGGTCTTGTGGAATTATTTTCATACGTTTCGTTCACATGCGCAGTGAACATCTTTAGCGGCGAGGTCGAAGTTTCCTTCGTGATGGCTCGTCGTTTACTGGCGTTTAGTTATTCTTACAAAAATTTCCATACCGCCTCAGAATTGAATTGTAAACAACTTTTTTCGATATCATGTCATCTAACCTCACTTTTTGGAGATTCCCAGCATATTTTTCATATTTACCGTCATACTAGTGGTCACGTGACGTGTGTCAAATAGATTTTAGGGTTTATTTATATTTCTAGACATGGACAACCCCAAAAAAGTTTTAGCATGTTTTAATAATAAAAAAAATGTTGCAATATTTATGCTGGTCACTGTATATAAAGTAATCGTTAATTATTAATTTAAACCTGCATTTTATATTTATACCTATCACTGCTGTTCGATTTACGACTAATTCAAATTTTGTACTTCTTTTGAAAAAATATTGTGAGACTTTTGAGGTAAAATCTTTGGAACTAGGGAATTTATAATCGAAATATTATTTTACCTTGTTATTATAATATTAATAAAAACATACCATACTATAACCAATAAAAAATATTTCTGACGAGGGTAGAGCTTTCGTTTTAATATCTGATATAAAAATCGTGGTTTTGAATGCATCCTCGTTATATCTCTTTCATTATTTAATGTCAAAGAAGGAAGCGAATTAAAAAATTGATATCAAATCGTCATCAATGACATCAATTAGATTAAAAAATATAAGCATAACGGAGATATGCTTTACTGATTTCAATATAACTGGATACCTTAGATATTTTCATGCGATCCATTTTAATACGTTCATTATTATTTGCATACGTGAATAAAAGTAACAAATCCATTGATATTGCTATTTATTGTATAATTAACATGCCTTTGGTCTAGTTCCTAGTCGTAGTTCAACTGTAAAATGAAAATACCTTTTAAAATCATTTAAAATGGCTACAGTTATTGGAAATACTTCAAACATCAAATAAATGTATTTCTACGCAAAGATAACAAATACATAATAGATACATTCAACTTCCCACATTAATAAATCCAGCCTAAGGTTTTTTAAAATAAACACATTTCGAAGCGGCCGGTAAATGCATAGATCTGTCTACTATCCACGCTAAACACGTAGGCTCTATTTTACCCTGTAGGTCGTACAATTAGAAAGTGTCGCTGGTGTACCATACATTCACACTTATTTTGATACAGCAGTGAAACTAAAATCAATAAAATTATATACAGGTGTCCACTATAGGCATGCACATTTGCTGAATTTTAGTTCTAGACTAACGTAACTTGATTTTTTTAAATAGCAGCCTATATCTTTGTTTGTGTTAAATCAACCCTCATGCAGGATTCCGTAGATAATTGTTTTTAAGTAAATCCAATAAATTAAAAAAAATGATAGAATGAGGGAGACATTTTTATCCATTTTGCTAGAATTGTTGCAAAATCTAAGACAAAATTTGCAAAAGGGAGTGGAAATATGCTTAAAAGAAAGAGGATATATTTTTGAATATCTGCATCTGCTATAAATTTTGATAATTAAGAATGGTGATTGTTGGGTGTAGATACTTTTAATTAGGAATATATTTTATTATGGTTTAATGCTCATTTGGTTTTTATTTTAATGTTTGTCTATTATTTTAACGGACAAACAAACTACGCCGCCTTAACCGGAAGCTTGCAATTTTTTACAAAAGCCTAGATAACGTGGTTATTACAGATAAAATCGTGTTATTTTTTAAAAATGGAATAATTGGTAGAAGGAGAAGTAGAAGGTATTACGTCTAAACTTTATTTAGTTTTACCACATTATTTTTCTCTATGTATATCAATTGACAATACATTCTGTGAAAAATATACATGCGTCATCTTTTTCTTTAAAGTAAGAACCGTCTTTATCTTTTTCATTGTTTTGTCTGCCGTATTGTGATATATGTTGTCGAGTCACCAGAGAAAATATTCCTGCTTTTGTGCATAACGTAATGTTATCTAGACTTGATTTTTTTTAAATAGCAGGCTTTGTTTATTCTAAATTAACCCTTACACAAAGCTCTTGCCCTTTCAACTTTCAATTCATACTAAATATTTGTGACGGCTCATAGAGGATTCTGTAGATAATTATTTTTAAATAAATCCAATAAATAAAAAAAAGATAGAATGAGGTAGACATTTTTATCCATGCATTTTGCTAGAATTGTTGCAAAATCTAACGCAAAATTTGTAAGAGAATAGAAATATGCTTAAGAGAAAGAGAATATTAGATGAAAAGGCGAACTTACGAAGCCGAATATATACAGTAAATCAAGTATGGGCAACGTTTGACATGTGGGCCAAGCTTTAGTGTGCAAATACCTTCGCGGGACGCGTTTAAAAGTAGTGTACATAATTTTTAGCGATAAATGTCAGACATGAAATAATACGACAATGTTATTATAATGCAATTTATTAAAATAAGAAAATGAAATGAAAAAAAATAGGTACAACATTATAATTAAATCGTGACATTTGGAATTATTACAAACTACGAAAGTTAAATAGCGACAACGAAATCAATGAGACCCTTGAGCTTGAATTTGGGGAAACTAATCCATCGATGTTTGGATGAATTCCACTGATACAAAGACATAAAGAATTTTCCAAATTATCGTCAGTCAGCCTTGTACGATGTTTTGATTTATTAACTTTCATCATTGAAAAGAACTGTTCGCATTTATAAGAACTGCCAAACGCACAAATCAATCTTCTTGCGAATTTTCTAAGCTCCGGAAAATGGTCTTCTTCGAGGTATTTGTTGTAGAAATCGCACAACTCCACGTCTTCAAATTTAGATTTTAGGAGTGAGTTTTCTTGAAACTCGATCAACTCCATTTGCAAGTGTATTGGAGCATTTTGTACATTACTTTTCGTTGGAGTAGCTAATAAATTGAAACTGTCTTCCATGTTTTTAAAATCGCTAAATCTGTTCGAAAATTGCTCCGACAGTAACTTGAGTTCTTCAGCATATTGAGCATAAGCAGTATTTTCATACGCAGAGAGCGTGGTGATATGGTAACTGTTACCGACAGCAACTGCGCCTCCCACAAGCGGATTTTGTTTTGAAACGCTTTCAAATGGCTGTACAAATCATTTACTAACTGTCCTTGTTTTTGAAGTTTCATATTTAAATCATTCAAATGGTCCACCAGAAATGCTAAGTCACATATCCGTTTTGGGTCACTCAATTCAGATAGTGGTTTATCTTTTACTTGCATAAAATCTGCTATCCCATTTCTAAGCTCGTAAAACCGTTTCAGCATTTTTCCTTTGCTTAACCATCTGACTTCACAATAATATGTTACGTCGTCATATTCGGCTGATATTTCATCCAAAAACGCCTTGAACTGACGATGGTTAAGCCCTCGGGATCGAATAAAATTGATGGTTTTTACTACCACATTCATAACATTCTGGAGTCGAATGGACTTAGAACACAAGTTCTGTTGGTGGATAACGCAATGAAGGACTATCAAATCATCTTTTTGCACATTTAACTCGGTTGCTTTTTCATACAAAATTCCGATGAAACCTTTACGTAAGCCGACCATAGAAGGTGCACCATCTGTGCATACACCAACAAATTTTGACCATGGCAAACCAAAATTTGTGAATACCTTTTCAACTTCGTTAAAAATGTCCTCTCCTGTAGTGGTTCCTTTTAGCGGCTGTAAAGCAAGCAACTCCTCAGTAACAGTGAACTCTTTATCAACACCTCGAATAAATATAGCCAGTTGAGCTGTGTCAGACAAATCGGTGCTCTGCTGCAAAACCAGCCATACGGTCAGTCAAAGTTGTTTTTATATCATTAGCCATCATTTCTATACGTCGGGCAACAGTTCGTCTTGACAAACTAATTTTTTCAAATTCATTTTTCTTTCCAGGACACAAAACACTGCAAACTTCTAACATACACTGCTTGGTAAATTCTCCTTCGACAAATGGTTTTAATGACTTTGCCAATTTTGAACTAACTATAAAATTAGCTTTCACAACATTATGAAGTTGTGTTCTTTGTTTATGAAACACTTGCTGCTGTTTTTCCAAATTTGCGCTAAGCTTCTGGATTTTGTCTTTTCTTATTTGTCCTGTCAGTGAGTGCAGTATAGGATGCTTAGTTGAGTAATGCCTCTTTATATTGAATTCTTTCATAAACTGAAATGGATTCATTACACAGCAAACAAATAGGCTTTCCATTGTGCAAGATAAAAAAGAATTCTTCAGTCCATTTTTCTTGAAACTGGCGACCCTCTGCATCTACTTTTCGTTTCTTTCCACCAGACATCATTTTCGTTTACTTTTCGTTCGATAAACTTAATAACAAAATATAATTAGTAAGCACTCAGGATGCACACAAAGTCACAAAGCACCACAAAAACGTAGATAACAGTGTTATTACAAGCAAAATGTAGAATTTAAAAAAATAATATACATCGGATTACATTTTAAAATAACGAAGTATGTATACGTTTTCCTACTTTTGATACACACACTTTATATAGTTAAAAAGATTTTTAGGTTATGCGGCATTAAATTATATAAAATTTTTGTAAGCACTTTTTCTTCTAAAATAAAAAATAAAGCTGTAGTCAAAGAACCACTCTTCGGTGGGACACCTGTACAGGTTTGTAATGATTAAAACCAGATTGTTTGTTATTGCATATTATTATCTTCTGGTATTTTTTAGCCTATAATACTTAGTCTTAATTTTATCTTGTTTTGTTAGAATATGGCTGACAAAAGAACAATTCAAAAGACAATACTTACATCTGTATTGTCTTTTGAATTTATTCTCAGCCATATTCCAACAAAAGAAGATAAAATTAATGCGTTATTGCATATTTTCAAAGTAAACAAAAATGTTGCTTATCTACGTTTTTCTGATAGCTTCCAAAATGTTAACAGTAAATATCTAAATTTTGGTTCATTTTGCTGACCCAAGACTTTGTTTGTAAAAATTGTTTTCAAAAGTTCTTCGATAAGATAATTTAAGTTGAAATGTGTATGTTAATTCGTTTCATCAAAAAGATATGCCTCTGGTAGATTGTATTACTATTTCTACAGCGATATTTGGGTTTGATTTTTAATGAGTCTCGATGACTTTTTCGTACCTATGTTAAACAGCTTCCTGGTTTCAGTTTCATCATAGTGATGCACCGTTTTCATCTCTCGAACTATCCTGTCTTCACTATAGTTAGTAAGGTCGTCATATTTCATTTAGTTTTCCCTCTTGAGGAAATAAATTTTATCATATACAAGTTATGTTGAATGTAATAAAATTTGAGTACTTTAACTTAGCTAGTACAACCATTGCCGCCATTTAATACACAGTTTAAATACATCGTGCTATCAGATCCGGAAACTAAAGACAGATTGAATCATAATTGCTTGGTGACATTTTAGTACGGTCAAGTTTTCACCAGAATATCGTGCGGTATTGTCTTTTGGAGTTTTTCGTCGCATGCACATGCCCAAAAACGAATAATTCATTGCATCGCAGGCATCACTAGCAATACTATATTGCAAATTGTTATAACAACCTATCAGTGCATTTCAAGACTCTCAGTAAATCCTCTTTTGGTAAACATATTGTTACGCTACAGAGTAGCATACAGCACGGTATATAAAAAATAAATTTAAAAATGATACATTAATTAAATTTGTAAAAATCAAATTTTTAACATCCCAGTGTCATCTATATTTATCATAAGTGTGCTCTCTCTCATGCCAGATGGCATGCAAGGCGAGAATTTCCGATTGAAGCACTCTGACATCAAAAAAATAACGAATAGCTAGTTACCTTTCTTATTATCTCAGTACGTGTGGAGACGGCATGGAAGACTGTTGCCCAAAATGTCCTCTCCTTCAATTTGCATGTTTAATGACCAGCTTCCAGGGTGTCGTAGGCACGGTAGTGTTGTACCTCGATAGTGATCAATCTCTCATGTATAATGAAAACATTTAAGTGTGAATAAAAGTGGTTTTATTTTGTAACAAAGTTCGAAATGTGAACCTGTGTAAAATCAGACATAAATCTAAAGATATTATTATCTCAGGTAAGTTACGTGAGTCCGCTTAATTAACAACAATGACGTTTTCACTAGTAATTCCACTTTTTGCAATATAAATTCATTATCGAGAACGTGAATACGTTTAAATTTAATTTCAAAATTCCCGCGTTCTCTGAACGTTCAAACGGAGTTATGCTATGTTTAATTCGTGCCGTAAATACATATCAAATATTAACCTAGAAAAATATCAACTTATACAAATTTCCCCAAGTGACTGCAAACTGTTCAGCGATGACAGTACAAACAAATTCCTAACCCCAAAATTTGCTGAACGTATTGAAATGAAATTTCTTATAAGTATAATTAAATTTAGATCAGGATTGAAATAATAAGTTTAATTTTAGGTAGATTTGATGAACGCGAAGTACCTTTGGAGAAGTGAAAACGGCGGGCATCCAGTTGGGCAGGCATGGTCGGGTGTCTGATAGGGGCCCTGGTACATCGTACTTCTACACACGGAAGGTGGCTCTGGACCGGAAGATTTCTCAGGAGACTCATCGTTGGAGAAAATTACCCAAGTAATAGGTAATTTGGATAATATTTATGTGATAAACTTTGTTTAACAATTAACGATTGTTTTTAGGTTGTATTTTAAAATAAAATTGGATTTTATCAAAATAGCCGTTAAATTTTACGAAACAAATTGAGACACGTCTGCCTCTGACTCAGGTTGGCTAATGAATCGTTTCGAATTGAAAACTTTTAACCGACTTGAAAGCGATTGTCTTCGACAAGGAGTACAACTGTCTCAGAAAATCCGTTAATTTCGCCGAAGTCGGGGAATATACTTTGTTTAATACATGAGAATGCCTATGTGACCAAATGGACTGTCGAATGTTTAAACGAAATAAAATAAATAATTATTGCAAAATTCTGGAATCACCTTACAATTAAAATATGATAAAGGTAGGTGTCTCTGGATCATGAGAAAAATACATTTAAAAATTTTCAACACTTATTACTATGTAAAATTAACAATCCTAAAATTAATTACTGTGCAAAAAGTAGACAACTATTTATACACATAAAATTGTAACGAAACCGATTTCCAGCAATTTTCCATGTCGTTCTGTTGACATATCAATGCAATTGGAATGCCAATGCATATACAAACATTATTAGACTAAGTTTAAATGAAATAAGTACAGTGTAAAAAAAAAATGTTCATTCGAATTGAACTTGGATCCAACTTTGATCTGTCAATATCTATTGCAAAAATATACTATTCAAATTCTAATATTCATTTTCGATGTGTAGGTGTATCACTGCTGATCCTCTTTACATCCTGAAGGGAATATTCTGAAGGAAAATGCTTTGAAGGGCTTGTCAAATGCAGAGATTTTCTACATCCTGGACATCGTCTGGCTGTCTGCTGCTACATTTTATATCCTTTTCTTGTTATATCAAATTAGTTTTAAAATATATATAAGTAAAATTAGTAACTTCATACTTAAATAATATCGAGTACACATTCCATTACAATATATATTCTTTTCCTCTAAATAACCATAATTTGGATTTTACTCGGTCTTTGTATCTGTTATTTAAGTATGTGTGTGCTCTTGTTTCGTTTATTTTATATGATGTGTTTTGGGTTGTGGTAATAAAATTGAAGGCACATTAATCTGTTTAATTTATACATAGTTTGTGCATCTTTAATCTTATTTTCATTACGGTAAATTTCGGTATAACAAAAATATAACACATTCGCATCTCTTTTTAAATATATGTGTAGTTCCATTAAACAACTTCTTTATATAAAAATATAAATAAAAATTTAAAATATACATATATATGGAGCAAAGTCACAGGAACTTTTACGAATAATACCGCGTCACTTCGTCCAGAATCTTTTCTATGTTGTCCTCGTTTATAGGAACAAATGTTTTGGCCGCTCTACTGAAATAATAAATTTCTCCTGTATAGATGTCGAACCAGAGGGCATGGATGTGTAACTCGTTCGTCTCCAGACGTTTTTTGAGGAAACCGTAGCTGGCTATGTTCTGCAATTGCTGCAGCGTGTTTATCTGCGAGAGTTTGTCCTCAATAGCGAATTTGTTCTCGTGATCGATATAAGCTACGAATTTTCGCAAAGGCGTTTCCGCTTGGAATAAGAGAGGCTTGGAGAAGTCGGTTAGTTGCAGCTGCTGGAATTTTTCCAAACTGCTGACGGCGTGCGTACATAGCCATGCCCGTAATGGGGATATTCGTCTATTCGTCTGAAATTGTATAAAAGTAGTTACAAAATTAATTTATATTACTTATTCCAAAATGCAAGGAAAAGTTTTGGAGCAATTTTTAAAATTAAAAAAATAATAATTGAATTACAGCTTTCAATTATTCTAATGAGAAAATTATAGCTAATTTCGAAACGTCAATTAAAGAAAGAAAAAGTACAAGTGTTTAACTTTATTACCAAATATACACACCAAGAAGACATCATCAATATACCTAATAAGTAGTTATAATAAGTTGCGTAATACTTATTAATCCAGTTAACTGCTTCTATAATATAGTATTTTTAATACGATGAATTAAAAATATTGAGTTAGAAAGCTGTAATGTAGCAAGATTCTCCACCTCATATGTTCTTTTTTCTTTTTGTTGTGGGAGTCGTCTGACCTGAAGTCTCCGGAAACACTACAGCCAATTGTACCTCATGTGGTCGAAAATACTTTAAATATATTGTATTACGGAAATCATGGAAATTATTTCGCTATTTATCGAATTTGTACTTATTCATGCAAGACACCATCAAAGAGTACTTATTTGGTGTACACAGCAGGTAATAACTAACAAAAAAAATTGAGGTGAATAAGCGTGAATGGTCAAAAAAAAAAAAATATAACAAAAAAATAATGACAATATTTTTTTTTGAACGGCGAAAAAACGCGTTTGCTCCAATAAATTCGTAATTTACATCATTATATTGATAAAAATGTAGAACAAGCAACAATTAGTTGTAATAAACTGAAAAAAAATCCTGCATAAACTCCATTTGCACTCTCGTGGCCGCACTCACCAGCAAATTGTAGTGTACATAGTCTACATATTAAACAGAGGAGCCGCCTGGTCTAGTGGATAGCGCGCTCGGTTTCTAAGGGCAACCTTGGAATTGGGGGCTCCTGTCGTCCTCATTTTTTTTTTTTTTGGTTAATAATATATAAATAGTGGTGGGCACTATCGATAATATTTACTATAGTACTACTATAGTAACTATAGTAACATGCATTGACCAGATATTGCTTTAGATACACCTTAAATTGTCCAATATTTTTGCAATCCCTTATGTGTTCGGGCAAGCGGCGATACACAGATACACTCGAAAATCCAGACCCCCTCTCATATATCGTCGTCAAATGCGCCGGCACCCGCAAGTCGTTCCTCCCCCTTGTGCTGTACTCGTGACCATAACCATTTGTTTGGTAATGATTACAGTTATCAAACATATTCACGCAGCATTTGTAAATATAGATCCCAGGTACCGTTAAAATAGTTTTTTCTTTAAATACCGGTTTACATGAGTCTGTGTTAGCAACCCCAAAGATTATCCTTATTAATCTTTTCTGCGCGATTAGAATTCGTTCCATACTGGCCATAGATATAGCACCGCTCCACGTCACTATGCCATACGAAAGGTAGGAATACCCCATCGCATAAATAAATATAAAATTTAGTTTTTTTGTTACAGAGTTCACGTGAGTTTCATAATTCAGATAATGGTTCACCATCAAACCTAAGAATTTAACACATGTATACGTGGTGAAATCATTAAATATTCGTTGAGGGCGTTTTCCGGAGGTAAATTGCATATAAACCGTTTCGTTGTGATTCAGTATTAATCTGTTACGTTCACACCACTGATTCATTTCTTGAACTACTTCCCGAACTCGCGATTCCAATTCACTCTGTTGCGCTGCTGATACTATCAACGAAATATCGTCCGCATAATTTACAATGAGTCCATCCATCACATGCTCGTACAGGTCATTCACATATAATAGGAATACCAAGGGACCCAGCGTCGAACCCTGCGCAACCCCATATTTCAGCGGGTACTCCCCAAATGACACTCCATCAACCGACACGAACAGCCTCCGATCGGACAAAAACGAAATTGTTTATGTCAAGCGCTACACCCCTAATTCCCATGGCGCACAGCTTCTCTTCGACATACCTCGGGTCTATCGAGTCAAAAGCTTTGGACAATCGAAGTACAAGCCCAAAACTATCATTCCCTCATCCAATCTTTTATGAATATGTTCCAGAAGTTCAAAACTAGCTGACTCGGTGGATCTTCCAGCTCTGAACCCATGTTGTCCATTATGTATGGATATTATGTTTCATTATAAAACTGTGTATTTGGTCATACAGAATTTTCTCATAGATTTTGGAAAATATGCTTAGTATCGAAATGGGACGATACTGTTCTACAAGCATACTATCCGAGCTTTTTGAAACAGGAACTACCCTCGCACACTTCAAGGAGCGGGGAAAGTGCCCCTCTTGCAGACACAAATTAATGTTATACAGCAAAGGTGGAATCAGAAAAGAATGCCCCTCTAACACCGCACCCCATAGTAGACCGTCCGGGCCAGTTACGTTATTCTTTTTAATAGCCATTATAGTTCTTCGAAGATCATTTTCAGTTATGCTTCGTAAGTACATACTATGCGTTTGCATTCCCACTGTGGTACACGATAAACCCGTACTGCCATTAAAATAGTGTTTTATATTTTCTTCAACACCTACCGAGAAGTGTAGAGCAAATTTACTACTAATCATGTTTTTGTCGTTCAACTCTGCGCCATCTTCTTGCTGTAGCTTAAGAAGTTGTTTGTTCTTACTTACTCCCGATTCATCCCTGACTATTGACCATATAGTTTTATTTCCCCCCCCCCCCCCTTTTTCTGTTCTTCAATATTTCTTCTATGTAATTTCTGTTCTCGTTTATATTGCTCCATATACAACGAGTTTCTCGTAGTAGTTGCTATAGTAATAATATTAATAACATTTTGCTGTATTCTTCGAAATTAGGGTACTTTACTCTTATACGATGTTCATACATATTTCTTGGTCTGCCCTGTAGGCTAATTGAGTTTAAGACAGTCTAAGTGTGTTCAGTCTGGAAGTGAAACATATACTCATATACCAACGCTTGGCAGTACTTATTTTATAATTGTGCAATCAATAAAGCAAATTCCCATTTGTTGCCCACTGATTAATGGGACCACATTGTTTAAAATTTTCATATTATAAAAATTACGTTTACGTAATATTAAGTATTTTCAATTTTTATTTACTTTCTTGATCAATTCATTTATTGCCATAATTTCTTATAATGAATGTTGCGTATCCTGAATGCCTTATTATTAAATTTTAATTCACGTGTCGCAACAATTTAAATCTAAATGCAAAGTTAAATTTAAATACGAAAATTAATAATGATTTTATATTATTAAAAAAAAAATAACACGACAGCAGCCTGGAACTGCAGAGTTTGTCTTTAGAAAGGGCAGTTTATTAATGGTGCTTGTTTTACATTTTTTAACAATATAATGTAAATTACGAATTTACACGATTAAACGCGCCGTTGAAAAAAAATATCGGCTTTTTTTTAATTCGTATCCGTATTTTTTTTTTGGCTTCAAACATCAACTCATATTTTTTTCAGCTCGATCGGCGATATGCTGATCTGGTAGTTTCCTTGTAAGCGAAAGTCAGATTCGGTGAAAACCTTGATGTTCAAAATGTAGTCATAAAGATCAAGAGAGAGAGTAAGTTGTTTAGTTGATTATCTGGGAGTCCACTAATATTTGTCTTATAAAAATGAAAACTACTTGTAAAATAACGAAAAAAATTAAGATTGAAGATAAAACATAAATTAATTATGTCGTATAGTGAGATATACATACAGGGTGTAAGATGTAACAGTACAAGACTTCTGGATATGAAGTCGACAGGCCCATGTGATATGAAAAATATCTTAATAAGGATTGGTGCTAAAAAGTTTCCTAGCAAAGTTAAAAAAGATTTAGTTAAATATTTTATTTACGTTATAATTACATATTATATTTAAAATGCACGCTATTGTACTCAGTACGTAATAGCGCTTCGAACAAGTAACCTCCGTATCAAAACATTTAGGTTTTTATTAGCATTAATGTTCCCATAATTACTGTCTGGTGCCCAAATTTCTTTGGTGGCATATCTTACTTTTTAAGTGCCCCGATATCACCTTACCCTTCATTGTAAATATTTTTTTCCCAGCAGGGAAGAAAGTGTGCACTTTCCTCCCTCATTTGAGGGAGGAAAGCTGTACTTTTCCTCCCTAGGCCGAGCCGAAGGCGAGGTTTGTAATTGCTCAAGGCAGAGCACTTTCCTCCCTTGGTTTAAAATATACTATTATTGCTGATAAGTCGTGTAGCAATTCTACAAAACAATAAACCATCGATAAACGGAAAAAAAAGGAAGTCAACTACTTATTTTGATATTACACTCAAAATAAATGCACGATATCTTTATTAGGAAACATTTCAGCACCTATGTTTATTAAGATATTTTTGTTGTTTTATCCAAAAGCCTTGCATTGTTGCATCTTACACCCTGTATATTCTGTATACCTTGATTAATAATGATAAGTGATTTAATCGTATATCACAGACACCACGGTCATTATAACACCAGACAAACTTATTATCTAATTATTATATCTACTTATATATCTCTACGTGAGCATGGAATCGTTCTTTGATAGTTCATTTCATTTCGAGAAGGAATTAGTATGCATTTAACTTACCAAAGATGAGAATTCTGCGTCTTGCAATTTATGCAGTAAATTCATAGCCTTGCAGTCGCTGTGTCCGCAGACGATTATGTGTCTTATATCGTTAACGATGCAACCTAATTCTAAAGCGGCCGGCTCATTTGTGGTGAGTTCGTCCATGAAATGTTGGGAGTGTGGTATAACGTTGCCCGCATTTCTAACTAGAACGAAAAATAAATGTTTATATCTTTACAAAATCGTAATTGGTCAATACCTATGATAATTTTGTACAAAATATTTAGCAATATACAACCCGTTTACACCCAAATATATTGTTACGCGCGCCCTTCTGAATTAAATTACCAAACATGCTCACAGATGGCTCTACCTGTATGGCGGAAACTATTTTAGATAGTTCGGTTGATAGTTCAGGGCGTTGATGATACGCAATAGCAGTTTTTAGTGAGAAGTTATAGATAATTCTGGAAAGATATTGACAGCTCAAGAATCAAAGGTCTAACGTATTGCTGTGGACCGGCGCCCGGTTTTCGCAAGTTCAGATTTAGTCGTGTTTTATCCGATCAGCCTTTATCAATGTTTTGTAGGAGTTTCCACAAATTCAATTGTTTATTTTTAAATAAGAGTTAGTTTATGAGTTAATTGTTTAATTTATTTATTTAAATGTTCAGTTGTTTTAAATTAATTTCACTCTATAAAATGGATAGCGTTCGCTAGTGTAGTTCTTGTCCCTTCTAGTAGTTTTCTTCGGTGATTTGTGCGTTGCGTTGCACGCAGCTGTTGTATATGTATACGACTGTTTAACCTTGTGAGGGCTAGTTCCTAGATAGATGCACGCGTGAGTAGTTGTACTTTTATATTCATTGCTGCCGTTTTGTTCATACTTTTGATTTAAAGATTTGTTTCGTTTAATTTGAATTTATTTTGTCCATCAAGGAACTCGGTTTATAATAATTGTTATTATATTGTTGTGTACACAATTTAGATATAAGATCATTTATTATTTTTGTTCGGGAAGTTATTTTAGTTTAAAGAGTTAATTTTTTTCGTTTTTGAATTTTGCTGATTTGTAATTATTTATTAATCACCTCGGGTTGGGCGAATAGAAGCTTTGTGCTTGTATTTAAATTTTTCTTTTGTAAATTTACTTGAATTGTCCACGTTTAATTTAGTTTGTTTTAATTTTGAAACCACGTGGATTGATTGATATAAAAAGGACTATCTTCCTGAACTAATTTGTTTTTTTTTTTTGCTTTGATAGAGGATTTAGCATTGTCCTTTTGTAATTTAGAATCGAGCAGTTTTGATTTAGACCAGGACCTTTTGTCCACGGTTTTTTTTTTTCTGCAAAATAATTGTAATTAACAATTTTTTTTTCTTTTTTTTATAATAAATTCTGATTGTTTAACGTCATGCAAAATTTTGTTTTTTTATTTTTGATTAAACCTTTTCAATTTTTGGAGTAATTAAAGAAAGTCAGATTTCCTTCACCCACTTTTTACTTTTCTAACCCTGAGTTTAATTGTTCTTTTGCGCCCTTTTAAATTTATCCGTTGAGTTAGCTAACTTAATTTTCATTTTTAATTTTCGTTTTGTATTTTTCAAAATTCTTTTGTTACCTTCAGTACACAGCAGTATGTATAAACACGCCCATAAACGGGAACGAGTCATATGCGAATTAAATGAATAGGAAAAATATATAGTGAATATAAATCTGTAGTATTTAAGTGAATTTCCTTTATTTAAGTGTTCTATAGTGTTCTGGTTATTTATTGTTAGTGTTTACAGCCATGTTACCTTTCTATCTATCTAAAGAGAAAATAACTGATGTGAATGAATAAAATTTAGAAGTTGATTAATATATTTTTTTTGCAAATTCCCATTTGCGTCGGTTGACTTTGCTTTTGAATGGTTTTCTTCGGGCAGTATGGACTTAATATTAATCTTTTCTTTTAAAATAAAAAAAAAAAACACAAAATCATGTTTACTTGCTTCTCCTTTTTGTGTATTTTTTCTAGGCGTTCACAATCATATTTTTTGCGATTACAGCGCAATCTGTTACGAATCGAAAAAAGTTTCAAGCAAAAACATACTTGATGGGGTAGAATCCGAATCTGCAATACAAAATGAAGGTTCCCATTTAAGATTTTAAAGTCGTTTCCCCTCCCACTCTGGGGGGGGGGGGTCCTGTTCGGCACTATTAAGTGAGCCCCCTACATTATAACAAGTCTTATTTTTTTGATTTGATGCAGTGTTTTAGAGATATTCCGTTGTCTCAAGATAAAAAAACTCACCCTGTATATTTTCTCAGTAATAAATGTAGTTTAATTTTTGTATATTACAATTATTTTATTAAAGTAATAACAACTGGAAATGATAAAATTGAGTCAGTGTGCAAATACATTTTCTGGTTACTGTATATAATAGCATAATACTTGGTTTACACGACTTCATGAATATCTACTTATGCTCCGTCTTGTATTTTAAGAAGATAAGAAATGTAACTTTGACCTGAACTCTTAAAATAGAGCTATTGAACAATTTGCAAGTATCGTTGATGCGATATTTACCATTCATCGACTTAATTTAGATTGAAGAATATACGAACCAAAATATTCTTCAAAACATATTTCTTGTATATAATCGACTTACCCACGAACATATCTCCAACGTTAGTTTGTGTAAACCTGGTGGGTATCATACGGCTGTCCATACACGTGAAGAAAACTGCTTTCGGCTGAAAGAATATCGTAAAAATAAAGCGCCTGGTGCTTAGGCGACACAGCGTACAACTTTTTTTTTTTTAATAAACAACGCAACATTCCACCTAATTCATAAGCCACGCATACATACTAAGGATTGCGTTTAGTTACTCGTCGATGACGTGTATAAAACATTGTGCATATCAACAAACTCACAGTGGGATTGTCTCTGACTTGTTCGAACTGCTTGACCATAGCCTGCTTACCGAACTCTCGGTATCTCATTACACCTCTGAGGATACGATCCATTTGCGATCTCTAAGGCACTGGAACTCGGTAAACAGTTTCTGAGTGCCTCTCTACGGAAGCGGAATGTGTCGTCCGGTTTCATTTAATTTGTTTTCAAAGCGATCGCGCGCACACTGTGTTTCTAATATTAGGAGAATCCCATTGACGAACCTCGACTAGTTGCTTTGGCGCGGTCATGTAATACACGCTGCGTAAACGCTAAACTTGCGGCGATTACAAAGTCCATTCCTGTATTCGTACGAAAATGGAAGGCGAATTTGACCGTGAATCAACAAACAGGCTGAAGCATTATCGTTACTCTCTATATACAAATTACCAACACGTTGTTCCATCGATCGAAAGATAAATCTGTTTACTTTATATTGATTATAATAACTATATTTATATAGGCAACAAAGGAAGCAACATAAAAAGTAGAGAAATAAAAAATATGTTAATAATGTATTAATGTAGTGACTGTTTTGACTGTTTGTTTGTTTTTTACAATATTTCGGACTACTTTCTAATGGTTATTAACTTTAAATATTTATTATCTTTATTTTTTTTCACTTGTATACATTTTAAGCGGCATATACAGCGTGTCCACCGAACTGGGTCATTAGAATTTTTTCAACATCTAGTAAGGATTTGATTTCGAAACTTGCAGCAATGCTTGCAGAGTAGCCATGGTCGATTATGATCTATTGAGGGGAAATATTTTCAATCTATAGCACTTTTGATATGTAGGTGTCGATATCAACTTTCTTATTATACAGGGTATTCCACGTAACAGGTTCATTAAAAGTTTATGATGTTCTATTATTTACTTATATTTGAGATGTTGGCACCATTATCTGTTCGATTGGAACTATAAATGTAAAATACTTTAACCAAAATCCGGCTTCCGGTTGACCGGAAATGGATGTCAACTTTGTTATTTTAAATAGAATGATGTAATTTTTTATTCATTTTTGGATTCTACGGCCATAAATACGTCAGTCTTTATTAGCTATTCCTATAGCTACACGTTGCCGTTTTTGAGTTATTTAGGTTTTTCTTTTTTTTTTAGTCATAATCATTGCATCAACTGAGAAATTAATATCTCGGTTAATACTGCAAGTAGAAACGCCAAATTTGCTATGTTATGAACGTAGATATAACTCTAAGAAACGGTACGCACATTTTACGTTCTAACATACAGGGTGTTCAAAACTGAGGAACAAAGTGACATATTTTCAAATACAGAAAATTCAATTTTTTTTAAATAGAACACCCTGTATTTTAATTCGGAATTGGGAAGTAAATATCATCCCCTATCACTTTATATCAGCATTCCCTATACCTATCTTTACTAAATTTTTGAGATATGAACGACTTTTTGTTAAACAGACTAAGTAGCCCTATCTTTACGTATTTGTAGCTGGCAAATTCATTGACTAACCAAAAGTGTTTATGTATATCATTGTAATTACGCTTTTGTACAACGCAATATTAATAGAAATGACTATTCGAACAGGGACATTCTTGTATGGCTATTCAAAGTATAATGCATGAATTTGACATTAATCCCATTCAAGGCCAGCTACAAACATTTAAAGATAGGGCTACTTAGTCTGTTTAACAAAAAGTCGCTCATATCTCAAGATCTATTAAAGATAGGTATAGGGAATGCTGATATAAAATGACAGGGAATATTTACTTTCTAATTTCAAATCAAAATACAGGGTGTTCTATTTAAAAAAAATGAGTTTTCTTCACTTGAAGATATGTCACTTTGTCCCTCAGTTTTGAACACCCTGTATGTTAGAATATAAAGAGTGTGTACCGTTTCTTAGAGTTATACCTACATTCGTAACATAGCAAATTTGGGGTCTCTACTTGTAGTACTAACCAAGATATTAATTTCTCAGTGATGCAATGATTATGTTTAAAAAGAAATAAAAACCTAAATAACTCAAAAACGGCAACATGTAGCTATAGGAATAGCTATTAAAGACTGACGTATTTATGGTTGTAGAATCCAGAAATGAATAAAAAATTATATCATTCTATTTAAAAATAACAAAGTTGACATTCATTTCCAGTCAACCGGAAGTGATATTTTGGTTAAAGTATTTTACATTTATAGTTCCAATCGAACAGATAATGGTACCAAATTCTCAAATATAAGTAAATAATAGAACATCATAAACTTTTAATAAACCACTTACGTGGAATACCCTGTATATATTATTAATAACGATACCTTTAAAATAAAAAAACTTTTTTTTCAAATGGAACGTGCTATTTTTCATTGCAGCATTGAATGCAGCGCAAGATTCTACATCGATCAGTATTAAGGTTTAGTGTACCTATTTCTGATAGTTTTTGAAATTTACACTTTAATTTCTCAAACCAACAGAATTATGCGGAGCACCTAGTAGCAGTATTGCACTCTGTATAGCATATTTCAAACTATCCTCCACATTTGCCATTAAAAGAATTTCAAAAAAAAAACTTAAATTGGGAGAATTATGTAGTCGTCAAAATTAAATCTATTTGTTTTTGATTTCAAGTGTATTATTTTGCTTTTTAAGCACGTTTTCTCTTTTGACGTGAAAATTTTGACAATGGATGTGTTAGTGTCTGAGCTGTTTCCATCGTCTCTTGGATTGTATAGATCCGATGTTTCGGCAGTGTTTTTTGTGCTGTCATCAGGGTAGTTTTCTATTCCATGGTTGCCTTTGGAAATGTACTCACTCTTGAATAGAAATTGCCTATGTTTGTTCTATATTGTACAGTGTACATTGTTTTTGAAAGCAACGCTGCCCGAGTTTCTGGAGGATGTACCATACGCGACAAGAATTGCAATGTGGTTTATGCACCACCACATTTCAGTTTGGTTGCTCGTAATTTTTTAACAGCAACATACGGAGATCGCTGGATTGGTCGAGGTGGGCCACACGCATGGCCTGCTCGATTTCTAGACTTAAACTCCCTAGATTATTTCTTCTGGGGATCTCTGAAGTCAATAGTTTACGCTACTCCAGTGGAGAATTTGGACGATTTGCGAAATCGGATAATTGTTGGGTGTAATTCAATTAGAAACGACCCTGATGGTGTGTTTGAAAGAGTTTGACAGTCAATGACGAGAAGATTGAATGCTTGTACCCAGGCTGGAGGAAGCCTTTTCGAACATTTATTGTAGATTGAGCAACTTTACATGTACTTTTTGGTAATAAAATGTTGTTACTGTCGCAAATCTTGTTCGCCCTGTATCTTCGAAACAATGGGTTTTTTCAAAAATCATCATAGAACAAAATATTCTTAGAATAGGCCAAGGAATAACCCCTTGAATTTTCGCCGCATGTTTACCTAACACCCTGTATATTATTCCATTTTCCACCCAAAAATAACATCACTTATATAAGCTACTATATGTTTATCTGTAATAACAAAGGTGTTATTTACGCTTTTGTAAAAAAAAGGCCCTGCTGCAATGGTTGATTAAGGCAGCGTAGTTTGTATATGCATTTGTTTTAGATACTCATATTTTATATATTATATATAGCTTGTGCAACAGTGAAGTTAAAATCGATATAATTATATACAGGTGTCCACTATGGTCCTGAGCATTTGCTTTAAACTGTAGCCCAAGGTAACTTGATTTTTTTATATAGCAGCATTTGCTTATGATAAATTAAACCTTACGCAAAGCCTTTTCAATGCATACGAACCGACTCATGTAGTAGATAATTATTTTTAAATAAATCCAATGAATTTTCAATTAATTTTCAAGTCAGCTCAATGTATAAACGCGATATAACTAAATGAAGCTGCAAATAAGTAAGCATACATCGGTATCAGATCATAAAACACAAAACTAGTAATACTTTTTTTTGAGAATAGAAAGAAATTTAATGTCATTCGTGTATGATTAGCGGAAACTCTATTACCGATGTTTGGTAGATTAAAATTCCAAACAATTATTATATTTAATTAATGATAATTAGAGATGATTGGTGCATGTAAATATTTTTAATTAAAGATGTATTTTGTTGTGGTTTAATGTTCTTTTGTTTTTCACTACAGATAAAAGATAAACATTAAGTCTTATTTTAATGGTTTATAAATAAGATACAGACTATTTAAGTAATTAAGTAAAAATGTATGCTGGTGGAATAATTGTCATGACCTGTCCTATATTATGTATAGTAGCTTGTTTAAAGTGTTTTCTCCGTAGAATTTAAAAATAAAGTAATATAGGATATTTGATGATTGTGAAATAACGGAGTAAGTATGTGTTTTCCTACCTCTGGAACACCTTGTATAGTTAAAAATATTTTCAGGTGCTGTGATTTTTGTCATTTTTTAATTGTAATATTGCCATTTCACAATTTCGCAATATTACATACGGTCAAAAAAGGTACCCGCCTCAACAACTTGGGGGCATTAGAAATACTGAGTTGCCGCCCCTGCATTTTATATATTGTGACTGCAAAGTGTCAACATTCTTTTTAATTAAAATTAAAGTGTTGTTTGTTTAAATTAAGTGTTTAAATAAATTGTTTGAAAATTTGATGTCTGTTCTTTATAAATTTTATAACTATTTACATTGCACTTTCTAATTTTAGTTTGTCTTTAAGCCTGGACTATTTTTAAACTGATTTTAAATTGTAAGTATAGTAAACCCAAAATGAGAAGTACATATGTCGTCATATCCGTTTTGAGCGCTGGAATCGTCGGAAGAGTTTATTATATTAGCTTTAGGGGTGTTCCTGTCACTTTGACAGAAGTATTTAAAGTAATTTCTATCGTAAAGAAAAATTACCCCCACCACTGATGACATTAGTTCCTCTTTTCTATGTCGACATTACGATGACGACATATGTACTTTTTTACTCATTTTGGGTTCACTCTACATTATCTTTAAATTATTTATATATAAAATATTTTAACTGTATACATTACTAATTTGTTAATCATTTTTACACTCTCTTATAACTTGATACTTCTATAGCTGACCTGAGGATGCTCGGCTAGAACGAAATCGGTCGTGCGATACATTAAAAACTTTTGTGATGATCAAGACCTTGTTTTATTTCTTCTTTTTTCCATTAAATACAACTCACACAGAGTCAAACTATGGATTTTATGATAGTATTTTTCTTAATTAAATTTTTACTTTGTCTAAGATATATTAAAAATAACATAAACACTATAGATTTGCTGCTTGTCTGTATACCTACATCGTTGGGAATATTTATTATTAATTATGTAACATTTTACAATGATGATGAATTAATAGGTAAAATAAATGCTTCCTAGAAATAATACCAATTACATTATTTGACAATACCCATCAGTTACATAATTTATTCACCAAATCGAATTCTATACAAGATATTTCAAATGCAATTAGTAGATATTACCAATTGACGCATATAAATGTTATTTTTATATCTTCACGGTAAATTGTTGCGTTCAAATAACAAGAAATTACCTAATATATTTATTTTTTACGTAATGAATGAAATTTGTCTGGGCTTTCCGAATTATTAAGTGTAATGATTAGTGATGCTCTACTCTAATAAGCTGTCAGTTGAAATTTGAGCATCGTCAAATGTACAATTGCTCTGCTTTATACTCTCGAAAATTTACTTTTTCAAGAATTTTAAATAAAAAAGCTCTTATTGTAAGTACGCAAATTATAAATTATTATAAATAGCTCTATATTTTTTTTTTAAATTTGTGTGTATCAAATTTAACTATTTGTTATAGTAGATAACGGTCTGGATTTGTTTGCTCAGTATATAGTTTACGATTGATTAATAATACGTTTTGTGATGCATTTAATGTGATGTCTGCAGTCAGCAATTCCTCAACTGTCATTAGCGTCATCGCAGCGCCTACTTTATTGCTTCATTTCGATATTACCTGGTGCATGTATATTTGCTTTTAAGTGTGTGATTAACTTCTAACGATTTACCTTAACGATCTTCAGCTTACCCTAACAATAAATAGGTTCTTGGCGCAGGTATGTAAATTTTCACTAATATATGAATTTAAAATCATTACAACAAGTGTAATTAGGGAGGAATCCGAAATATGTGCGTATTCCCCACAGGCGAGGCTCCTATGCGATCATTTGAAGCATACGCAAAAGTGAGAACCCTGACCTTGTGCAATTGCAACCTTTGTAATGCTAAAACTTTCAACTCTTCCACGAATGATAAGCTTTCGAAGCTGCCAGTACATAATTGCATCCACCGGGAATTATAAAACATTTGACGTCAAATCAAGAGCGGTAACGTTCGATAACAGTCGCGTAAGAAGCAATGTCTCTTGCATTGTATTTGGCCTTGTCACTTGTAATTTTTATCTTTTATAAATATTATCGGCACACGAGAACTTTACAGAGATGCTTGTGCTATATACCGATGCCACCTGGATTACCATACGTTGGCCATGTGTTACATTTCACAAACCCCAAAGGTAAGCCCTTACTGTTAGTGATGAAATATATGCATTTTTTTTTAAATTCCAATAATCTCAGACTATCTCAAGGAACTGATGTATTTCGTGGCGATTCATGGCGGATTTTTGAAATTCCACTTCTTCCAAGTGTACACTCTAATCATCACAGACGTCGATAAGATCGAAAAGATGCTGGGGAGTACGAAAATATTAAACAAATCCCTAGAATATGCGTATTTCCACCGTTGGTTAGGAGAAGGACTGCTGACAAGTGAACGTAAGTGGATTTATGTATGAGTAATAATAGACGAAGGTTGATTCTGTTGTAATCGATTTAAATGTGTTAAAACACGCTTTGTTTATGTCTATATTTTGCCTCTTTCTTTACGCGTTTCCAGCCGCCAAGTGGAGAATTACTAGAAAAATGCTCACGCCGACGTTTCACTTTCAAATCTTAGAGCAATTCATCGATGTTTACAACAAATGTGCCGCGATTCTGGTGGAAAAACTGGAGGAGCACGCCGATGAAAAAATCTTTGACGTTTATCCGTTAATAGCGCTCGGGACTTTGGACGTTATTTGCGGTAAATATTTTGCTTATTTCTATGCACTAAGATACAGAGTACACAGGGCATCGCTAAACGAATGTCAGCGATTTATATGTGGTAAACTATTTGCGAGAAAAATCTGAAAATTTGAATGTATACTAATATGGATTTGGCCTAATCGAACAAAATATGTACAAATCTCTAGAACCTTCGATTATACAGGGTGTTGAAATTAACTTTCTTATTTTAAATGCAAGACCCTGTTTTTATATTTTTAAATTGTTCTTAAAATTCTAGTTAAAATTTATGTAGAGATCCCTATACCTAAATTCATTTGTGTTCGAAGCATTAGTATATCATATGCGCTTCTGGTTTTCCTTAATCCACTTGGCATACTTACAGATTGAAGGTAAATGCATCAAAATGGGGCATCAAAATTACTGTACCTTATACAGAGCGTGCATGAAAATTTCAAATGGAATACTCCATTTTTTTTCTGCTTTATCATTATTTAACGCTAAAAATAAGGGCAATTTGTTATTAAGCTCCCTATACGTATTTACAAGGGTTTTCAAGTTATTTCAAAAGAAGTATTTTCTTCATTTTAAAAAATGTTAGCCATGCCCGAGATGGCACAAAAACAATTACAGTAGAACTGTCATAATTGTGTAAACCAAAATGCCAGTATGTCTTAACTTTGAATTTATTATTATCTATGGAAAATGTAGCACAGTAATATCAAGAACATATCAGATCTTCGTTCTACGGTATCCAGAAAAAACTGCTTTAAAACGTATAGTACAAAATTTAAAAACAATGGTTCAGTCAGAACTAAAATTTATATTAACAAAAAAAAAACAGAATATAGATACATATTACAAGACTAATATGTGATACAGTTAATAAATGTTCAAAATTCCGTCCTTAAACTTCCAAACATCTTTCGAATACCCCATGATATTAGGATTTTCCATTTGAGATTTTTAACTTTTCTATATTTTTCCAAACTAATGTTTTGACAATTTTCATGCACACCCTGTATAATATATAATTTGGGTCAACAAATTTAAAAACCATTTTTGATTACTGTGACGCATTCAAGTAACAACAATATAACTAATATTAGTAATATTTCTCTTTGAACAAAAACAAAAAAAAACAAGTGCGGGTGTATACATAAAAAAATATTAATCTGTCTTTCACCTAAGCTTCCTATTAATACCTATCTGCTAAAAAATGACAAGTTATATCGATATTTACATTGTAGCTTTACGTTATTTAATTTAAGATCCGCTCTTAAAAAATTCTAAACTATGCAAAAAAATCTATTGGGCAAGTGTAGCTATTAGAAACAATGGAAAAAAAAACATTAAAGGGAATTTAATAAATGATAATAATCGTGAGTTTTTAGATCATTTAATATTATTATTATATTTAAAATTAATAGGTAAAAACAATTAAATGTGAGAATGTTGAAACGAAAATACAAAATAATCTTCAGGAAAATTATAAAAGGAAGGAAAAATAGAGAGCTAGTCCGAATTACAAAATAAGGAATCTCATAGGTACTTAAAATCAAAAATAAACTGATTTTCAATTTTATAAACTTTCGTTTTTAAGGCATTTATCAATTCAAACCTAATAACTGTTATTATTTTCACATTTATGTAATGTCACTAGTGATGTAACAGAACATTTTTTCCCAAAATGAAAAAGAAAACACGTTATTGTTGTGAAAAAAAAGCATTTCGCCTTTTTTTTTATTGACTAAGCAAGAGTTAAACAAACACGAATTGTTCAAATTAAAAGTAACTTTAGATAAATAGTACTTTCTAGCAATATTTCTTTTACATTATCACGGAAAAATTATCAAAAAAAAATAATCAAGGGCTATTATTTTTTAAAACAAGACACTTCCTATAGAATGACTAGAAGTATATCTACTTACATATATACAGCGTGTCCCACCGAACTGGGTCTTTAGATTTTTTTTAACTTCTAGCCGGAATTTGATTTTGAAACTTGCAGTGTAGTCATGGCCCACTGTGATCTATTTAAGGAAAATATTTTCAACTTTATAGCACTTTCGGTATACAGGGTGTTGATATCAACTTTCTTATTTTAAATGAAATGGTACAATTTTTATCGGTACAATGAATATAACGAGTCATTTGCAATTAGTTTACATGAGGGTTCCAGATATTTGCAATGTTATTGATTTTTTGACGTTTGCACTGTTTCAAGTGAAATTAAATAGCTGATGAGGTATCAAATATTTAGTGGTTCTGCTAATGTCGATGTAAGTACTAAGACGTAAGTAGAAAGTGTTACGGCAATAATGGCCGAATCACATACAGGGTGTTCAAAAATACATCTCCAATGTGGATACCTTTAAACCAACAAAACTTTCTTATTTCAAATGGAACATGGTATTTTTACTACAGCATTGAATGCAGCGTAAAATTCAACATCGATTGGCACTAAAGTTTGGTATACCTATTTTTGATAGTTTTTGAGATATTAGTATTTATTGCCTAAAATATTATTAAATTTCCAATTATTAGCAAATTTTTTGTAATTATACAATATTACTAAGCCATAATTATTATCCGACAGCAAATTACATGTTAATATTTTTGCCTGCTTATTAAATACATCGAAAATAAGTCAAATTAAAAAAAACTAAGAAACTATTATTCTGAAAGTACATTTATATTGGACATTTTCGAAGACTTTTAATAGTTTGTTCCTGATTTATGTTATCTGTTTGTATCGCTTAATACCTAGTTTAATACAAAAAGCCAAGAGGCTGCATTGTTTTCGGAGATTCCGTGTCAGACGGCTCCCCTACAAAAAAAAAATAGTCTAATAAGTGAATAATATTTGAAATATTATGGGTGTATTTAGGATATCTGCTGCTATATTCATTGCAAATAAGTGCAAATAGGTATCTAATCATTGTTACATTCTTCATGAATGTAGAATAAGTCTAAAATGTTATTTATATACGTAACTTTAAATGTTTTTCTTATTTCTTTCAATTTACAATATTTTACTTGTTAGAAGAAAACGTGTGAAGGACTTACTATAAAAGATATGACTTGTTAATACTGCATAGGTTTATCACTGCGCAATTTGTAAATTATCAACAATTGATATCACTTGTTTGTTAGCACATCTCATGGCCTACTAATATCTAATAATTAATGTACGTTATCTATGACTAAAAGAGATTACTATTAGTAAGAAACTAGTGAACGTTAGATATCTGAATAAAATTTCAATATTTAGATATCTAATAATATTTAGATAGGTTAGACAAATAATGTACAGAGCGTTTTGTAGGAAAAAACTCATTTTATTTGGTTGTAACTTGGAATTTCGGCATATTTTTAACCATTTTTTCCAAGAAATGCTAATACTTCAAAAACTTTATTTATTAAGAATAGGTATACCAAACCTTAATATCAATCGATGTAGAATTTTGCGCTGCATTCAATGCTGTAGTGAAAAATACCATGTTTCATTTGAAAGAAAAAAGTTTTGTTAGCTCAAAAGTATTCACATTGGAGGTGCGCTTTTGAACACCCTGTATGTGATTCAGTGTTTATTGCTATAACACCTTATAGCTACGTTCTTGTATTTACATCGACTTTAGTAGAACCACTAAATATATGCTATCTCATGAAATATTTGATTTTATTTGAAAGAGTGCAAATGTCAAAAAATCAAGGAAAATGAAAATATCTCCAAAACGGTCGAGTTTAGGGATAGGGAACCTTCATATAAACTAGTTACAAATGACTCGCGAAATTCATTAGACCGATAAAAATTATCGCATTCTATTTAAAATAAGAAAGTTGATATCAACACCCTGTATATTGAAAGCGTTCTAAAGTTGAAAATATTTTCCTTAAATAGATCACAGTAGGCCATGTCTACACTGCAAGTTTCGAAATCAAATTTCTACTAGAAGTTCAAAAAAATTTAATGTCCCGGTTCAGTGGGACACCCTGTATAAATTTAGTATACAAACTACGTGAACTAATGAACCAGTAGATTATAAAAATTATTTCGATAGACAAATGAATGCACTCATACATTCAAATTTAAAGGCAAATTATATGGGGTCATTTCAAAGAATTGCTAAATTTTATTAAAAGAATATTTGGTTAACATTTCTTCAAAATTTAATTTATGTACAGATTTAATTAAATGATAAAAAGTCGTAATGTAGAGGTAAGTTTTCTTTTTTAGTTATTTCTACAGATAAAATCAATTTTGGATGAAATTTAATTTCATTTCGTTAGATTATTTTCGGTTTACATATAAAAAAAAAACAGGACTTTCTCGGAAAAATTCAGTTTTATAAAGACGCTTCATCTCATTCTTTACAGTAGTTACTCAGTAGGTGGCGCCATTTATTCCAAATTGAACGATATAGTTTTGAATAAATCAAAGTAGCTTAGTTAGTTCTCAAAAATTTGTAAAAATATATATTATACCGAAGCAATTTTAAAGTCGTTTCTTATAGAAACCGCAATGGGTACTTCGGTGAACGCCCAACTCCATTCAAACTCGGATTACGTAAAGAGCGTACAGACCATGAACGAGATAATAATGACGAGATTTTTCTCGCCGTACAAACGATTCGATTTCATCTATTACTTCACCAGCGAGTACAGAAAGAGAAGAGGGCGTTGAAAACGATCCACGGCCATACCGAATCGGTAATCGACAGCAGACGCAGAGCACTAACCAGCAAGAGAAACTGCAACGGCAACAATCATGAGAGTAACGGAATGACCAAGGGCCGATTGGCATTCCTCGATCTGCTGCTGCAATGCGAAATCGACGGTAGGCCGCTTACTAATGAGGAGATCAGAAACGAAGTGGATACGTTCATGTTCGAAGTAATGCAACAGGTGGTGATTTTACGTAATGTATTTATATTGGGTTGGTTTTTTTTTCAGGGACACGATACCACAGCTTCCGCAATTGCGTTTGCACTTTATTGTTTATCGCAAAATCGTCATACAGGTAAGTATCCTCACTAGGCATCTACACTTATTATAGGTTATAATAGCTTAATAGCGTTGGAACACAAAACGCGCGGACATGCGCGGAAGAGATTTTGTGTTCTATTTGTGTTACGGTAGGGAGCAATACGCAAGATTATTGTTTTATGTGATTCGAGCTTCATAACGCAAGTAACTGTCTGCGTTGAAAATCTTAAATCATCAGTGGCGGTAGATTTTGGTTGAAGATGTATAAGTTGGTTATGAATATAGTCACAGTCATAACGTAAAACCCAATTTCTGAGCTTTTTTTTCACTCTAATTGATATTTCCGCTTGATTACTCTCACTAAAAAAAACTACAAAAAATAGAAATAAAGCAACTATCTTTTATTTTAATATCCAATCTTTTCGTTTTTCAGTAACTGCTAACATGCGATGAAGCAAGAAATTAAATAAATTATGTGACAAATTCACTGAAATTGCTTACCAAGTGGTTCTTATGGCTAATATCATTGTTTATATACATACTAGTTAGACAACCTTATGGACAAAATAGTTAACGGATTTTTGAACATTTTGGATAAAAGCGGTAGATGGCGGCACGCCGTTGATGTCCATCTCGATTTAATATAAGCTTTATAGTTAGACTACTACATACAAGATGGCTCTTTACGTGTGGCAAAATATTATTTAATTGTAATAGTTACCCAAAAGCCAAGGCCTGTATCACGTCCGTATACATAAGATTACCTCGTAAGTTGTAGGTGAGGCCCGGGAAAAGGAGAGGGTGGATAGGCGATGACGCTGTGATGACGCGCAACGCGATCATTCTCATGTTTGTTTACATTGAAAGGTTAGTATTGTATTGGGGTATTCTGTTATAATAAAAAGAACTTGAAAGTATATTGCAAGACACATTCTTGTTGACAAAACATTAATTGAAACATTTTCTAATTAAATTTTTTTTTTAAATAAATATTTAAACTTAAAACAAAAAACAATCACTGAAAAGAGAGAAGTTAAATTTGAAGAACGCAAATTTGCCAAGAAGAAAAAAACATTACGTAAATTTGTGTTTCTAAATTTTTAGTTTTCTTAGTTTAACTATGATTATATAATAATGAGAATGTTTTTTTTTTTTTATTAGGAAGAATAAATATTTAGTTTGATAATATATAATCGTTATCTTTTTACCATTTTACTTTACTTTTTCTTAGTTTCTAATTTAATGTTATGCTCTATGTATGTGTGTAGTTCTAAGTTCTGTGTTATAAGTATTATATAATATTTTTATTTGATTTACTTATGTTTACTAACAAATAATAGAAATCGTTTTTTAGTACTAATCGCCATTTATTTTTACATATATGCACACGTTACTTATTAAACAGCATACATGATGACGCGTTCGCGCTCGTTCTCTTGATTGGCTGAAAAGTTACCTTGTATATACGGATCTTGCCCTAAGGTTACCTCGTAACTTTTCAGCCACTCAAGAGAAAGAGCGCGAACGCGTTATCATGTATGGTGTTTTTAAAAAGTAAAGTGGTGCATATATGTAAAAATACATATACATATATACATATTTATTCATTATAATAAAAAACGAATTTCTATTATTATGTAATAGTAAACATAAGTAATCAAATAAAATGTTTTGTGAATATAAGAAAAATAAATACATAGAGTACCTATACATTAAATTAGAACTAAGAAAAAGTCAAAAAGTAAAGTAAAATGGTACATACCTGTAAAAAAATAACGATTTATCATAGGCTACATTTTAAATTTCAAATTTCCCGCCTTTACACCAGTTGAAGTTAGCGAAAGTACCCCTATACACGGGAGAAGCGAAGATAGCAATAGGAGGGAGGACGAGAAGAGGGTTCTGGTATAAACGTTCGAACGAAAAACCCGCGTTTTATTAAAATTTTAAATATAAAAAGGCTATCGAACTACAGATTATATATTATCAAACTAAATACTTATTTTCTTAATAAAACAAACACTTTCTGATTATTATATAATCATAAACATAAGTAAATTAAGTTAAAAAAAACAACTTATTAATTTAAAAACTAAGAAAAAAAATTGAGAAGTAGTTTTATGTTTTTTTTTCTCGGCACATTTTCGTTTCTTTAGATTTAACTTTTCTCTTTTCAGTGATTTTTTTTTTGTTTTAAGTTTTAAATATTTTATTCTTAAAAGAAAAAATCCTCAATTTAGAAAATTGTTCAATGTGTCAACAAGAACGTGCCTTGCAATATACTTTCAATTTCTTTATATTTATAACAGAATACCTCAGAATACTAACCTTCCAATGTAAACAAACACGAGAATTATCGCGAGGTGCGTCATCATAGCGTCATCGTATATCCACCCTCCCTTTTCCCCGGGCCACACAATTCGCCAATGCGAGTGAATCACACATCACACCGATACGGTATTCCGTCGTTTCCGCAGATTGATAGAACACAGATATCTGTCTCTCTCTCTGACCGAGATACCCGAGAGATCTGTTATATTTATCGCGTTTTTAAATCAATTTACATGCACCGATAGAGTGCACCACTTCCCTGAGCAATACTTTATTTTTCTAACAATGCATTACGTTGACTAACTAGATATATTTAAACAATTGTAATATATTTCCATAAAAGAAAAGAAAACTTGTGGTGCCATATATATTTCGCCTGGGGAACATATCTTTGACAATATGTACATTAGCATAATATTTCGTTTTACCAATGTAACCAGTGACCTTTAAATGAAATTACGTCAGTCACTACGTGAGAGTAATCAAGTGTCGGGCACTGTATAGAGATATTTGGAAAAAAAATAAATACATACAACATTATTTTAAAATAGCTCCTGGATTAGCCGAATTTTTTGCGGGGTGTCGACTAGTGCTAGGGGTCGCGAGTTCGAATGTCGCTCTAGTCAATTACGGTAATACGACCGCAATGATAGGAGAGAAATTTGCCTCTGAGAGGGTGCGTGACAAGCAATAAATTGCTAAGGCTTTATCGATTTTAAAAAAAAAATGATAAGGTGTGCTTTATTTATATAAATATTGAACAAATTAACACAAAGATTATTTTGCTTGGGTTTCGCTGCTCAGTAAATTTTGTGTTTGGTGTATTAAGAGTTAATGAAGACAAATCATATCTGTTGACTGGACGTTTTGGACAAGATAAATCATTCAACAGTCACCGTTTTTCTTAACTATTCTCTAAATTTCTTTCCCTTCATATTGCAGCAATGCGAGGGGACACATGTTGCATATGACCTGTTCGGTTTAACTGGTTTAGTTGGTACTTTACTCAATTGCTAATATGTTTGATAACGTCTGTGAAAAAGATTTACTTTCTATTTGCCATTTTGTCCGTACTGATATTTAAACTACCCAAGAAACCAAGTTATGTATCAAGTACATCACTGCGATGTAGATATGTACATATCGCAAGCCTGGTGATATGCTCAGTACCGTGCATGCGCCTTACATGTTGAGACTTATGTCAGCAACAAGTACACATTCTGAGAATATACTAGCGATATTGAATAGGTATATGCTGGCGATATTGAATAGGTATATGCCGGCGGTATTGAATAGGTATATGCCAGCGATATTGAATAGGTATATGCCGGCGATATTGAATAGGTATACGCTGGCGATATCAACGTTACATCGTCACGATGACTCGGTTTCCGGGCTGAAACCGTGTCCAGCAAATACCTGTGACCGACGTTTCGTCCTCACTTGAATGAGACATCTTTAGGTATTGCTACTAATGTTGCTGTACAGCTAAAACGCAACATAAGTAGTAGCTTCAAAGATATCTCATACGAGCGAGAACGATACGTCGACCAGAAGCAGTTGCAGAACACAGTTTCAACCTAAAACCAAACAATGTGTAGTACTAAAAAGTCAAAAATTGACATTTAAGAGTTAAATAAAACACCCTAAAAATATTTGCTTGTAAAACACATTTACATTTAACTTTTCGCTATCCTGCATCTTCAGAATGATCATCTATATTGAAATGTAAATAGCAATTAATATGTGATAGTGACATAGGTAACTTAAAAAATGTATAGAAAAGTTATATGAAACTAGTTTTTAATGATATAAATTAAAAATACATACATACATAATTTTTTGTACACCGTTTTTCGTTCATCGTTGTTCAGAAAGCCTGAGCTATTCTGCAGCTACACATTCAAATTCCATTTTGGTTATTTAATTATATGATATTCGAATACCATAATTTAAAAATATATTTGGATAAAATGGAGACATGTTCGAAGGTATAAAAAAATTTTGCTCACACTGACGGCATTGGCATTGATGGCTGAATAATTGTAGCGTTTGTGATTTACTGTTAATCGGAGTTCCAAATAGAATGTGGCATTTTTCTTCTTAATATTTCAAATTCTTACTTCTTCACAATGCCCATCCTATTTTATAGAGAGTTCGTTTTCAACTTCTAATTTGACTTCAGTAACCGTTTGTAGTAAGTATGTGTTACAAAACCCTAACAGTCTCTGAAAATTAAAAGACCATTGTATTAACCAATAAAGTACTGGAATATATGATCTAAAAAGTAAGAATATGTAGTTGACCGCAAAAGTGACTAACCTAACCTAGCAACTGATATAATGAGTTAAAACTTTTACAAGAACAAAAACAGCTTAACCTAGAAAATTAACTGTGTTAATCACTTACCTTCAGTAAACAGCAGAAAATTGAAATTTTGGCAATACCCTTGGAAGTTATCACTAGATATATTCGATGCACACAAGCTGATACACGTTGTTGCACATATTCTAGACCATTTCTAGACCTAGACGACATAAACAAGAATTTGAAGAAGGTGCAGAGCGGGCTTTGGGGTGTATGAAATCTCTAGTGACGCCAAATTTCGATAAAAAAATGTGTACCTGATATTTAAACCACTTATCTTCTACTGTTGAAGTTTAACATATTCCTATTATAAAAGAAGTTTTGTTCCTTGGCCGACACTGGTTTTCCAATTCAATTCATTATTTTTTCTTTGTTCCACCTTCTACCTCTATAATAATAATAATAATAATAAATGTGTCTTTATTAAGATTTACTTTGGACTACAACATATTATAGTTATAATAGGGGCGAAGTTCAGTCATAAAATATGACTCATCTACTACTTAGCTCCAATATATATTAAAAAAAACAAAACAAGAGTACACAACATTCTCTTTTAAAGCAACTGGCATTCGAAGAACTCCAGACAATTTTCAACCACAACAAACACGAATACGTATCACAATCACATCTGCAACAGATGAAATATTTGGAGAAAGTGATCAAAGAAACACTGCGGCTGTATCCTTCAGTACCACTGTTCGCCAGACAATTGCAAGAGGATGCCGAATTCGGTTTGTCATGATAGTAAGTACAACGAATCAAATCCTAACTGCTGCTTTGTTTTCGGTATTTATAGATGGCCACATCATCCCGAAAGGTGTTACCCTGACTACATTCGCATACGGCATGCACAGAGATCCGAAACTATATCCAGATCCAGAAAAATTCGACCCGGAACGTTTCAATCCGGAGAGACAAGCTCTGAGGAGCCCATTCGCGTATGTTCCTTTCAGCGCTGGACCTAGAAATTGCATAGGTTGGTGTAGGAACATGTAACCTTTATAAGAACAACACATCGTTTGAATCTTTTTAATACAGACGAATCCTGGTCAGTTGCTACAAAAATATCATAGTAATTTGACAGCAAAATATTGTCAATGTCACTTTTTTTTCATTGCTCTAAGGCAGACGATATAAAAATCTTCCCTATTAGCTTAGATCCAAGTAATTTTTATAGACTCTAGACTGTCAATTCTTTTATAGGGCAAAGATTCGCCATGCTCGAAATGAAGACAACTTTATCGTACATCATCAGACATTTCGAAATTCTACCTGCGAAAAATTACGAACCAGTATTAGTTCCAAATGTGATATTAAAATCCTTAAATGGAGTAGAGATTTGTTTAAGAAAGCGAGATTTATAGCTGTATGATCTTTTTAAGTACCTAAACACGAATGTATTTTATTATTATATTATTAATGCTAATAAGAATGAATAAATATATTATTTATCAATTCTCACTTTACTCAATTTCAAACCCAGTTGCGAAATTCTATATAAATTTCTTAGAAAATAATATTAGATTATCATTACAGGGGACTGAAGAAAGATAAGGAATGCCTTATAGAATGACATATGCTGGTACACATTATTTATTTTGCTAGATTAATAACTGGAAAAATCATTCCACTATTCAAGTTTTAAACGTCTGACTCAGAAAACTCTCCGAAAAAAAAGTATATTTAGAATAATATTGACTTGAAACATCTGTTTAATAAACATGTAATTTATTTAAAATTACTAATGCCGGAACAATCATCTTGCCAATGATTTTTTCACAATTTAGAAATTCTGGTAGAAAATAGAAATACCAGTTCAAAAGACTACAACATTGCTAAAACTTGACCAGGAAAAAAACAATACAAGAAAAGGGATATAAGACGCGCAATATAAAAATATATACAACACTATTATTGTTTTACCGCGTATAATATCCTTAGCAATACATGCACCTTACAAACGTTTACAACATACAAAAAAAAAGAATCAAATATGGGAAGTAGTTTTCGAAAAAAAAAAAAATTTTGAAAAATAACTTAATTTACGCAAAAACTATAATTTTTTAAGGTTGATATTTTACAGCAGTGGCGGTTCATGACAATATTGACTGGTGGAGCCAATCTCGGATCAACTTCCTCCCCCACTTTTTTATTAATTTTACAAAATTTTGAATCAATAATTAAAGTAATAAGTAGGTATAAAGGTATAAAGTAATTTATACCTGGTTTATTGCTAACTAAAATAATATCTACACAAAAAAAATGATGTAAACAAATTAAAAGCTATTTAAAATGAAAAATATACGAGAAAATAAAAGAATATTTAAGTTAAAAAAAATGCAAAATTTTATCTAAAACAGTTATCTTGTTATTTCACGGTTTACTTACAAGTTTAAATGGCGACAATAACTACGTCAACTACGTATACTGATGACGCGTCTGGGAATGCATATGCTAAGAATCACGGTACAAATAACACGGTTTGCTCCATTTGCATCTCAAATTCGTCAAGGCCGGTCAGAAGACGTCATTGCGGAACATATCGAAAACAATAAAATACATGTATGGTAAATAGTAATGTGTTAAAATTTATTCAAAACTATTATATAATATAATTTTAGCGAATTTCGTATTTAAAAAGGATGACATCGCAAATTAATAACTATAGTATTTCAAATCAAAATGAACTACCATTCATATCTTCCTTATGATAAAAATTATTAAAATAAAATAATAAATTAATACAAAAAAATTGGCCCCACCACTAAATATTGTCACGGGCCGCCACTGATGATATTTATAAAAATGTCTGCAAACTGGTGTACGTGCCAAAAAGTCACACAGTGTCAACTGTAAATCTACATACTGCTGTGTACTGACTGAATTAAAAATGCAAAATGAAATTAACTAGGAAAAAGAAAATGAAATTTTAAGAAAGAATTTTTAACCCAACGAAGATAAATAACAATCAAAATTTATTATACAAAAAAGGTTGATTACAATTTGTACAAAAAAAAAAACCGTGAACTGAAGGTCCTGGCCTAAATTTAAAAACTGCACTTGATTCTAAATTACAATAGGACAGTGCTATTTCCTATACAAAGCAAAAGTATTGTTTGTTCAGGAAGATAATCCTAAATATACTAATATCAATCCACGTGGTTTCAAATTAAAACAAACTAAATTAAGCGTGGACAAATTCTAGTAAAAAACAAAAGAAAAATTTAAATGCAAGCACAAAGCTTCTACTCACCCAAACGAGGTGATTGATAAAATAAAAAAAGAAACACCAAACTGAAAAAAATTAACTCTTAATTATAATGAGAAAATTACAACTAAAATATATCTTCCTGCACAAAAATAATAAATGATCTTATATCTATAATGTACACACATCAATATATTAACAATTATTACTAAATGAATTCCTTGATTGGCTATATGAAATTCAATTTATGCGAATTAAATTACGATGTCAAAATGAAATACAAAATGGCAAACAATGATACCCTTTAATACGTGTACTCACGGTAACAGTCGACCAAGGAACTGACTGACAAAATTCTACAGTCGTTTTACTAACAAAAACGTACAACGCAGTTGTACAAACAATACGCCAACATTCAAAAGACAAATAATTGAATGGAATTAAATCAAAAACAGAACATTTAATTAAATAAATCAAACAATAAACTCATTAACTTAAACTAAACAAAATAAAATCTAAATTTGTGAAAATTCTCGGCACATTGAATACCGACGAACGGAGTAAACAAGACAAAATCTATGCAACTTAAAATACATTCAGCAAACATGGGTTGCTAACCCATCGCAATACGTATATTGCATGTTAAATAGGTCTTCGTCTTGTGCGCCAAATTTGTTCGTAGTATGCGCACCTTTCTGAGGATATAGACCTAGAACAATGAAGGACATTTTATTAAAAAATATATAAAATGCGAACGAATTAATTTAGTAAATGCATCTGATAATATTTTATTATTTGATGTATATAATATACAGGTTTAGTTAATAATAATAATAATAATACTTTATTGTCGGAAGTTATTAACTCGACATTGTCAATATAAACATTCAAACAAAACATGAGAACAGAAAACTTGATCTCATATTAATTAATAAAATAGTTATTTTAAACGTATATTATTATTTATTAATTATTATTATTAATCCTTTGAATTTGTTATACCCATGGCTTTCTATGAAAAGGTGCCTTTTTTTGAGAAATAAAACAAAAAAGAAATTAATAAAAAAATGGGGCATGGAGTACCTCGTTCCCTGTTTTTGGATTTTTGCGAAAATAGATAACGCCATCTTTGGTGGCATATAATCTGCTGCAAATTATGTTAAAGAATGTTATGATTTCGAAGATATTCCAAAAAATTGAAAAATCGCGCAAACTTTGGAGGGGGCTGTATCCTTAAATCGCGAATTTCCGCAGAAAAAAAAATTGTGCTTCTACCATGATACTCTTTCAGTCTGTAAAGTTTCATGGAAATCGGAATTTGACACCTGCCGGTGTTCTCTTGTTAGTGCCTTAGTGCGCCTCTGCTTAATATTTACTATGAGTGGATCCCTCAAGGTTTTTGCAGTTCTCTCTCTGGTTATAAGGAAAAACAGGTTAATGCACTCTGCATCACGCATGTATGCATGGGATTTATATGTCGTACATAGCTCTTATTCTAGGTAATTTTAAAATATATAGGTATACATAAATGATAACATAGGAATCAGATGTGTGCATACATATATAATTCTCTTAGATATAATTGCATTACATACGTCACGAAAAGATATAATAATCCAGATCGTATCGTTAGAAGAATGCGCACACAACCTGCTCTAATATTTTTTTTTAGCGCCATACATTACGGTATCAGAATTTACATATGTAGCTTAAGTTTGGTTCCATGTTTTCTTTGTTGCCTAAAAAAAAGCACAAGGATTTAAACAAGTTCTCATCTCGCAAATCGCGCAGTATTCATTTTAGAATGAATGGGTGCAGGTGCTGGTCCCATATCTCTGTTTATTAAAGTAACGGAAACAATATAGACAGACAGACGTAGAGTGATTCATTATAAATTAAGCAGAACAGATAGAAACGTTGTTATTATACGTCTAGAGTAAAAATGGTGGTAGCGTACGTCTTTTTAGTGATTATATCAGGTGTGGGAGTGTGGCTGGCGTATTGGTGGTTAAGAGTGCGACATTTTGAAGGGTATTTGAAAGATATACCGGGTCCTAAGCCCTTACCCATCGTTGGAAATGGATTAGAATTTGCTTCGTCAACAAGTAAGTTTAAATAAATATATTGCCAGGTATCAACATGTACCATGACGTCTCAAGCCACTAAACAAGTGTTAAACAGTAGTTGTTTAACGTGTAAACTTGAAGGGACGTGTAATTTACTGTCAATATAATGTTTGCTAAAAATGTATGCAGCATATAACAGGTATAACGTAAAAGAAAACAATATATATTGCAACTGTAATCACAATTATATGCAGTAGAGATGAAGCAAAAAAAGAATTATATTATTGTTATATAGAATCAAAAGGTCCATGTACAGATGATAATTTTTCTGTTTACCATTCGCGTGGAACAAAAAATAAGTGCTGTGAGCTAGCACCGGATCTGTGCCCGCTGTAAACGTTGCGCTGGCCCTAAGTTGCCCAATATTTTACTATCATTTAACTGTTATTGCTGTATCCAGATTGAACTACTGGGGCCCTATTCTTGAGTTCGAGAGAAGTGAAGGTCCTGCACTTGTTCGTGTAGGAGAATGAGTGAATACATCCTACGGTCACTTCTCTCACTGGCACTAACCCGCATTCTTGAAACTAAACGATAACGCAGTTATCGGAGTTGCCATATATTTTTTCTGTAATTTCTAAAAAACATTTTCTCAATATTAAATTTCCCGCCCTATTAAAACGATTGCACAGTTGATAAAATTCATATTTGACTCGGTGTGAGTTGTTAATATAGGGAAGAAGAAATCCAACAAGGCCTAGATCCTCACCAAGATCCATATATACAAGGTTACCTCGTAACTTTTCAGCCAATCAAGAGAAAGAGTGCGAACGCGTCATTATGTATGCTGTTTTTAATAAATAAAGTGGTGCATATATGTAAAAATAAATGGCGATTTGTACTCCCAAACTAAATATTTAAAAAACGAATTTCTACTATTATGTAATAGTAAACACAAGTAAATTAATCAAGTAAAAAATATTATATAAATATAACACAAAACTTAGAACTACACACATAGAGCATAACATTAAATTAGAAACTAAGAAAAAGTAAAGTAAAATGGTAAAAAGATAACGATTATATATTATCAAACTAAATATTTATTCTTCCTACAAAAAAAAAAACATTTTCTTATTATTATATAATCATAAGCGTAAGTAAATTAACCTAACAAAATAACATTAATTTAAAAACTAAGAAAACAAAAAATTTAGAAATACAGATTTATGTAATGTTTTTTTTTCCTTTTTTCTTGGTAAATCTGCGTCCTTCAGATTTAACTTTTCTCTTTTCAGTGATTTTTTTTTTCTTTTAAGTTTAAATATTTACCTTTTTTAAAAATCTTAATTTAGAAAATTTTTCAATTAATGTTTTGTCAACAATACGTGTCTTGCAATCTACTTTCAAGTTCTTTTTATTATAACAGAATACCCCAATATTAATCTTTTAATGTAAACAAACACGAGAATCATCGCGAGGCGCGTCATCACAGCGTCATCGTGTATCCATCCCCTCCTATCCCCGCGCCACGCCTACAACTTACGAGGTAACCTTATGTCTTATGTATACGGACCTTGGATCCTCATAAAATTCTTTAATAACACACGACCGATTACACATTTATTTGTCAAATTTGCGGTGGTGAATATTACGTGATCAATCTACCACAATCTACTTATTAAGCAAAGTCAGACAAAGTGTCCAAACCACGAAGTGGTGCAGTAAAGAATATTCAAAAGGAAGCCCTAGTTGAATTTATGCAACAGCACCCAAATTTGCAAATTGGGCAATTAACAAAAGATTTTACATTTAAGAAAGCCCAACAATTGTGGGAAGAAAGTGCTAAATTCCATGCCAGAAGGGGCTATAATAAAAGACTGGCGCCATAGGCGTAAGGTAATATAAAATGTAATGTCAAAGCTTCATTTCTTGACCATGTATATAATTTTTAATTTCTTATTCTCTTGGTTTTTAGGTCATAAATATTGAAAACATGAATGAATACTACAACGTTTCGCTTTATTTCAAAGCTTTTTCAAGTACTTATATAAAACGTAATGTTTGTTTTATTTATAATTTACAAAGAATGTTACATAGACATGGCAGGATATGAGAAAAAACACGAAAGCAAAAGCTACTCAGCTAAAAAAGCATGCAGTTGAAACGGGCGAAGGTGAAAATTCAAACACCATACTAAACGCAATTGATGACAGATCATAGATATAAGTTGGCTAATGCCAGCAGTAATATGCTTTCGAACTCCTTCTTAATAAGTTTCCCGGTGATAAAAATCTAAAACAATAACAAGTATAAATATATCTCACTTTCGATTGACAACGCAGATGCTCTGCATGGTGGTTTCATAAATGAAGAAACCAGTTCTATTAGTACGCGAGTTAGTTGTTCTGTTAAAAGAAAATTTTCGACAAATTGTGCGTCTAGTATATCGAACACATTTTCTCTAACAACTATTCTGACTCGTGGCATATCTAAAGGCCGCTTTACAGTTCGCAATTTTTCGTATTGCGTACAATAAAATTGCGTACAATACAAATAGCGCATGCGCATTCAATGGATTTCGATCAGCTGTGTGCAATCTTATTGGTATTGCACGGAATAGAACGTGTCCTAATATTTTCTATCTAATTTTATTGCACGCAATACGAAAAATTGCGAACTGTAAAGCGGCCTTAAGGCTTGTTCCTCGGCTTCCAACAAATCGAGATTGACTTGATTAATTATTATCAACACTTCCTCCACATCCATTTTTCAGAAATGATCATAAAACGAACGGCGACCAGTATAAATGTTCTTATGAAGTATATATTCACTGAAATACACGCCGTACAAACAAATAACAATACGCAAACATACAAAGCTAAGATGGAATAACAACGTGAGTAACGTCAAAAAACTTTGGCTTCTGTCGCTCACACCGCGCGTGTTCATTTCTCATGCAATTTCCGCTTTCACCTATGTACTCCGGACCAAGCGAAGTATATTCTCTTAACTTGTAGTAGATGTGAACCCGTGTGAATTTCAAGAATAGGGCTTTTTAAAATTGAGAGAATCACGCCCTCTGTTTCGTGCGAAGTTTATGTTCTTACGACTCAAGAATAGGCCCCTGATCACAAATTTAGGGTGTTTTTTGATTTTTTTTTTGCTACACTTTGCAAAAGTTGACAACCGGACTATTACTTTGAGCTACCTACAATAATCTGTGGGTTATTATTTTTTGATTATTTTACGTATTAGTAATATCAGCATATTTCTAATTAAAATAACTAGGGTGTATCAAATAAAAAAGTAAACTTTGCTTGGGTGTTAACTACACGACATATAAAGCACAAACTCGCCGAAACCGAATTTCATCATTAAAAAATAAAAAAAAGTAAAATTAGAGCCAAAAATTCTTTAGTCCGGGCCTGATGCAAGGAAACGTCATGTTAAGCATCCTGTAAACGTGGTGTTATGTATAAATACATTGTACTCATTCAGTATTATTCTTAATGGTTCATTTAACGTCATTCTGAATAAATAAAGGCCAATCGGCCAGTGTGCCCTTGTAAAAATAGCAAAACTGAGGCATTTTAAATTTCTTCTTTTTATAAAATAAACATTCCTTATTTGTTAAAAGCATTCTACGCAAGTCTACAAAGTATTATTTTTAATATCCTGATAAGACGTTCGAGTTTCACCGGATATGCGACTTCAGTAGTTACAAAAAACGTAAATATTTTTCTTTTGCTTTGTCGAATCTAGAGTTAGTTGTTAATAAACGGTACCACATAAATCTGAGTTATTAAAAAGAATCGGTATCTGTATAAACCGATATTTGAATCGTTTAGCAAAAGAATCAGAATCGTTAAGAAAAAGTTCCGATTTTTCTTAGCGTAGTGACTACATCCGATTGCCCCATCACTGAGATAGATCCCCTGTGCATTAAGACTTTTTGATCGTATATGATTACAGCTGCTACATATTATTATATTTACCTTTATATCTGATACATCCTATATAATCGGGTTCCTAGTACTATTGATATTATTTTTATTGATTTGTCTTGCTAGTAACAAAAATAAGGTTGGAATTGCTAGTTTACTGCATTAATGAAGGGTAGTTAGTCTTCTGCAATAACTTAAATACTTCTACACAATTCACTATTTTTTTTTCTCTTATTGCTATACAATTGTCCAAAAAGTCAAGGTTATCCCTTGAAGAACTGATATAACAGCTCATCACTAGTCAGAATAACTAAAATGTCTTAGTTTTCCAGATGCCCTTTTATGAATTTTAAGAAAATCGACTGCTTACTTAAGTTTTGCAAGTGTCACAGGTACAAAGTTTAATATTTTGTGATTCTAATTGTTAATTCCACATTTGAGTAATCGTGCTACCGATGACATTAAAATAAAATTAACAGTTTTTACATATTAAAAAAGCAAATTTCTGTGATATTAATATTTTATTAACTAATTTACACTCAAACTTCTTACTGTATTAAAGAGTCGAATTATATAGCACACCTGTGTTATCAAATTTCTTGTTTTTTATAAAAAAAAACCATATGTGACATTAAAAATGTTAATACAAAATGCTAATAAAAAATAGCATAACTATACACATTTCATAAGACTTAAAGCACTCATCCATTACGAAACTCATTTTTAATATACTATTATCAAATATCTTTGCCAAATCAGTACTAAAAAATAAAAGGAAAATAATATTTAACTATTTCAAATATTTCAATTTTCTTGAAAATTATGGAAAAGTTTCACATTTCATTAATTTCATGTAGATTATTCATTCAAGGCATTTAAGTAATATTATTTACACATATTTAATTTAAGAAATCCTGTTCGAAACCACATTCTTATTTTAGACCTTCAAAACTTAATGTGGAATGTTATGTATGTACACTATAAAGCCGCTATTAAATTGGTTCATAGTTATAGTCTAAAGGTTTCCAGATAAAAATACTTATCATATATTATCGAATTAATTCAAATATAGGCACTAGTTACTCAAGTGTAAACAAACAGTGAATATACAGACGGTTTTCAGAATGACGGTGTTTTCAGTATTTTAACGCCTTTCTACCATGACAACCCACTATCATCATCAATCACAGTGCAAAATATGTGGAAGTTATTGTAATATTAATTATCAGATATTTGCTTTTATATATTACAAGTCTAACTTTTTATTTTCGCATCAAGCGACCGATCTAATTCGTTCTGGATATCATCGGTTCAGTTTGTCCTAGATCCTAGATCATACCTCCTGTAAAATATCCGTGTAACGAAAAAATTTCAGCTGCGTAGGATAAGACACTTTCGTCTTTAGGTGCCATTAAATAGTATATTTCAAACCAAGGGAGGAAAGTGCAAAATAGCAATAGCATTTTCACGTGGTTCGAATACTATTTTTTCCCAGCCAGTCCAATTTTAACTAATTGTCTAAAAATAATAAAGACATACCTGTGAGTGACATGATAGATAGTAGGCTTATGCCCAATTGCACCACATCTAGTTAAATCTAAAGATTAACTAATCCCTCAGTTAAAACTTAAACTGGGTTAAAATATGTTGCCTTGCACCAACGAAAAAGTAGTCATAATTAACAAAACTTCGTTTAAGCAGTGAATAAAGAGTTGGTAATAAGAAAATCTAGGGAATTTATTGTAAATTGGTTTATTTTTTTTTATTTATCAGTGTTTTCAAGTGTTTTGTTTACGTTTGCATTTTCGCATTGTTGTGATTCTTGGTCTTCCTGGTTAGGTTAGGTAATAGTTGCTGCCACGGTTGCTACGAAGCTGTGATAGAAATGGGAAAAAAAACAAAGATTACCGAATTTTACCCCCGAAGAAAAAATGTTATGCTTGAACCTAATAAAAAAATATAGTAACATATTAGAAAGTAAAAAAACGGACAGTGTAACTAAGCTGTGTGGGAAAAATTAAAGACAGAATTTAATATGCAAAGCCCAAGTTGCGTAAATAGGACAGACACAAATTTAAAAACGTTTTATGAAAATAAAAATACGTCTATTTCCAACACTTCATCACCAACAATATTAAATTCCTCTATATCAATCATAATGCCTTGTCATAGAATAGATCGCAAAGATAATAAATGTTTCATATTTTTTTTTTATATAAACAAATATAACACCTGTGATAACAACAATTCATCAAAATAAATAGAATGAAATTAGTAATATACGATAATCAGTCAAGAGATTTGAAGTTCTTTCATTATTTCAATGCTTAATCGGTAGTTTGAGCGTTATTTAACATATCCGTTTTTTCATGCGCTTAAACCAAGTTGAAACTTGTGATGCAACAGAATTATCTTTTTAACTGTTAGTTAACTTTTAACGGAAGGTGGTGCAACTGGGCATTAATCTGTCAAATATTTTTTGAGAACTGTCAAGTTAGCGTCGTTTTAAAAGTGTTTAATAATAGTTTAATTGAAATTTAATACCTAATAATTTAGCAATTATCTCATAAATGGGCTCAGACTAAGTCGAAAAGAAAATTGTTAAAAAATCTGTTGTAAAATTAAAGCTTTCATTGCCTTATAGTATAAATAAAACCTCATCACAGCCTTTAGCAGTAATGGCAACTCAAAATACTTTTCTTTATATTTCCTCTATAAGAACAAACAAGGCTTATATTTATCAGTGTTGGTTGATGAATTTATATAAATACACCAAACGCATATAGATAAAATTCTTTTTATAAAACATAAATTGTATATACTTTGCTACAGTAAGAAATAGGTACCTACTACATGTGAAACACTAATGCCCGGTAACATAAAGCGTGTGTAACCAAGTGATTAGTTAATCATTTGTTAGCACTAACAAATTGTTAAGTAAAAGTTGAATAACATAAACTTAACCATTTGTTAAATGTCGAGTAATTAGTTAACAACTGATTAATGACTGTTGTAAACTAGTTAACTGTAAATTTACTAAATTTGATAGTTCATTGTGGTTCCGATAGAGGGCCAACTTGAAACTTTGACGTTTTTACCTAGAAATTCAGTAATGGAAGTTTTACTCTAGCTTATGTCAAGTTTGTTATAAAGATTATAACCAAAACGGATGTATGGAATGATTAATCATCGTCCTCCAATGAAGAATTATTCGATATACTAGACAACATATATGATAGACGTCATAGACCACGACTATTCAGAGAAGAATCATGAAAATATAAGAAAAAAAAGGCAAATAAAATAATGATTTGGCCGTGTTGATTGTTCTTTTTCATAAAGTTGTATAATGTAAATAACTGCTTTTTCATCCTTAATATCCGTACTATGACAATTAAATTCAGATGTAATTTCTGCTCACACTTCGTTTTTTTTTTGTTTAATAGATACTCCCCGTTTTTTTTTTATTTTCAATTACTCCTTTATAATTTTCAATGATCGCTAACAATATGTGTTTCTCTTGTACCGTAAAATTTCTGGCTCTTCTCACGGCATCCTGCATTTCCCTACTCATTATGATGCATAGTGTCAAATTTAGTGATAATATTATCAGAAATCAAATGTTGAAATTACACCTACCTAGCCTCCATAATTATAAAAATGTAATGTAATAATCACTAAACGTATATATTTTAAACTTACTGCTGCTATCTTATTCCAAATTAATTGATCAGTGATCAAATTAAATCAAAAATAAAAATTCTGTCAAAATGTCAAATAGATTTTCCGCCATCTATTGATGCAATCATGCACGGCAACTTTCGTTGGACATTCGGCACATTTCGTGCTTTGGTAAATCTTAACAAATGTGTAACTACCGGAATAGCGGTGGTTAAGTTAACAACTGATTTAACAAATGATTATCTCCTAACAAACCTTTATGTTACTGATTTTTGCTGTTATCCATTGATTAACTTTGACAAATGGGTAACTATTGTTTATGTTACCGGGCATGAATATATTAAACAATGAATGTCAAAATATATTAGATGTATTTGTATACTTATATGCATAGCCATAATGAACTTAATTTATATTCAAATGTGTTGAAAGAGTAGTATCTTGTGCCTGCGCTCATTGAATTTGCCTGCATGCATGATTTATGCCAATTCTGAAAAACCGTCTATGTACCAATAAGAATGGTAGTCTGTGATAAATCAATGAATATTTAATAGAAAGAATTACGCAGTTATTTTCACCTTAGAATTTTTGGTTTTTGTCGTGTCCTTCGCATTGGATCTATAATTGTAGCATGTATTTATGAAATGAATGAATTGGAGTGTGTATAATCAAGTATTTACTTACATGGTCGAGTAAAGTAATCGATGGATTACTGGGTTACTTTGAAGGAACTGTAGCTAAAATCTAAATTAATTCAGCTACCTGTTTTTATTGTTTAAATCATTAAATTATCTTAAAAGTTGCATTGCTTTACCGCGGCGGTCGGTACATGAGTCATTGAGGATGCTATGACATGCTCGAAGTTTGTCGTATAATATCGTGTGGACGAAAGTAGTTACAAAGTTATACGAAGAAATTCGATCTATAGTATAGCCTCCTCGATGACGCATGAACGAACCGCGCCTGTTGCTTTAAGGTTTGTTCGCTGGTGTTACACTTTCTACACTGGCTTGTGATTAAAATAAGGTAGAAGATTTACTCTGTAGGTACCTAAGAGAGATAAAACATGCACCAGTGTAATTGGTGTAACACCAGCGAACAAACGTTTAATATTATTCTCTATATTTCTTGTGTCTATATGAAAAATAAATATTTATCTTGATACTAGGGGGTAACCTCCAATTTATTTTTGACTACAGCGCTATGCAAAATTCTTCAATAAACATAGATCCATTGTAGTTGCTCTCAGGCAAATCTAATCGTTTACATATACAGGTTTGCCGCGGAATTTGCTAGTTAAAAGCTTAAAAGACTTAACAGCTCATTGGCTTAAAAAAAAAAACTATGGATTTGTAATAATTAGCTAACTATTTTTAATTTTCTGAAATATTTTAACCGGAAGTCGTCACGAACTTTGTTATTTTAAATGGAACACCCTAGATACACACTCTTTAGTAGTCTAAATTGGTGCTAAATTTAGCTATTAATTAATTAATTTGCATCGTAGTCGTGGTAATTATATGTATAAATTCATTGTCTGGTAACTGTATGGTTTCAATATAGTTTCCGTGGTATCGATACTACTTCAAAGGGGTGGAGACTGAGTGTAGTTAATATTAAATGAGTCATGAAGACGGGGTTGTTGATGGAAGCATTCCTTGAAAATCTCTTTTATTTTTCGTCAAGTCAAATCAGTTAAGTTATATTTCTATAATATATTCGAAACTTCATCTTTGGTTTGTCACTGCGAGGAAACTCGATTCTGAAATACTTTGGGGTATATGCCAGCTGATATTCAAGGTATTTTGTCTAATTAATGTTTAAATTTCTGTGTAAATAAGTATTTAACATTTGAGGTTATTCTTCATGTCTGTAAATGACAGTTGAAATTGAAATTTTAATATGTATAGATTAGTAGACATGGTTGGTGAATTCATCTTATGATAACGGGATATTTAACAGTTATTTTGAGAAATTTAAGAATCCAAAATATACTGGATGGTAGTTCATATTTGATTTAAACATTCCAAATAAGTGTACTAACCTTGAGTAAGAGTTCCTATGCTCTTTAAATGTTTTTGATATAATATTGAATAATAAATTGTGTATGTTATTGATATTTACACTGTTTTTATCAATAAAAAAGCATTCAGTACGCTAAATGATTAAAATTGGACTATAAATTTAATATTTAATCGATTAAAGGTTTAATAATATACAAGTTATTGAAGAAGGCATAACACGTACAACCACCATGACAGCCTACCTACCACTGATAAGAAAATATAAGTATAAACTACAGGTTGGTTAAAAAAAGAGGAAATACTAATGCGTATGATCTACAGTGCACGTACATATCGCTCATAGCCATTTAGCGAAGGGCGATTGTATTTTTGAATATCATTAAAGATAGAAGGGTAAGTATCTGTAAAGATAAGGCAGATTTAAGAATAAAAGTCTTTATTTGTTATTGATAAAAAAAAAACATTGGCCGGGCAATCCATTATAAAAATCACAATAATATATAACTGTTTCATTTAAAATAACAAATTTCATGGCGACTTCCGGTCAACCGGAAATATAAGAAACTTAAAAAATATTTTGGTAAAAAGTACGTACAAAATTATTGCAAACCCGAATTTAAAACAGAATATATTTTTTTTTTTCTTTCAGATATACTTAATACGCTTACGAAATATCACAAGCAATTCAAAGGCAATTTTTAAGGTCTATGTTGGATCTCAACCTTTTATATTCTTTTCCGAACCGAAAGATTTAGAATTTCTACTGAATTCACCCATACTCTTGGCCAAATCACTGCCGTATCGGCAGTTACACAGTTGGTTGGGAACTGGTCTACTAACTGGTTCGGGTAAGTAAGTTTGCAAACTAAATGAATGATTAAATAGATCCCAATTACAAATATATGTAGAAGTGAACACTTCTGTTTATAGTAGGCCATCGGTTTTTGCTATATATAACTGATTGCAACTGATTTAATTTTGTTGGAATCCACCTTAATAAGAATAAAATTTCAGGGAATAAATGGAGGAAGCATCGAAAAATTATAACACCGGCCTTTCATTTCCAAATACTAGAGGAATTCGTGGATATTTTCAATTCGGCCGGTGATGTGCTCGTCTCCAAGTTGAACGAAGTGTGCTCTCAAAATATCTCCATTGATATTTACCCATTCATGACGCGCTGCACCTTAGACATTATCTGCGGTAAGTGATAATATACAATCTCTTCATAAAGCGAGCTCAATTTGTCGTTTCAGAAACCGCAATGGGAACATCTGTCAACGCACAAAATGACGTGAACTCGGAGTACTTCAAAAGCGTCAACGTTTTATTGAAGATCCTTATAGATCGTGCCTTCTCGCCATTCCTCTCTAACGATTTCTTTTATCGTTTTTCGTCGACGTATCAGAGGGAACAAGAGGCTTTGAAAGTGGTACACGGTTATTCGAGAACGGTAATCGAAAGAAGAATGAAAGAATTCCTGAAAAATCGAAATACCAAAGAACAAGCAGTCGATGATTTGGGTAGAAAGAAGAAAAAAGCGTTTCTGGATCTGTTGCTGGAATATTCGTCTACGGATCCCAGTTTTACGTACGAGAATATCTGCGAAGAAGTTGACACCTTTATGTTTGAGGTAAATAACTTAAGTTTATCAAAAACTAAGGAAATACCGGCCATTGAAGCTAGGACGACTAGTAAATTACTGCTAACTAAATAAAAACGACAGGAATTCGAAAGAAAGAAATGTATTCTTCGAAACAAAAATATAAACAAATAACAAGAAGAATTAAAAATTAAAACAAAACATACTCGTTGAAATATTACACTGTACCATATTTTCGCCTCGTCGAAAAATCCTCCTTTGGCTTTCAATACGACCTGGACCACTCGTGGCATGCGCTCTGTTAATTTCGTCAAAGTTTCCTGGGAAATATTGTTCCATTCGGATTGTAGACATCGTCACAGGTGCTCTTTCGAAGTTGGGCAGACTTTCCTTACTCGCCTGTCCAGCTCATTCGATGGGGTTCAAATCCGGACTCTGCGGAGGCCAGGGCATGATTTCCAAAACATTATTCTCTATTTGAGATGCGATGTAATCTTTGCAGATCCGTGCTATGGGTTTGAGGTCGTTATCATGCGCAAACACGAAGTTCTCCCCAATCAATCGCGAGGGTTGTTATCCGTGACGGGCCTGGGTGATTCCAGTCTTCGAATGTTCCGGTGTCTCGGTAGAGACGAATAGTGTAATGGATTGTAGATTTTGTCACTCCTAATTTGTCTGCTATCACACGCACAGGCTGTCCTTCCTCGTGTAATGTGACAATAGCTGATGTCTTTTCTACACTTATCGGCTTTTCTTTCGGCATTTTTTAAATACTATTTTCACAAACACTGCAATAGAACAACGCTATTGTATTTGGTTTACTAATAGAATAATTCACAAGTATGATATCAATTATTCCCTGCTATATAGAAGGCACCCACTAAAATTTTACGATCCTGTGGACCCACCCCTCTATTGTAAACATGCTTGTCGGCGTTCCTTTAAATATCGTTTGTAATGGTTTTATTACCTGCTATTAGGTTAATTATTTTTTTTTTTCTTTAAGAGACTTATTCTAACGATTTTTCCGTCGTAAATACTTTGTCGTTATGCTTACTTTATTGTATAATTTTTTTACAATAATGTTAAAAGTGTTAAACATTGAAAAAAATTGATTTTTTTTTAAAATTATACTAGTTGTCCTAACTTAGAATGGCCGATAGTGTATAGGGTTTTTTTTTTGAATAAATATATTATTATTTATTTTCCTATTTAGGGTCATGACACAACGGCTACTTCAATATCTTTCGCCCTATTTGCGTTGGCAGCGCATCCAGAAGTGCAGGTACAGGAAATAACCTTATTTCACTTGCTGCTTCTTTTTTACAATAAGCATTGGATTTTTCATTTTATTTTAACCACTACTTATCTCTGTTACTAATACAGATACAAAAAAAAAAATAATAATAAACAAAAAAGGTTTGCTAACTGCCAGAGAATAGAGAACCTTAGACAAAATACATATATTGTATGCTTTACAAAGATATATTTTGTCTAAGGTTTTCTGACAGCAAACCTTTTTCATAAGTTTTTTGTTTATCGTCTAAGACTGTATATTTGTCTTAGGTGTTATCACTAGTTTATTATTATTGTGATTGATAGCGCTAATATCGAATCACGGTTAAATCTTCTAATATACATGATAAGAATCACTACCCGTCTTTTTTGCTTCTATACTTCTATTAGCATTCTTTCAACTGCTCAAAGTTAGTTTCTGCTTATAATTCGTTAATCTTCTCTTCTGTGAGTACTAACGTTGTTGAAAAGATATTTAAGTCTATTCCATGTCACATCGTAATATTTGAGTGATCATGGTGAGATTTTTTTTAAAGATACGATCTAAACTTTTTTAACATATTTTTTTTATTCGGTATCCATAATAGAAAACAACATCACCTACTTTGATAGTTAAAACGGAAGAAAGTTTTATAAGCATAAGTACGAGAGAGATATACGATTTTGAATTGAAACAAAAAGGATAGATTCAGAGGTCGTCACCACGTTACTACAGCTTTTACCCAGATATTATACGATCCGTATAACCGTATACGACACTAACGTCTGACCGCGTTTCTCTGAGGAGCAAAGAAAAGTAAAGATTTAAAAATTCAACTGCTAGACGTTCACAATCATGTTTTTTTTTGCGATTACAGTGCAATCTGTTACGAAACGAAAATAGTTTCAAACAAAATCTACATACTTGATGGCGTAGAATCCGAATCTGCAATACAAAATGGGGGTTCCCATTTAAGATTTCAAAATTGTCCCCCCTTCCACTCTAGGGGGGGTGAGGTGGGGGATCGAGTTCGGCACCATTCAGTCAACCCCCTACATTATAACAAATCTTATTAAGATCTTTTTTAGATTTGATGCAGTGTTTTAGAGATATTCCGTTGTCCCAAGATAAAAAAACTCGCCCAATATGCATAAGTATAATATGCTTTTTGACAAAATCTTTAAGACACTAATTTTATTCTTTATTTTTGGTTATTGTTTTAATAAATACTACATAGTATAAAAATAAGCGGTAGTACTATCTGTCAATGATATTTGGTGTTTACCAAACAAAAATTAAAAAGTTCAAGGCTAAATCATTTTATTTTTCTGTGTGTTGACATTCAACTTGTTTCTGCTTCGCTAGGCTGACGGCTAGCAGCCGTCACTAAATGCGCGTTATATTTTGTTTGTATACATACGTTATATATGTACTATCAAGATAAAAGTCTTGACTCAGGTTTGTCATAGAGATAGATTCATTGGAGTTTCTTCAGTATTTCCATATTTCTCTCTTTCGTTCTTAGTCAAGACTTTTGTCTTTGATAGTACGTACACGCCTTCATACGCTTGACATAACATTAAGTCCGTAAAACCGTACTGCGACTATAACATGTACTCCGTAGATATAGCGTACATTGTACGCTTTCAATGTGTACACGAGTGGTACATTTGCTACACGTATTCATTGCGTACATAAATGGTGTCAACTGCAGATAAATCGCATGCACATATTTTGTACACACATGTACATAAAATACAAAATTCATGTCTCCCTAAAATTTCTTTGTGAGCGAATAATCCAATCTAATTTAAATGTAAGTATATCTGAGGAAGCACTCTACGAAGGCTTGAGCGCTTAATGAAACAAGGACCACATTTTAAGCAAACACAGAGAATCATTATATTTAAAAAATACAAAGAAATAATACCTTAGGGAGACATGAGTTTTGAACTTAACTGTACATAGGTACTATCAAAGATAAAAGTCTTGAAATAAATAGAGATAGAATCATTGGAGTTTCTTCAGTATTTCAATATTTCTCTCTTTAATTTTGAGTCAAAGACTTTTGTCTTCGATGGTACATGATTAATATACGCCCCGGTTTATATTGCAATAGATACTAATTCGTATTTTAAGATGTTCGATGAATATAATGAAACGATTACATGCATTCGTATCTTGATGATGTTTTACTTGGACTTGTAACTCATCTGCATAATACAATAAACAACTAAATATAAACAGTTACTTTCATACATTTTTAATGCATATTGACGTTGTATACAGGGTTTTCCACGGAACTGGTTGGTTAGAAGTTTTCCGGCTTAACGAAATTCCTCAGTTTTAAAAAATTGGAGTTTGCAACAATTTGGCACTTACTTTCTTTCAAAATATTTTCACTTTTTTTGCACTTCCGGTTAACCGGAAGTAGCCACGAACTTTGTTATTTTAAACGGAACACCCTATATATTATTATATTTTTGAATTTAGCATAAAATTCTATGACGATTACCATTAGGGTATCTTATACCTATCTTCAACTGTTTCTAAGATATTACGATTTTTGTTAAAATTTTTGACATTTACATTGTTGTATGTAATTGATTAATTCTCACTTGATTTAAGTGTCAGAAATCTCCGACTTTGAAATCAACAAGTACCAACATTGTTTTACCAAAACGTAGAAAAAAAAATCAGCGACATTATACAGGGTGTTTAAAAATTAGTGACATATCCAAGAATTTTGAACGTTGCAAAACTTAATTTTTTCAAATAGAACACCCTGTACATTTTTCTATTTTTGGATGTAGAATTAAATTCTATACCGATTTGCTGTAGCATTCCCTATACTCATCTTCAGTAGTTTTCTTTTAAATTATTCATTTCGTTTATTACCACATTCTTGAATTTAATACTACCATTTTCTATAAAAAGTGTTTCAAGTTTCCTGAATTTTTTTACATTTATTGGTTGCAAATGGGGATATCTTTGATTGAATTCTCGACAAGTTCTTTCTGCAACTCTTCGGCATTCACCATGAATATAAAATATATTTAAAATATCCAGATTGGAATAAATTCTTTCAATATCTTCCATTGGTTGATTCATGGATAACACAATAACATGTACTAATCTGGATGCGAAATATGTCACACTAAAAAGTTATAATATTTATTGACAACCATAATGTCAAAGTCGCAGCCTACCAGATAAAAATTATTCGCCATTTGAAAGCGTTAATTAAAAAAGAGTCATTTAAAAGAAAACTACTGAAGATGAGTATAGGGAATGCTACAGCAAATCGGTATAGAATTTAATTCTACATCCAAAAATAGAAAAATTTACAGGGTGTTCTATTTGAAAAAATTAAGTTTTGCAACATTGAAAATTCTTGGATATGTCACTAATTTTTAAACACCCTGTATAATGTCACTGATTTTTTTTTCTACGTTTTGGTAAAACAATGTTAGTACTTGTTGATTTCAAAGTCGGAGATTTCTGACACTTAAATCAATTACATACAATAATGTAAATGTCAACATTTTAACAAAAATCGTAATATTTTAGAAACAGTTGAAGATAGGTATAAGATACCCTAATGGTAATCGTCATAGAATTTTATGGTAAATTCAAAAATATAATAATATATAGGGTGTTCCATTTAAAATAACAAAGTTCGTGGCGACTTCCGATTAACCGGAAGTGCAAAAAAGGTGAAAATATTTTAGAAAGAAAGTAAGTGCCAAATTGTTGCAAACCCCAATTTTTTAAAACTGAGGAATTTCGTTAAGCCGGAAAACTTCTAACCAGCCAGTTCCGTGGAAAACCCTGTATAGTGATATATATACATTACTATAAGTTAATATGAATTGGAACTTTCCATCACTTCCAGACTTCTACCTTACTACATTTTCAATATACTTTCTATGTATGACAAACAAATTCAATAGAATGAGATAAAATCTGAGAAAATAACACCCTATAATAAACATTAAGTCAAAGTCCTTATAGAGGGCGTGCCGGTTATGTTTGTGATAGCAGTACTTATTCCTAGAGATCTTTTCTAGTCAATCTAATTTATACTATTTATAGGCATATTTCAGTCACTTCAATTGCGGTAAACAAAATAATTTTGTACCGCATACTTATAATGCACTTTAATTGATTTCTTCTGTATCGGATAAAATGAAATTAAAGTTTTGTATTATGAAATCGAATTTACATAATGAATACTTTTATCGCATTACAATCTCATTTCCCGATAGATGTCAGTATCAGGATACCGGACACAAGGCCGCCTAGGTAGAAGTATATTAGATCGATCACGCATCCAACTTGCTATGCATCTTAATGGATAATAATCTTAATTGAAATAAAATCTTTCATTTCAATGAATGCCCTTCAAATTGTATATCATGCACTCAACAGACTCAATAGTAGCTTTAAATGTTTGTTCGATAGAAGTAAAACACTAGAACTTTTATTTGATTTTTTCTTGTATCTGCTTATTAAGTAACAGAATAAATAGTGATAAAAATAAAAGCTTAAGCCTTGCTTAAACAGGATAAAAACCATAGCATCTACATTTTACCACACAAAAAATAAAGTGTTATTTAGTTTGAAAAACATATCCCTTTAAAGCATTTATTGAAGTAGAGCATTTTTTTAGAAAAACGCATTCAGCGAACTTCAGTCCATATTCTCCAATGATTTTTACAGAAGCCCCACCTATCAAGATTTACACGAAATGCGTTATTTAGAACTGGTGATTAGGGAATCTTTGCGTATCTACACGACTATACCGTTCACAGGCAGAACAATTTCACAAGACACATCGTTTAGTAAAGAAATGTATATATATAGAAACAAATCAATAAAATTAACCTTCTTTTCCCCACACTTCAGACGGACGCACGCTGCCTAAAGGCGTGATGGCAAATTTATTCTCCCACGCCACTCATAATTCCGAAATGATATACAAAGATCCGGAAAAATTCCAACCTGAGCGCCACACGCCAGAAAATGCGGCCGGGAAAAATATTTTCTCTTACGTTCCCTTCAGTGCCGGGCCCAGAAATTGTATAGGTGCGTTTGTTCGAAGCTATTTCCATCGTCTGATGCCAAATACCTCTTTTAAATTTCGTTCGCAGGTCAGAAATTCGCAATGTTGGAAATGAAATCGATCATGTCTAATGTCTTGAGGCACTTCGAATTGACGCCTGCGGTTCCTGAACACAAACTAGACTTAAGAAGCGAAGCTGTGTTGAAATCGGAAAATGGTGTTATTGTACAATTGAAAAAAAGACGAGCACTTTGAATTTATTAATTTGAAATAATACGCTACTATTATTTTAAGTAGTATTAAGAATTATCCAATCTTGCCTATGTATATAATAATTAATAAAATTAATATTTTACATCATATTTTAAATATTTATAGTTTCATTTAAGGCAAAAGCATACGCCGAACAAATATCTATATTTGGTGACGATCATACAAGAAAGCCAACCTTCAAAGAATTGAAAGGAATGAATTATTTGAGGATGGTAATTTTGGAATCGATGAGATGTTATACTGTAATTCCAGCATACGGGCGAGCAGTACCGAACAACATAAAATGGTGGAGTAAGAGAGGCTCACCCTATTCTATATATGTATTTCCTAAACACGCATGCGCATTTAGATGGTCTAACAATACCTAAGGATGCGATACTTCACACTTCCGCCCATGGTGCCCATCAAAGTCCTCGCATCTTCCCACAACCCGAGGTATTCGATCCAGAGAGATTCACGCTCGAAAATGTGAACAAGAGGAATCCATTTGCTTACGTACCGTTCAGTGCTGGATTTAGAAATTGCATAGGTGAGAGTTTATAATCCATTAATTTCAACCTTTAAATTGTTACCCTAAATTATTTTCAGGGCAAAAGTACGCTATGTTGGAAATGTACGCACTGCTCTCGATTATCTTACGAAATTACGAAGTGCGTCCGGCAATACCGGAACACAAGATTCGCTTCAGAGTTGAAGCTGTATTAAAAGCTGATAATGGTCTATTTATTAGAATAAGTCAAGAGGAATCCTGACATGGTTAAACTTTGAAATATAGAAATGTGTTTTTTTTACTAATGTTTGCAGCAGTTTTTGTTGTTAATAGGTATCGTGTTAAATGTACCTATACTTTTTTCTAGACATTTGATAACCATACTTTAGCTGCTGTGTCTACCTCTCTTAAGTTAGCACAAACAAAAGCATTCTTTTGTATAGTTAAAGTTAGATTGTTTAAAAATAACATTAGCTGGACTTACTATATTTTATTTATTTTATTTTATTTTCATAATTGACTAAATTTAGTAGCGTTGCTTAACAATAATAATTTATAATAATAAAAAAAAGACAAATGTATTTATAATCTTTCAAATAAATTTATTATCTATTAATGTACACATTTTTATACTAACATGAGGTTAATTTGCTCATAACCTCTAAATATCAGATGCATTATGGCTACAACGTTTTTCTTTAAGGTGACGTCAGAAATATTCCTAAAGCTTAGTTTGGCCCCTTTACGGACGGCATGCTGTTATTATTTCCACAACTTTTCAAAAAACAACAACGGAAATTTTACTTGGTCTTTACCAAACCATGGATTAAGTATATATTACACTGTATTTCAAGTTTCACGTGATATAGTATATCGCTGCATAAACTTTGTTTCTGTACCTGTAGGTACATCATTTCATTTTTGAATTGAAAACTGTAGAAATAAACGCATACACATTGTTGACGACAAAAAAAGCATTAGCACGGTATAACCTTGCAATTTTTTGTGAACTGTAATTGCCAAAAATAGCGTGTTTTGTATATGACCCTGTTATGTACATTATTATAAGTTGGATATTTATAATCCAGATTATTTCTTTGTATCATTATTGCGTTTGTGTGTTGTATATAATGGACATTTGTTTATGGCCATTATTTTTGGAGGAAGCAGAAATGCGATATTTGCATATCCTTATAATATTATTGTAATGAGGGCAGAGGTTAGGTTTGTTATTTATTTGATTATTGGTATCGTGCTCGATTTGTTTTTTACCAATATCTGTTAAAACACGAAGAAAAAAGACCTGGTTAATTGCAACACACGATATTTCATTAAATATTTTACTCTATCAATTATATCAATCGAGATTTACTATCTATGCTTTGTGACAGTGGCGGCTCATGGCTTGTAGTTTTTAATATATCTTAACAAGCGTAAATAATCGCTGATATAAATAAAAGGAATAAATGAGTATATAAATAATCCAAGACTCACGGACTTACGTTGTTTAATATTTAAATCTAAGAGGAACGATATATTTTGTCGGTTTTAATATTGGAATAACGGAGATTAACAAAAGAAAACTCCGAAACAATACAATACACACAAACGGAATATCTACTACAATTTGATAGTGATTTGAAATATTTGTTGTTTCATCCCTCTGAATTGCCGGAAATTCACTTGTCGTTAGTCCAGCCTATAATTTCTTGATGGCATACGTGCCATACATATTTTATATTAAAAGAAAGATGATTTGTTAATTAGTTTAGAAAAGAAAAGCAATTCCTCTAGTTATCATTTTAAATTCAGTTATCGTCGATGCTTTGTTTGCTTGTAAGTTCAGAAAATATGAAATATTTTTGAAAGTACGACTTGCTTGATGATAACGATGATGACTCTGACAGTTTACTTTATATACGGCCGGTCGCATCATTCAAATTTACATTAAATTGGATGTTATACCAGATTCCGGTAAGCGACATCTGCACGACATTTGAGAGCATGAGAACTACTTTTTTGACACGTCAAAATAATAATAATGACAGGCACAGCTGATAACACCTTGCTTTATATCAAAACTAAATAGTACAAAACCATACAAGCAAATAATTATGTAAGTAAAATAACCAATAAATACAACTTTAAAAAGCCCAATTGTTCGGTCAAAAGCTGCGATAAGTGGCGCCAGCGGTGAAGACGTGCAACTCATGACTCGACAGGGGCCGCATAAAGCAAACCACCATTCATTTTTGTGCTCTTTTACCTTCGCTGTAATCTTTAATTTGTATATTTTATAGTATAGCAGTATATGTATTATGCAGTGAAACAATAAACTTTATGTATTAACAAATACATATTCTACTTGGTTATTTAGTTTCAATAATTGTAAAAATGATGGCAACTCATTTTCGCAAATCTATTCACGAAAAGTATATACTACTGGTTCTGACAGCCACAATTTACTTATCGCATTATTAGAAAAGCCAACTGCAAAGTAACAAGTAAGGATTGTATACCGTTTTACCGGTAAACTGACCAAAAAATTTACCGAAAAATTACAAAAATTTACCGGTAATTCGGTAAATGAAAAATCCATACCAGAAATTTTTATCTATGAAATATTGTGTTTATAGATATGTATTTAAAAGGTCTAAAGAGACATTGAAAATAATAAAAAAAAAACAGGTAAGTGTAAGTAACAATATACCCACTTATTAATTTTGTGGGAGATGTTTTTTGTTTAATTTTAATTTAAACTTTCTTGAGCTTGAGAACCGCCGTAATGCCCTAGAATAGAGAATATAGAAAAGAAACTGACAAAAACTTTTGATTAGAAACGTATAACCTCCATTCCACCGAGTTAGTCAGAAAGAGAAGGAATCAAAAAATTCTCAACAAAAAAAGCAAAAAAATCAAAAAAGGGCGTGCAGAAATTAAAAGAAAATAAGTCTTAAACGGGATGGATAACGAAAGGCAACGCAAAGAAAAGCGAGATTAATGTTCATTTTTTGCTAGGACGATAGGAAGCAAAACACCCCACTTTTCCTACCTGCCTTTGTCAACAAGTGCAATTACAATTCTCATTTTATGGTTTTTTGTGTGGATTTTATTTATCTCTCGAAAAAAGTTCAGTTAGCATATTTGATTTGTGCTCTGAAGTTTTTTGAGGTTTTTAAAAGTTTAAAATCGTTTTTCTTAAAAAGTAAATGTCTCATTTTTTAATATTTAAAAATAATAATATATAAGAACAACATTTCACGTAAGGTAAAGTCAGGTAAGTGTGTAACCGGGGCAAGCGTGTAGGTAGTTTGTTTATATTTATTTTTAAAATTGAAATACGAACGTCCTCTTGTTATAATACTAATGTACTAAACTTCATACTAGTTTTACAAACAAAAGTTCGCATCTCCTAACGTGTAATAACTTGAATATCTTGTGAATATATCATACCTTATTAAACAGGCATCACGCTAGTATTACACTCTTGGCCGAACTAAAGGATAATGCTATTAATATATAAAATGCGGAACGATTAACACTTGTCCATTTTGCTGGGTAAGTGTGTAGTATTGACATTGTTTAAAAATTTCTTTTTTGCGATAGTAAACCGTTTATATTATAAAAGGTGTATCTATTGAAGACTTTCAACTGAGCATATATTACGTACTTCTATGTGTAAAATTTATCAAAATGTCTTATTATGTGAATAGTGTTACATTTTCTTCGCACTATGCAATTTTTACTACACACTTTATTTAAATTAATAGCAATCTCGAATACACCACATTACGAAAGAACATTAATGCACCATTGTTGTAAAATAACATTAAAATTTGAACCTTAAATATTTTGTTTTACTTCTAACAACTGTTTAAAATAATTAAATTCAAATATTTATTACAAAATTCTAATATTATGCCTTAAGATTGTGTAAAATATGTATTATACTAGCCTAACTTCTAACCCTATTTTCTTGGGGAATCCCCATTAATGTCACACATGATAAAAAAAATACCGGTAATTTACCGGTAAACCGGCATTTTCATTTACCAAATTACCGGTAAATAAAGAAATCGATAAATTTACAATCACTAGTAATAAGTACCCGTAAACATAACCATAAGAGAAAAGTATTCATGTATTTGTATTTACACGGTAACTTGTTGAACGATCTATACTTGTATGTTGATATGGACACTTGTATGTACGTGCTGAGAAAGTTATCTATCTCATATATATTTTAACAAAAAATATTTTAAGACAGATTATATAAGGTTAATTTTATTTATAGCAAACCGGTTTCTTTTCATGACCTCAAAGTTACGAATAAATTCAACTTTTCCATCCGTATGCCAGCCTTGAAAATAAACAAAAACATATCAAACGTAAACAACACCCAAAGTCTAGATAAATAATTTTATTAAAAATAGAAAACATGACAAGAGAAATATGTCTTTTAAAGTTACAAATAAAATATATAATATATATACATCGACGAGTTAGTACATTTTATTTCGTATAAAACTCCTTAATATAAACAATTGCACAATTGCAAGTTAAAAAGCCTCTAATTAGGATTATTCGACAGGGAATTCAGAGGTTCAGATTTTTCAATAACAGTACTATTTAATTCTTCTTCGCCTGCTACGTCCATGTCTTCATCTTCAGACTTTGATTCTCTTTTGGCACAGTAGGTAAGATCAAGATTCGTAAAGAGATCTTTTATTGGGATAATTCTTTGACCATTGTTTATTATAACATCGCCCTTTCCATTATTACCTCCATTTAATTCATCAAAACTGATATCCGGGATACTAAAATACCGATTAATCAAACAATTATTTCACAAAATGTATATCACCAGTCGTTCAGAATATAAGATAATAAACAGGTACTTGGACATTGGATAAAAAACAATGCAGCAGAACGAAAATAGAAACACCAGAAGACATTGGTGCAGTAATATTGACAGGGGCAGGAAAATGAATTAAAACAGGAGGAACACTACTTTTGGAAATTAAAGAAAGGCAACTAACTCGTCTAAGCAATGACCAATAAAAGTATTTAAGCTTGATAGACTAAAAGAAGAAGTAAAGAAGGGTTGGTATGACATAAAGGATTCGAAACGAGCTGAATAAACAATGGTTCAGCAAACAAATAAGATCTCTAAAGCAGCTCTGATAAGACAGAGCCGTTGACGATTCTGCGTAAATGTTCCTTTGAAAGTTCTCTTCCAAACAGTACGATTCGGGAAAAATTACGAACCGTCAGTCAAAGAAAATCAAAAGAAAAAAGTTAAATGTGCCTGTGGACAATCTCAATTGATGATCTAGTGACTGCTGCAGCTACAACTTCAAAAACTTTAACGAGACAAAAAGCTGTAAATAGACCTGGAGACTAGGTAGCTCTAGTGAAGAATCCGTTTTTGGCGACAAACAAGACAACACTTTCTGGATTAAGAGGAATAAACTATGTAGCTGTCTCAAATCAACCTTCATTAATACAAAATTGAATTACACATGGGAAAGAATGGAGTGTCTGAAGCAACCCAAAAAGTAGAGTGACTTGGGACACCCATTTTTTTTAATTTTTTTTTAAATGTTTTCTCATTTACTTGCAATTACTACTCCTAATGACAGAGAAACTCTATTTCGATTTTTGCAAGCCTATTAATTGCAATGTAAATGTTATAACCAAATTTTATATGAAAATTGTCGCTCGCAATGACGGTATATGATCCAGAAGGCCTATGCAAATTGATGGTATCAGTATGGAGTATCTGAAGTTCAGAGAGTATGGAGAAGCAGCATATAATGGTAGAAATACAGGAGAAACCACTTCGTCGATATGCTAGAGGAAGGACTACTTAAGAAGATTTGCACTTGGAAATGTATCAAAAAAAGAAAACCAGTATAACAAAAAGAAGAAACAATACAAAAAGGATGAGCCATCTCTGAAAGGAACCTATAAAAAGGATATTGGAATAATTGGACAGGATGGCAGCCCAGAATCATAATATCTTGAGACGTATGATTACCTTTTTAATATGTCAAAGCTGCCAATTTTCTGCACATTATCACGATCAGATTCCACACAAAAACCATATTCCTTACAATTTCGCAGCGTGGTTTGCTGTAGAGAAATGAAGCAATTTTCATAAACTTTCACTCCAAAATTGACATCGTGAATTTCGCTGTTTTTTATAGAGATGTGTGATCCTGAATTTCCAACTATTGCCGTAGCGAAACCAGATATTGTACAATCGATCACATCTAGATAACAACCGTCCAAGACTATTATGCCCTGATGTATCGAGGATTTCATATCTCCTAATAATTTACAATTTTTTAATGTTAATTTCCCTCTACGAACTACGAAGCAGCATTGAGGTGTGGCTGCATTTAATGTTGCATTTTCGATGACGACTTCCCCACTAATATCAAACATTAAATCCTCACTTTGTGATATGATTATGGTGTCTTGTTTCTCATACATTCCCTTTAATATTCCGCCAGTGTAAAATATCGCTGCTGTTTTTAAATTATATTCACCTTTATTTAATACTACTACATCGGTGTTCGTAATTTCAACTAAGGTGGATGACAAATCAGAAGCAAAATGGAAAATTTCATTTGGATAAAATTGCTCCACTTGTTTTAAAAAAGTAATATATTCATTAACTTTACTTGCCTCACATATCAACCAACACCTCGAAACAGTTTCTTTAGGAAACAAATCACTTTGTTGCTTTAATATTACATTGCGCATTAATGGATTTTCCATAATTTCTATCTCGTTTTTTATTTGTGTGATACGCACATGCAAACTCAACAATGTCTGTACTTTCTCATTCTCAACTTCTGCATTATTAACATCAATATCATCATCGCTACCAATCTCTTTCTCAAGTTGCTCACGTCTGGCATGTTTACGTCTGGCTTCGACAAGTAAAGATCGGATATGTTCAGAAACTGCCCGCGGAATCACTCCATTCTTCATATCGTAGTACAAACGTAAACGCGATTCTAGATGCTTACTCACCCAATCTGAAGTATCATCGTCCTCATAATCCCAAGGCATTATTAAGTTGTGATAGAAAAATCTCAATATATCCAAGGCATTCGCTGTCGACTGTAGATTCAACACCACAGATTTATCTTGTGATTTCGTAGGCCATAGTTGATTTAAAGACACTACATGTTGATCAGGTAATGAAATGTCATCTTGCACGGCTAAGATCCTAACAAGAGCTTCTAAATCATCGAAGAATGTATCTTCAACGTAAACTAACACGATTGTGGGGAATGATATTTTATACAATTCGCATGTTACCCGGGGTATCTTCCACACTGCTTGCCAACCGTTGGCGTCCAAAGATAACTCTAGGAAAAACGCCCATTCCTTCTTTATGTTTGACACAGGTAAAACATTGTGACCAGATAAAATATCTAGATATTCTTGCAGTCTTTGTTGTAAACTTTTATCAAATACTATCACTTGATCCATTACAGAATTTTGAATGCGAGTTTCGAGGCTTTACATACGGTAATTGCAGTTAAATTGTGGAAAATATAATTAAAAGCAACATTCGAACTTAACTGACTTTTTTAAATTTGTATATTTTGCTTTTCTCTATAGGTGGCGCTACGTGCGATTAGGTTCTGGTAGGTTTGTTCTATTAGTACATAGGCAGTGCATCGATTTGTGGGTTTGAAGCTATGCAATTTTTCAAACATTATTTTGGCCACAAAAATGAAAACAATAAGTGTATTTGGTATATGCATATGCAGGCATAGTCATTTAACAACTTTTTTTTTATGACAGAATAACATTAGACCGTTTTAAATACAGGCTAAAAAATAATAACCAGTTTAGTTTTTTACGTCGTAGTATAAAATTTTAAATCGAGCAATAATAACTTTCAAGGTTTCCAAATATACGTAAGTGAATGTTAAAAAAGGCAAAAATTATTGCGCAAATACTGATTTGCAATATAAAAAATGCCAATTAGGTACTGGCTTCTCTATTTGAATAACCTCAATATATTAAAAATGTAGGACACTCTTTCGTATATACACTAAAGCTCAAAAGTAAGTGATCATCAATGCCGTCTATTATACTAGCTTCTTTGTTTGAATGTAATATTGCTAATAATCAAACCTCGAAATCATTTTAGCATTTTAAACGTTGAAACTCAAAGTTTCCTTACGATTCCGTTTTACATTATAGTTATTTGTAATATCTTGATGTTCCCGTTACTATACAAATTGCAGGAAATTTCAATTTTCCCCTCAGAGTAAGTAATTTGCTATGTATTCGTTTTTCAAATCTTAATTCCCATAATGTACTTATAATAAAAACAACATTGTACAAAATAAAAGCGTGTTTATTTCACTTAACGTACATAAAACAGTTAGCGTTTCAGTCTCTTACAGTATAATGGCTGTACCATTTTCATTATGTATAAAAAAAATCTACTTCGTTAGGCATTATGGCAACAATTACAAACAAGTTAGAGTAATAAATGCCTTTACTGTGATGCTTTATAGTACTTAGATTATTTTGAAAGTTATAAAAGTCGTTAAGACAGGACTAGCTATAAAAGTTATTACATATTAAACATTAATTATACTTAAATATACAATTTTGCGGTAACTTATACAATAATTAGATAATTACACGTAAGTATTTATTACGTAGATAAATAATATACCAAGAATATGCTTATCTTTCAAATCGAATTAGCCTGTGCAAATAAAAATGCGTCTACAATTGATCAAATGTCAAACCTGAGTTGTCATGAGAAAACTTTTTAACTCTTTATATTATTTACCTAGTAATGTTGTAGTAAGTAATGGTAGATTTGAACAATACGCAACATATAAAGATATACAACGTAATGGAGAAATTGATCAAATCTCATTTATTTTTTTCTTTCTCAATCGATCTTTGTCTCTTCATGTTTTCTTTTAGCTGTGCTATTTTAATGTTTTTCATTAACTGTGTCGATTGCCAAAGCCAACTACCCTGGAACCAAGATAAATTTCGAATAAATTCTGTTGCATATATATAATAATTTTAGTTGACATTTGACATCAATAAAAAGTTGTCCTCAACTTTCTGACAGTGCTATATATAACTATTTTGAACATTAAATATAATGACATGCATATTATTTTTAATGTGAACGTATGTAGGTTTCATTAATTCCATAAGAACATAAATATAATTATAGTTTATAAAAAATTGACAACAAAGCATTTCCTGGACTATAGAAATATATAAGGAACCTTATTAACAGCTAAATGTAAAACTTAGTTATGTATGACTTACCACCATTAGCATACAATTGAGTAGTATTGGTATAGAAAACACTACCGATATAAATAAACCATTACTGTCGAAATATTGCTGTCTAGAAAAAACTCTCCAATTTTCTGATGCTAATTCATTTATACTTTCGGAGAAATACACTAAAAGAACTATCTTTTGCATTAAAATTGATTACTCTTACAAGCTATAGTATACTGACTCAAAAAGAAAAACAACAGGGCTTGAAGATTTCCATAATTTCTGGTTAGTAAAGCCATCAGTGTTATTGTAATGTGGAAGGTAAAAAGTCCAATGAGCCATGGATCTTTCCAATCTACCTGCAGACATAGAAAATTAGTTGTCACATTAATAATAGTAATAAATAGTAATAATTCAAATATTTACGAGAGTGGGGATGAAAAAGAAATCTCAAATATTCAACAAAACACAATTCTAATTTTGGCATTTAACAGACGCCTTTAATTTATTTTAGTCGACAGACAGACGATTATAATCACGTCTCGATACTACCGGTTTTTGAAGATAACAGCGAAAAAAACATGTTATAAATGCAATAAAATATATTATAAGTACATACTTATTTTTATTCTCAGTTTACTTACACCACCCAAAAACGTTAATATGCTGCTTAATTGATTTAATTCTACGATATTTTGTTCAGTCATGTTAAATATACATAAGCGGAGCGTAATTTATAACAAATTATAAGAACATTATTAAATATAAACCAATATAAACACTTCACCACAGTTGTTATTGTCAATTGTGTCTAACTGCCATACTGCCATCTAACCGCTGAGTTTATGTTGATATTATGATGCAAGGTTATTTTATTTTTAATCTGCCATCTCGTGGCCAGGAAATCAATTATATAGGAAGGAATTTTAAATTCAGAAAGTCTTAAATATTGCCAAAGTCAAAGGCTTGCTTTGTTTATTGCAATAATAAAATGAAATATAAAAGTTTTAACGTAATATTAGTTCTTTTGAAGGGATTACAGGAATTTATTCAAGAAGGCCACAAGCGTTATTTATTTCACCTTAAGCATCATAGATGTCCCTAAATTTATCAAAAATAAATTCTTGATTATCTTGTATATTTTGTTATTCTCACAGATTAGCAACTTATAACTGATAATATTTATTACGAGAAAAATAAGATTATTAATGAATTAACCGTATTGTGAGCACGGTGATTAGATAAATTAGACGAACAATGACATAATTGTGTCTGTTGCTACTTACGCTAGGGTAAAGATGAAGGTCATGGCTGTTGAGTTCATAACTTCATATATTGATGAATATATTTCAAATATGCATATGTACTTCGTAAGCATAACTAACTTTGTAATTTTAATGTTGCCGATATGTACAGTGCGCCAATAAAGTATTTGAACACCGTGCATTTATTACATAACAAAATAACGAAAAAAATATCAAAATTCTTAACTTGTAAAACATTTACAGATTGCTGATAAAACTCTACACATGCAAATTGAACTCAAAACTTCAAATGGGAAACCATTTATTAAATTAAAACAAAAACTTTGATTTTTGGTAAAGTAATAGGCGAGCACCAAGCGTAGTTAAACTAAAAACGGGAGAAACCCGATGCGTTTACTTCTAAAAGCATACTATGGAGGGATAAAACCACAGTCATACGCAGTCCGGTCGGAAAAAAAAGAACTTATTGAAACTGAAAAGCAAATTATTGTTGTGCTGCATAAGCAGAACAAAAGTTTATGACAAATAGCCGTTGGTGTAAGGGAACCTTACAGTTGCACCAAATCATTCAAAAATATAAACAAAAGAATATTGTCGAAATAAACCTTGCAGTGATCGTTTGAAGATTTTAAGCTGCTGTGATGAGAGACAAATTTTGAGTGTGGTGAAAAAAAATCAAAAATCTTCGCGGCGAAACACAATGAGAAACATTTTAGACAACGTCTCAATGCAAGATCGAACATCTTACTTATATAGAAAAATTAAAGTAAAAATAGATAAGACTCTTTCGAAAGAATTTGATATGAACTTAGGGGTACCTCAAGGCTCTGTTTTGGGCCCTCTATTATTTCTCTTGGCAATAAATGATCTTCCGAACTTTATATCGGCTGACTCTCTGATATTGTTTGCGGACGATACTTCGGTGGCGATATCTTCTGATTCCAGTGAAGAATTGCTACTTGAGGTTGAGCGGGTTATGATGCAAATGTCATCCTGGTGCAACAACAATAAATTGATTTTGAATCATGAGAAGACTGCCATCATTTATTTTCACAAAAGACGAAGTCCGCCGCGCGATGATTTATTTGTAGCGTCATCTAGAGTCTTGGGAGTATTGCTAGATGAGAACTTAACTTTCGAGTCACATATTGAGTATGTAATGAAAAAATTAAATTCGACATATTACGCAATTATGCAGTTAAAATCGAGTCTTAGCACGAAAAATTTACTTAGCGTTTACTACGCCCTAGCTTACTCAATTATGTCATATAATATAATAATATGGGGTCAATCTGTTAGTTGGAATAGAATATTTGTGGCTCAAAAGCGCATCATACGCCTTATATTTAATGTCAAACACCCGGATAGCTGCCAATCTATATTTAAACAAAAACAAATTCTGACTTACCCATCAATATATATTTACCGATGTGCTTTATTTGCTAAAGCAAACTTAGATAGATTTAATAAATTCTTACCAAAACATGGGTATTCTACTAGGGGTTATAATTCATGGTCAATCCCGCATCACAGTACGGCGCTGTTTCGTAAGTCTCCTGAGCTTGCATGTATGACGGTTCACAACCAACTCCCAGAAAAAAAAAAGAAATATTGAATCAATTAAAGTATTCAAAACGCATCTCAAGAAGTATTTTAGCGAGAACTGCTTCTACAGTTTTTATCATCTTGATTGTCTTTTATTTTATTTTGTTTTTATTGTTTCTCTGTTTTTATTGAACTTATTGTGTTTTGTAGTTTTATGACGCATTCAATCCAATTGTATATTGGCTATGAATAAAGATTATTATTATTATTATTATTATTATTATTATTAAGATTACATTGCACAAATAAAGCGTGCGATCGGAACTAGGTTTAAGGAGCATATAGCTAGTTATCGCTATGGGAAACTTGAATCATCCAGGGTTACCCAATATATAAACCATACCGGACAAAAGATTGATAAAGAAAACCTTAAATTAGTGGAGAATGTATAATTACCTAAGGAGTTATACGCATACGAAACCATATACCGCACGCGCCATCTCAAATACGAACATCATTATATGCATGAAGTAGATGTGATTTCTGTTGTATATAAAAAAAAACACTCATTAACTTGTTGAATTGAGAAGTTGCATCTCTCCACTATTTAACTTTGATGGATTTATGGGGGTAACATGGTTCACATTCGTCGCTAATTCTTGATATTTCGAAGGGGCAAGTGGGTGTAGAAAAAGCGCTTACAAATATAGGTTTGTTTGTTTGTCTGATCTAAGCAGATCCGAGGAATTTTACGCGTTTGTTTGTATTTTAGAGCATGATTTGTGCGTCTTTGTTTGTTTAGAGCAAGCAAATCCAGATCACAAAGAGGTTGCTCTTCCTGCTCGCGGTCCGGCGTCCGAGCAATTACGAGCAATTTGTGGAACTAACCTACTTGCACTAACACCGTGTTGTAAACTGTCGTTTGTAAATGTAATCTGATTTATAACTGCATCAAATATGCACGAAATAGATAATATAATGATACCAATGTGATTGATGTAAAGAGCGATCATTATATTTTAAAAACTTCATTTGGTAGGTACATAAATACTAGTATATGATGCATTTTTATTGTAGTCTAGATTCATTAATTTGAAAAATTACTTTTACTTTTTCTATTCATAATAGCTGTCACAATCTGACAATAGTAAATAATAAAATTAGGGTTATATTAAGTTTGTTCGCGTCGCATGAACTATTTGCACTTTTATGTACTTTTTAGAACTTTTGTGTGCAAAAGTGCATAATGGTGCAAATAGTTCATGCGACGCGAACAAACTAATTGCAATCGAGCGCGTTTGTTTGTACCATCTTTAAATCCAACTCTGAGACGCTCTCAAGTTGCTCTGATGACGTCAGTAGGTACTGCTCCAAGCAGACAAACAAACAAAGCTTATGTTTCATTTTTAGAGAGAGATGACGTTGCATGTTTAGGTAATTTCTCTTTATATGTGTACTAATTTATTCGATCTTTTGTTGATAATGGGAGACCAGCTGTTCTTGAAAGAATTGTTCCAAATTAATAAAATATCGTGAAGCGTGGAGTGATCAAATATTCATATGGCTAGTTTCTTACTCATTTATCTTTCGTTTGATGTAGGTCATACACATTTGTCAGCTATTCATATGCAATTCATTTTGCAAATGTAGTGTATTTTGCAGCACTAATCGCTAATATGGAGAAGTAACGAATACAAATGGATAGAAGGTTTAATAAAATATACATACCCACGTAAACAGTAATGAGCAACAAATATTTTTAAGATTACAAGCTAATATTAGAATGAAATACCTTAAAATTAAAAAGGAAAAATAACACTTATTTCAACAGTGGCTATTCACTATCAAATCTTTCGAAATTTGAAGTAGAACTAGGGTTGTGTTGACTCTAATTTCATCTCCATCCAAATGCTTGAACGTTTTATGATCCCTCCGTGGTGTTCGAAAAACTCGCTCCTTAATAGTAGACCACAAATAAAAATCAAGAGGCGGCAAATCTGACATCAATTAAATCAAGGGTCAAAGTGTCTGAACCTCCTCTCTTGAAAACGGGTTGTTAACATTGCAACAACCTCTTCTGTTTTAAATATTTAAATTAAGATTGAATGAAAAAATAATATACATGGAAGTGAAAATGTATAAAAGAAGTTTCAATAAGGTAAATTAAATTAACTTTGTCGTATTATTATTTAAACAATAAAACAATGTCCACAATTATTGAAAAGAATATGTAATGATGCCGAAACATTTAGAAATACGGTTGTTTCATTATTATTTCAAGTTATCTGTATAAAATAATGAGCATTAGATACATGCTAATAGAATATAAAAAAAGCCCTGAACTATTGCAAAATCTAGAAGAAATGCTGTTCTTGTTTTCTAAATAGTTATCTGTATCACTAGGCCAGAAACTACAGTTTTGCGAGTATGAGCACGATTACTCGCAAAAGAGTTTCTGACCGTTTGATGTACAATGTTTTTTGGGACGACAAATCTTAACTTTGAATTGAAAATAGAAAAGAAATTTAGACACTAGGGAGTTGACAGTACAAGTTGGCACACATGTTACATACCTTAGTATTTTGACATTTCCCAGAATAAATCTTTTTCTCTAATTTTCCTTCTAGTTTAATATCTATTTATCAATAATAACTGCAATGAAGACACCAGGCCATCTTAGCATGGTTGAACAGTAGCTCAATGACAATTTATTACACGTCTGTCATGTGGAATCTAGTATGGTCAACTTTTAGTGACATTTTTGCCTGCCTAGGTAGAAAAACGGTAGTTAGTTTTCCTGTCGCTTTGAAATACTGCAAAATGAGTGTTTCTGGACGAAGGCACAAAAAAAATATATTTTTAAGCAGAAAACCGCAAGGCAGACAACATGATGTGTTTACCCTATTAAACAGATTCTAATGATGACTAATACATGTTTTAATTTTGTAATTCTGAATCACAATGCGTTACGTATGCATAGAGATAAAATATTATTTGTTACTTATTATTATTTAAATCGGACTTTGATACTTTATTTTCAAAGGTTCATTTTTATCAATAATCTTGTGCAACAAAAATATGAATTCAATAGCTTCTATCTAAATATCAATAGTTCATAATTAAAATATTCGATAAGGGCTAACGAAATACACTGATATACAGTGACCGGCAGAAAGTGCACAACATATGGGATATTTTTTTGTCTTTGAATTTAGTAAATCTTTTTTAAACATTTTTCACGTTTTTTTTAAATTAGAAACAAAACATATTGTGCAACAAAAATAAAATTCCCATTTTGAAGTTTACCTTTTCAAGGCTATAAACATTACCTACTAATTAATCTGACATAGTATGTATGATTTTTTCTCACAAATTATATACAGGATAGGATAAGATTACTGTTTGATCTCAATCAATTTTGTATACAGGGTAATTCCGAAAAAAAAAACAATTAAATCCCATTTTTTTGCTAAAATTAAGCGAAACTTCATATTTAGATATAGCGTTGATTTTGAAACAACATTTATTAATAAAAGAATTTTCTAAACTCAAAAAAAATGAGATACTTTATTCTTAGCGTAATTTCATATTTTTGACCTTCCCTCGTATACAATTAAATTTTTCTGGAGATTTGATGAGTGTTATTTTAGTTTCAAGACATGCAGAGGTAAACTATAAGAAAAAAGATTTACTAAATTCAAAGGCAAAAAAAAATTCTCATATGCTACGCACTTTTTGCCGGTCACTGTATATTTTCTATCTTTGTTTGTTGATAATAAAACTTTCGAAGAAAACAAAAAAATATCATCCAACTTTAAAAACGGTATTTCGATTGCTCAAATTGAATTAAATTATATATTCTCTCTTTCATTAAAGTATTATAAGATTAGTAAAGAAAATAGTTAACCGGTAATGTAAAACAGCATTTTAGCGGCTATTTTTGTAATAGCATTAATACAATTTATGATATAATAAATAGTTTAATATTCCACACCTGTGGATGTTGTACAATAATTGGAAGATTTTGAGTCAACAAAACATTTTTTTTTAAACATGTTTCTTTGTTTTAAACAAAAAAAGTACCTTTTTTAATCCATTTCTTTCAATTATACAGCTTTGAATGAAACCTTTCTACCATTGTATGCATATTAGCAGCCTTAAATAAGATTTATGAAATTGATGATTCGCAAATAAAGGTATAAATTCGATTTTCCACTACAAATCCGTTTGCACTTATTCCAAAGCTATATTTTTGTGCACTCAAGACTGTTATGAACAAAGCAATAATATCAGTAAACAGTATTTGGATAAAAACATCAATATATTTGTAAAATAATCGTGAAAGAATGTGATAATATTTTAAAAACGTTACTTTTATCATCTGGCTTTGTTATCATTTCTCTTCTATTTTATTTAATGCAACGATACAATAGAATACATATTTAGGAAACTTCTTTCCATGATGCACTCGTTTAGTCGAAAGATAAAACAAATACGGTTTAAAATTTGACCCTTGTACGTGTAACAAAGTGTTTGTGATAATTTTAATACATATATATCAGGAGGATTTCAATGCTATTTGGTTATAATCCGAAGTAGTGAGTTGCTATCCGTTTCACAAGCGCGATCGTTTAAAAAGGTAAGAGAGATTTAGAAATAATGAAAATTGAATGTTTTGGGCTTTTGAGTGAAAATATTTTAAACATTATTAGATGTCGAAACCGCCGTTCGTATTAGACTTAGGACCACTGTCTGAAGACGCTAAACTGGTCGCAAAAACCGAATTGCGTGAATCTCCTGAAGTTGTCGCAGAAAGTTTAAAGGAATTGCGCGAATTATTGGACAATGATAAGACAATTTATTACAATACGGAGGACGATGATTTTCTGTTGATTTTCTTGAGGCCGACGAAGTTCTACGCTAAAAGTGCTTACGAGTCGGTAAGTGGAAATAAAGTATTATATTTTAAACCGGAAGTATGGTGTTTTTGGCAGTTTGAATTTATTCAAATAAACTTCAAAGCGGGAGTGGTGTTACGTACATTACTCTTCCTTTTAAGAAAATTTTAGATGCATACGGAGAATATACGGTTCTCTAGTTCATTAAGATACTAGCGTTATCAATAATGATGCAAGTATATTGACCTGTAACGTGATAAGTAGCAGGTCTCCCATATAATTTTAGATCCGGGAAAAAAACAAATAAGCAACTGAATAATTCTAAATTGATATCATTTTAACATATTTTAAAACTATAAATATGGTTTCTATAGTAAATTATGCGGTATTATAAAAACTATCAGGTTTAAGTACATCCGACGAAAAATATGCAGGGTATTCCATATTTTTATTTGTGAGTTTTGTGCATTTAAAGTTTTTGAAATTCAAATTTATTTTAGGAACATCCTGCATAATATAATGGAAATGTTTTATATAATAACAATAACAATATATACAGGGTGTATCAGATATAAAGGTAAATATAATAATATGTAGCAGCTGTAATCATTTACAATCAAAAAGTCTTAATGCACAGGGGGTCTATCTGTAAGCATTAACGAGAAAAAAAATATTTTATAAACGCCGTGGGCTAGAGCCGCACCTGTGCCCAACCTAAATGCAGTCCCGAGTATACCCCCACATACCACTATCATTCAGCCATTACCGCTGTTAGTTTTGTGTGGATCGCCGCTTGGAGTGAAAGCCACTTTGAACATTGTATTTAAATTTTTCCCGTCTCGAAAGAACGATCCCTTTCAGGGCCATCATGATTTCATATAAAGAAATTCGAAGCTTGATGCATCGGCAAAAGCGCGGGAATGTATGGATTCATTTTCGCGCGACATCATAGTAAAAAGGCGTGTTTGCAAATGTTCTGTATCTAAATTTATTTCTGTGTAATTCGATTCAATTCATTTTGCGTTATTTGATTAAATAAATCCAAAAGAAATAAATCAGATTCATGTGGTACCGTTTATTAACAACTAACTCTCGATTCGACAAAGCAAAAGAGAAATATTTACGTTTTTTTGTAACTACTGAAGTCGCATATCCGGTGAAACTCAAACGTCTTATCAAGATATTAAAAATAATACTTTGTAGACTTACGTGGAATGCTCTTAACAAAAAAGGAATGTTTATTTTATAAAAAGAAGAAATTTAAAATGCCTCAGTTCTATTTTTACAAGGGCCTTTATTTATTCAGAATGACGTTAAATGAACTTACTGCTTACCATTAAGAATAATACTAAGTGAGTGCAATGTATTTATACATAATACCACGTTTAGCGGGTGCTTAACATGGCGTTTCCTTGCATCAGGCCCGGACTAAAGAATTTTTGGCTCTAAATTTTACTTTTTTTATTCTTTAATGATGAAATACGGTTTAGGTGGGTTTGTGCTTTATATGTCGTGTAGTTAACACCCAAGCAAAATTTACTTTTTAATTTGATACACCCTGTATTTCTAACATGTCAAAAATACCTAATTACTGGAAAATATATAAAAGAAAAAGGAAAATGCACGCCAAGGAGCATTAACAAAGTAGAAAAGTATACAGGGTGTCGCACGACGAATGTCAGCGATCTATGGAAAACTATTCACCAGAAAAAATTGAAAATTTTAATATACACTAATATGGATTTGGCCTAGTCGAACAAAATATGCACAAATCTCTAGCACTTTCGGTTATACAGGGTGTGACATTAATTTTCTTATTTTAAATGCAACACCCTGTATATTTTTATATTTTTGAATTGCCCTTAAAATTTTAGTTAAAATTTATGTAGAGATCCCTATACATAAATTTATTTGTTTTCGAGATATTTCGATTCCTTGCAGAAAAGTGACATTTGCAACCCCTTATAAAAAACGTTAATATCTCATACAGGCGTGCATGAACGTTGTTGAAACATTAATGCCGAAAAATGCAGAAAAGTAAAAAATTTCAAATAAAATACCCTATTTTTTCTACTTTATTATTATTTAACGTTAAAAATAAGGGCAGTTTGTTATTAAGTTCCCTATACCTATCTGCAAGAGTTTTCGAGTTATTTTAAAAGAAGTATTTTCTTATATTTTAAACATGTGGCAAGTTAGCCATGCCCGAGATGACGCAAAAGCAATTGATGTAGAACTGTCAATATTGTGCAAACCAAAATGCCATCTTAACTATACAAAACGAAGACTATTTAAATTTATTTATTATCTATGGAGAATGTAACAAAGTGATATTAAGAACATGTGACGTTTTCGCTCTACGATATCAAGAGAAACAGAAACCATTCGTAACTGCTTTAAAACGTATAGTACAAACTTTAAAAAGTAATCGCTCAGTCAGAGCTACAATTTGTATTAACAAAAGCAGAATATTCGTACATATTACAAGACTAAGATGTGATATAGTGAAGAAAATAAGTTAGCAATGTTGAAGCAACTAATTTGATAAATGTTCAAAATTCCGTCCTTGAATTTCCAAACATTTTTCACTTTCTTTTGTCACCCATGGTAAGTAGCTTTTCTAATTGCATGTGGAGATAAGCTTTGAAAAGCATTTCTCACACGTTGCATACAATTATCCATGGTTGTACCTAATTATTAATTAGCTTTAGTTAATTAACGCAAACATAGTGGCTTAAAGTTGTCCTACAATTATTGTTACCCTTTATAGATACATATTGTAGTTTCAGATCGACAATTTAGCAATTTTCACGTTAATAATGAGATTTCCATATTATATTCTCATTGAATTATTCTTCCACACATTCATGAGATGAGGAAATGTGTTGATCACAATAAAATGTAGGGTGATAACGGGAATTCAGCCTATGTTTGAAAAAGTTAAGTTTATGTAAATGCCACGGGCGGTCGATGCTATTATGCACTAGATTAAATAAAAAATTACTCAAACCAACAATACTTCTAGCTTACAAGGATTCAAAGTTGAATTTATCTAAAAATACCCCATAATCAAAACCCCGTAGTGGTTAAGATCCCTTAGCCTAAAAAAATAAAGAAATTTTAAAAACTTTCTTTGAAACGATTCAATATTATTTATATGAATTGGGTAAATGGGAAACCATAAAAAAATAAAACTTACGGACATTAAAGTAGTACCGGAGATAGTATAATTAAAATCTTTTTTAGTAAAAATCATAGAATTACACTTGGAAACATTAAGTAAAAGCCTACATTTACTACATCAGGAAACAACTGCGTTGATATTAAACTAAATTACTTCGCAGTCCTCAACAGAATCAATAGAACTAAACAACTTTAAATCGTCAGCAAACATCAGTTTTTCGCAGGATATATCATTAATAAAAATTAAGAATAAAAGAGGTTCTAAATTCGAGCCTTGCGGAACGCCTAATGTAGGGATAATGAATTTAGAATCGAAGTTACGATACTTGACACATTGTTTCCTATTTAGCAAGTAAGATTTAAAGAAATTTAGCAGGGAGTTAGAAAAGCTAAAAGAGCTGTATTTTAGCCAAAAGAACATGATGATCTATCTGAGCAAATTCCTTCTGAAAATCCAAATATATTGCGTCGACCTGTCTCATGTTATCTATAACTTTCGCAAAAGATTGGATGGGGCCGGCCAAATTGGTTACTGTCGACCTATTTTGCATGAAACCATGTTATAATGGAGATATTAAAGTAAGAATTGAGGAATAGATATGTTCATATAAAACAGTTTCAAAAATTTTAAGGAAGTTACATATTAGTGATATGAGTCGACAGTTATGAAGCTCAAATGGGTCACCCTTTTTCAGAGCAAGGAATATATGCGCTATTTTCCAAATTGACTGCATTTTCGAATGTTCAAATATTAAATTAAATATGATGTACAAGGGTTTTGCAAAAATAACGGCGCAATCACTAATAAGAAAATTGGGAATGGCATCAAAGCCAGCCGTAAATTATTTTTTAGAACATTATCATATCTATTGTTATATCTAAGGTGCGTTAGATTGCTGTCAAAAAATTATTAGAGAACGGCAGTTAACAAGAGAGCTATTAATTTTTCAAGAATATCGTGCGAACAATATTCTTTCAAAAAAGTTATTTTAGTATATTAAATAATGGTGATTTGTTTTTAGTCAAAAAATTCAAAAATGTAGTAATATACAGTACATTCAATTTGAAGAAACAGAATTGCATAACGTACTGACAAAACCGAACACCTTGTATATATTAAAATAATTTTTAGTTGGTCTTAAGTATTTCTCACTTAAAATATTTTTCGATTAAGTGATTGAGTAAAGCATGATCGATCGATGCTAGATAAATGGCACACCCTGTATGTATAATACGTATTATGAATTTTTATATTTGCAAAACACCACACCCATATTTGATATATATATACTTCTTCCTATTTACATTGTTTCTTTTATATACTAAAACGCTGATCTGGTAATTGTTATTTTTTCGTTAATGCGATTAAATGTGATCCCATCCTTGAAATATTCGGAATTAAACGGTTTTAGTAAATAATTCATTTTATTGATAACGAAAACAAACAGAATGCTTTAATAATTTTTGCAACAATTTTAGATGAAAAGGATTGCGGAATTTAGAGAAAAATACAAGGATCTTTTGGGCAATCTGCTTCCCGAACAGGAGAAGGATGCTTTCGTAAACCATAATGTCGTCAACGTATTAGTAGATAGAGATCACAAGGGCAGAAGAGTTTTGATTGTAAACTGTGGTGGTGAGTCATTATTTCTATGTTTCTGTAAGTACAAATATGTATACGGTGTGGAAGAAAAGTCTAGAAGCGACTAATTTTCACTTAAACGGAAACACACACACTCACAAATAGATAAAACTTGGGATATACTTGATTTAGGTTCCGAGCATTCCAGATTTGATATGTACAATGTTGTAAGATTTATAATTTTTCTGATAATAACACTCACTTTGGTTTTTTAAATGCAACACTCTGTATAGTGATTCTTCTTTTGAATCTACCCTGCAATTCGAGTTCAACCACATATTTACATATGGTTGGCTGATATTATAATAAATTGTTTAATTCAGTCTATTCCATTTTATAGAATTAAGTATCTTGATCAGAAAACGTTTCGACTACAAAACATTCTCAGGTGTAAAACGGCAAAAAAAGTAAAAATCGACTTTATATACTTTATTATTGTATTGTCATACAACGACGAGTGCGTAAAATAATTCAATAATTTTCATTTTTGAGAGTAAAATCTCTTCAAAAAATGATAAACTTCAAATAATGTTCCAAAGATGTCGTAACTGTTTTGGTCAATAAAACCTGGCATTTTTTTCGCCCAGTGTCACAACATCAAGTACGATTTTATGATAACGTCAGTGCTTAAATCATATTTAGTCCCTATGATTAGTTAATAAATAATTGTGTTTATACTTGTTGATTATTTTTGTTACAAATAATGTGTAATATCGGAATTGTTGCGAGATTTTGGTACCTTAACAAATAAATTCCTAAGTTCTAAATCATGTTTGATCATATTTACCAAGTATTTCATTTTTATTTTATTTTATTTTTAAATATAATTCCGTTAAAACCGTCTTCGTTAAAAATAAGCTTTTCTAATATATATATTTTATGTACACACCTGTTTGTAAATCCAGTGTACAGGGTGTCTTCCCGTTGAGTTGCATAACTTCATAGGGTTATTCCTTGTATCAAAATTAGCAAAATACTTCCAGTCAGCCTAGGTACAATTCTCAACCGTTTTCGAGATATGAGTGGTCAAAAGCGCTGAAAGTCACTTACGGTAACTAATTTAGATGAGTCGTGGTAATTAAATGCATAAATTTATCGTCTGGTAACTGTATGATTTCAATACTGCTTCCTTGGTATCAACACTACTTTAAAAGGACGGAGACTCGGTGTAGTTCGTATTGAATAAATGAGTTGGGGCCCATGGAGACGAGGTGATTGTTGATAAAAACCTTCCTTGCAAAACTGTTCTATTTTTCTTCAAGACAAATCAATTAAGTCATATTTCTGTAATATAACCGAAATCGAAGGGAATTTTCTTTGTAAATTGATGTATTACCATCGTACATGTCTCTTCTGTCTTAAATATAATTATATACCTTGGATGCTTTGAAGGTAATTTTTCTTTGGATATTCTGATACCGGCGTTGTGATTTTGATGTGGATCTTTTTCTGCATCATCTTTAGATTGTCACTGCGAGTAAACTCCATTCTGAATTACTTTGGGGTGCATGCAAACTAATGTTAGAGGTATTTTGTTTAATTAATGTTTAAATTTCTGTGTAAATAAGCATTTAACATTTCGAAAACTTTGAGGTTATTCTTCACATTTATAAATGATAGTTAAAATTGAAATTTCAATGTATATAGGTTGGTAGGATGGTTGGTGAATTCATCTTATGATTATCGAAAGATTTAAAAGTTATTTTGAGAATTTAAGAATCCAAAATATGCTGGATAGTAGTTGATGTTTGATTTAAATATTCCGAATAAGTGTACTCACCTTGAGTAAGAGTTCTTATACTCTTTATATACTTTTGATGTAATATTAAATAATAAATTGTGCATGTTATTGATTTTTACACTGTTTTATTAATAAAAAAAGGATTCAATACATTAAATGACTATACATTTAATATTTAATCAATATTTAGAAGGAATAACACGTACAGCCACCTCGGCAACCTACCTACTACTGATAAAGAAATATAAATATAACTACTCATTGGTTAAAAAGAGAGGAGTTTACTAATGCGCATGATCTACAGTGCAAGACGTATCGGGCATATTCATAAGCTCACAGCCATCTAACGAAGGGGGATTGTATCTTTGAATATCTTAAACATAGAAGGATAGATATCTGTAAGGAGAAGGCAGAGTTAAGAATAACAGTTTTTTATTTGTTATAGAAAAATATTAGCTGGGCAATCCATTATGAAAAAATTACAATAATATCTATCAAAATACATGTTTCACTTTCCTAAAATCACAGAAATAAAACTAATATCTGTTATATAATAATTAGGTAAAATATGGATTGGAAAATAGTGATAAGGGTACTTCCTAATTGCATTTATTTATTTATTATGAGATTAACTAGTTTAATCCGCGACTAGTTTCGACTAAAATGTTTTCATCAGGCGGTATGTTTGATGATCCCATAATAATCAATAAGCTAAAACACAGAAAAAGGCAAACGTTATTCATTTGCTTGAAAAATACAGTCTGATGAAGACATTTTAGTCGAAACCAATCGCTGATTAATCTCATAGTGAATAAATAAATATATACAATTAGAAAGTACTCTTATTACTAGTGTATGGTGTCCCAGAGAATTAAGTGTGTGCAATTGAAAAATTAAAAGCGAAAATTCGTATTCCAACCCTATTTTATTTTAATATTTAGGACCGAAACATGTCGCTATAAAATATTAAAATAAAATAGGATTGGAATAACAATTTTTCAACTCTTATTACTATTTTCCAATCCTAAATTAATATCATTTACAGGAACATGGGATACCTCGAAAGTATCTTCAGATCAGCTCTTCAGGATATTCTACCTCATACACTTGGGAGCCATACTAGAACCTGAAAGTCAAATACGAGGAACTGTAGTTATTATGGACTATAAAGGTATGGGCATGAAGCAAGTACGAGCTCTTTCCCCTAGCTTCAGCATGAAGCTTTTGTCTTTCATCCAAGACGCGATGCCTCTGAGATTGAAAGAAATCCATATGATCAACGAACCGATGATATTTAGTTTAGTCTGGAAAATATTCAAACCCTTCATTAGAGAGAAGTTAAATAAAAGGGTAGGTGAAACAATTATAATTTTTCGATTTACTGTTATTTGCATTTCTGGATTTTAGATACATTTCCATGGCTCCAAAATGACATCTTTACATCAATACATGGCTCCCACACATTTACCAGCAAACTTTGGTGGGTCGTTACCAGAAATTGATTATAGCGGAAAAGACTGGTATCCTGCTATTGAAGAACACGTCGATCATATTAAACGATGGAACACCTATGGCTTAGTTAAGAAAGAATGATATTTAGAAAAATGTATTTTTAGATATAGTATGCATGTACAAATTTTGTATTATTATTATTAGTTTTTAATTGTCCATAAGAGAAAAGCTGATAAATGAAAAATGTAATATTTCCAAAATAAAATGAACCTATAGATTAAATTATTTTTGCGTATAGTAAGTAAGGTAATGTGCTATAAGTATCAACCGAAATTGCAGTGGGGTTCTATGGATATTTGTAGCGTCTGTAAGTATGTATTATGAATGCTTACAGATTTACAGATGAGATTCATATTTACTGAACGTTTGATTTTATCGTGGTACAAAAAAGTCTACTTATTTCAGATTTGTGGAAAATATTAGCGCCTGAAAACTTAATCGTATAATCACTCCGTTATATTACGATGTTGGAAAGAAGGATAGCAAATCAACGTGAAGTAGAGTTCGTCTTAATAGAGAATGGTACATGACGTCACATGCGCAATGAACGAATATTGGTAGTCGATAACTCGCTACTAAGTATGTATGTATGTAATAGAAGGGTGGTGTTACACTGCGACCTAAAAGATCTATTGTGTCCCCTATTCTTGCTGCTTTACAGCTGGCCTTCCAATCCTATTCCTTTTAGAAAGTGTAGGATGTCAGAGGCCCAGTCTAGGTAAGTCTCCCTCTTCGATTTCACATGCACCCAGGTACAATGCCCTCGGGTTGCACAGTGCTACGCAGTTTGAGAGGAGGTGGATGGATATTTCATCCTGTTCCCCACAAAATCTGCATTCAGGATCTTTTTCCAATCCAAGCTTACTCAGGTGTCCTTTCAGTCTACAATGGCCTGAAAGTATTCCTGTTAATATGCGAACATTGTTCTTACTCAGGTTGATGCATTCTGTAAATCTCTTCTGGTTATAAGTTCCCAGAAGAATTTTACTTTGCCTCATTCCCTGGAGATTTTCCCAGTAACTGGATTTTCTCTGCTCCATTTCCATTTTAGTTTCTTCAGTATTGTACTGCTACTTAACCCGCAAAAGGGTTCAGGCCCTACGAAAGGCATTCCAGCCCCTTTTTTTTGCGAGGTTATCCGTTATTTCGTTTCTTCCACTCCTGTGTGACCCGAACCCACAAGGAGGGTTACTTTATTTCTTTTGCCTAGCTCATTTAGTTTCCCTAGGCATTCCCAGACCATCTTGGAGCTGATTCATATGAGTCCAGCGCCTTGATGGCTACTTGACTATCAGACAACGATGATAATCTCCTGCTTCCGATAGTTCCTATCCATAATGAACTGAACACATCTTCCAATAGCGTGTATTTCCGCCTGAAATATACTTTGGTATTTTCCCAAGCTTTCGAAATATGTAGTTCTAGGCCCATATATTCCTATTCCAGTTCCTTCTGCCGTTTTGGAGCCATCAGTGATCATTTGATGGCATTTCTATTCAAGTTCAAGATGGTGTTATGATCCCACTCGCTCTGTTACTTAGCTTTATGGTGAATTCTTTCACAAAGCTAAATTTTTTTAACATATCATCCCGGGGCATATCCCAGGTTTGATCACCGTCAGGAGATTGAGGCCTATGCCTAATCATTCTTTCCTTGACCATTCTTAGTGCGGTTATTTTCGCCACACCCTCTACTACTATGTGGAGGGGGGCAAGATCCAATACTACTTCAATAGCTGCTGTTGGGCAGGTTCTCATAGCCCGTTATGCATACACATGCTAATCTTTGCACTTTCGAGAGGTTAATTCTCGCGGTGGCCAGATTAGTTCTTTTGCTCCATGCTACTGATGCATAGGTGATGATCGGTCTCACTATCGCTGTATACGCTACTAAGTAACAGGCAGTGGTAGCAGGCAGCGGGGCGTAATTGCCAGCTTTTGGTGGCGACATGTACCATTCTCTATTGCAACGGACTCTACGTAGATCAAGTTTAGGCGCATGTAGAGAAACCAACACTCGAGAAGATTTTCTATTGAAACACTTATTCTTAGTTAGTAAACTTTAACACACCTGTAAATTTCGAGATCTAATATCGACATTTGTTCGGTTAAACGCTCTAACTTACATCTCTTCTTAGCTTGATTGGTAAAGCGGTCGCCCGGTAAACGAGAGGATGTAGGTTCGAATCCTGCATGAGGACAATTTTTTTTTTTTTTTTGAAAAAATTCCGCCTAATTATTACAGTTAATAGCAGAAATACATTAATTTGTTAATTTCTCACTCTAAAAAGCTTGCAATCCTTGCATTACTGTATTGAGGTTCAAGCTTCATGTTGATAGCAGCTCACAACCGCTTAGGGGCTTAAAATCCATAAAAGAAACACGATTTTGCGGATGTAAATTATAACACAAAGGTAATTAGTTTTCAACATTGTTTAGCGTCGTTTTAAAATTAATCGTACGATTTTCCCCAAAAATAATCTTTCCAGAAATAAGAAATGGTAAAATATATATAAGTTTAATTCTTCAACTTTTTTGCTTCCTCTTATTGTATTATCAATAAGCACTAGATACGAATTGAATCGTACGCGGCGGGACTTTGACTCGCTCACTAGATAACTCAGTCGAGTTAAATCTGGTAAATATGTTTAGTTAGACTATTTATTAAAAACAGTCAACAATCATTTTGTGTGGGATCCCTATCAATTAAGTTCGACATATTTGTTTTTTAAAATGGCTGATTTGACGTTATTAAAACGGAGATTCAACCCATTTCTGAAGAAACAAAATTAATAGCGATAGAAGAATTACGGGAGACACCTGACGTTGTAGAGCAAGGTTTGAGGGAACTACGTGCACTTTTGGAATCTGATTCGTCGTTGTATTATCACACTGACGACGAATTCTTGACGATATTCCTTAGGCCGTGCAAATATTACGCTGGAAGTGCGTATAAATTGGTGAGCAGTGATTTTGAATAGCATTTAAGCCATCATATTAATGTTACACGTCGTTAGCCAAAGCTTAAATAGGGAATTTATGTTTTCTAAGTAGTTGTCATCATCACTGTTGTAGATTATTGACACGAAACATTGTTTTTTACATGTTTTAAGTTGTGCATTGTTGCATAAGTTCTAAAACTTTTTTCTTATGTAATTCTAACCTCTCAAAAGACTTCTTGGTAACGTAGTTAGCTAGTTTGATATTCAAGCAATGATGATTTTCTTTGAAGATATTGGGGGATGAATATTTTTACGTTTCGCAAATTATTTTCCATATTAAAAACTCAAATGAAAATATTTTTTTTTCTAATCTGACCAATATTTTCTGATCTATGTCAATCTTAAAAATCGAAAGTAAAAGATGTGAATCTAATGCTAGTTAGTTGAAAATTTATTAACACAAGAAACTTTATAACATTTGTTCGATTTGTTTTCCGGTGGCAGCTGAACGTAATCCAAGAGGGGCGTGCAATTATTCAATATACGTACAGCAAAAGAAAAAAGTTTCCGCGTAGCTTGGTAGTAAAGGAACATATGATGTGAACACAATGTTTGCGGGATATATTGTAACATCCGCCTTTACTCAATAAAATAAATGAAAAGAATTTAGATATTTCTTTTCGACTGTTGGTAATGACACAGTAACTACAATTTGGCGACTTAGGTTGTCATAAATTAAAATAAAATTTAATTGTTGTGATTGTTTAAATACCTTTACTTTGAATTTCAATATCTACAACAGAAAAATAAATGTTTCTAGGTAAATAATCTAAACCGGTTAACGGTTATATGGAAGTTAAATTTGTCCAGCACTTTATTTGAAAGATAATGTAGTGCTATGATATCTAAGGTCTGAAATCTAATGTACAATCATTTAGAACAGGTTTCCAAACTAAATAAACAAGTGATTCAAAAGTGAGGCGTGTGCTCAGTTGCCTACTTTACAGGTGAATTATGAATTTGTTAAACATAGTTATTTAAAATGGACAATATTAGTATTAGGTGCTAAATATTGCCTTTATATAATGTAAACTTTATTTTATATGTTAATTAAAGCCTACCTGGTATCTTTTATATGTTTATGTATATTTTGCTCGGAGAGATTTTTCATTCTTCGGGATGTTTTTTTTTAATGTTTGGCGTATTCCCCTCAAACTAGAGAAAATAACGGTATTTTAATTGTCGGTTAGCTATATCTTTCAAAATTCAAGTTGGCCTGCCTGTTAGCGATAACAATCGAAAGCCGTTAACTGAAAATCTGGTTTAAATCCTCATTCTGTTGATGGCCACGAGAGACGACGGTTGTATTAATTTTCCTATAACGATTTTTATTCCACAATTTCAAAAAATATCAAAGTTCCAAGAAGTGTTACCTAAAAAAAAGGATCGATACAACTCCTGAATAATGAAATCCTTATCGAATACCTGCAATTTGTTAAGAAATTTCCTATAAAAAAGTTTCCTACGAAGAATTCCGACCAGATTGCCTTTCCATGCCATTGACCGAGACCGGGGGCCGTTTGTTTGAAACTGCATCCCGTGCCAGAGTTTGCCAAGCGTCGTGTCCTCTTCAAGTTAGTATTCCATTGAATTACCGCACCTAAAACAGAAAAGAATTAATTCAGTTTTCTTTCAATATTAATCAGAAATTTAGATTTTTATAATTTATTTCACTATACGTTAATTTGGGGTTAGATTTATAATAACCGCCTTTTAGTTAGTTATTTTAGGAATGTTACTATTTAAGGGTTATATATAAAAAAATCACTTTGTTTGCTCTGTGATAAAATAGCTATCTTTAACAAATATCGAAATCGCAGATAATCGTATGCTTTAAAAATTTAGTTTTCTTTCACTTATCAGAGAGGTCGTGGGGTGTATTGAAACCACTATTTTGTTTTAATGGTTTTTTACTGAAAACTGACTAAAAAAAATATATATATAAACCGTACACGGACAAGCTAAATAATAATAATATAAATTGAAAATATAAAATTAATTATAATAATAAATTGTACTGAACTTGAAAGAAAAATTAAATTTTGAAATCCCGGGCTTTGTGTTTTGAAAACAGAGCAGTAGATATCATCAGATGCTTGATGATCACATGATCATCGGCGATCATAACCTCCTACAAATGTAAGCAATTAAGCAATTACAAGACAAATATTCGGAAATATCACACAAAATTAATAAAGTTCATAATAATGGAGTATTTTTTGTATACTTTTTATTTATGAGAGTAGCAACTTCGTTTTTGTTATTTATTATTATAACACATACACGCTTAAATAATTTCAAAGTTAGTTCCATAATCAGAATAAGAAATATCTAGATTAGAGTGCTCACACCATTTGATTGACACTTGGTATTTTCCCGACAAGATATTACATTTTCGAGATCCATTTTTATTGTATCTTGTATTTTTTTATTATATTTTTAAACTACACTAATTATTAACATGATTTAAATAAATTATGACTTTGTTAAAAGAAATATGTTGAAATTTTCTTTAAAAAAAAAAACTACAAAATATATTTTGTGTCAGAAAAATCAGTCAGGCAACCCAACACGCACATTTCAAGTAAGTACGCTTTAATTCGAAGCACGATCATAGAGATTTAAATTAAAATTAAAAAAAAAAAAAAATCTCAAGCTCAAACATAAATTTATTTACAGGATCTCAAATTATAACACATATCGTACATAGCTTTATGTAGTTTCGGTGTTACTGTTTGTAGGTGCTCCACCCAAGTTAAAGTTGTCCCAACAATTTGCAACGAAATCACAGTATGATTTTCAACCTGTATACTATGTCCCCTTGACAACCTAAGATCAGGACATTACTCTTTTCGACATTTATTGTCAAGTCATTCGCTGAAAACCGGCCAACAAGATATCTCATAACTAGAGACCGGATTATATGCAAAGAAAAACTGGAATATATGGCGCATATATATGCATCGATTTTTGAGAAAATGTGCATAAACCTATGCATATATGCAAAAAAATTGCGACAATATGCAAAATTTTTCTAAAACTTTCTAAAGTTTTGTCTTCTATCAGAATACATATGTTTCGAAATAGAAAAGCTTCTTTCAATATCCACAGATGTAATTGGTGCATTTTTAACTTTGCAATACATTCTAAACTAAAATTAAAGTCGAAATCGTTTACTGTTTCACCTTCCAAAATTTTCTTAACTTTCTTCAATTTCAAATACCCCGCATTTTTATTTTATCACTTTTTTAAATTTATCGTATATAGAATTACCTATTGTACCCTTCATCATCTTACATAGCATATCAAATTCGTCTACTATTTCGACTAATTCCGAGAGCGACATCCCTTGCGTTTCTAGTTTACGAATGGAACTTGAAACAAAGCTATAATTTGACTTAATATACAAAAGGTTTTGAAGCAATTCTGTTGATGTTACTATGTTTTTACAGTTTTCTAGAGCAATGCAGTCAGCAGTGATTTCAAGAATTACATTTTTTATTCCTTCAAAATTATCGGCGAAAAAATTGCAGCCTCTAACCATGTACCCCATCTCGTAATAATCGGTTCAGGAGGTAACTTAACACCGGGAAGTCGCTCTTTATAAAATTAGATTCGTAAAGGTGCTTTTAAAAATACTTTTTTGACATTGCTAATTAAATCATCAATCAAAGGGAATTGATTCCTAATGTCTTCGGCTATACGATTGAACCCATGAGCTAAACAAGTGGTATGAATCATATTACTATAAAAAAAAAAAAAATTTTCGCGGCTTTTATCATGTATGGTGCAGCGTCGGACAACATTAGTAAATTTTTTTCACAAGGTATACTTCCAGGTAAAAAGAAATTTGATGAACCTTCTTGAACGAATTGGGCAATTGTCACATTATTTGTTTTTTGAAGTTCTTTCCAATAAATTAAAAATGATTTACCTACAATATCTTCATGAAGAATTCCTATTAACAAATGGGCAATATAACGGCTACACTTATCCGTACTTTCATCTACCATGACATAAATAAAATTATTCCCTACCAATTGTTGAATTTCTGCTATTGTTTGATGATAAACAAGATGTGACATAATTTTTTCGTAAGGTACTTTCGTCAGGTATATTATGTTTGCAATATTTTTGCAGAAATGATTTCAAATTAACATTGTTTAATCTTGCTGATGGTATGTTATACGAAATTAATGCGTTACACAGATCCGTATTATATTCTTCTTGTTCTGACTTTCGTGAAGTTGATGCTACACATTGACGTATAGATTGCTGCACACATACGGATCGCTTTAGTTTTTCACATTTTCCAATATGTGATGGAGTTTTAGCGTGTTGATCAGTCAGGTATTTTCTCTCAGAAGACACCTACAACAACAATTGTCATTTTATATCAAAAGTTAAAGAATTTAAAAACTATTGTAAAGCTTTTAGTAAAATTAAACTTACCAGTTTACTACAGGCTTGACAAAATATTTTGTCGCCATCCTTTACCAGTTCAGGATATGGCTTAATCCATAAAGAAATTTTGTTCGCTATACTCATTGTATGTACGCACAGTATTTAAAAACGTAACACAATTACATGCTGTTTCGCTCAAAGATATTCAATGAATGAATAGTTTATTTGGGAATTAATAATAATAAAACGTATTTACCACATTCCTTCTGCTAGGCGAAATTAAACACATGCAGTTCTTGCAAAAAACATTAGAGAAACAAATGTAAAAGATTTATCGTTCTGAGAATTGTCGGTTGTCGATCTACATTAGGAATTACTAGGAATTTTTACTAATAGAATAGATAAGAAAAAGCTTAAATATGCAATATATGCAACTTTTGTAGAAATATGCATAGAAATGCCTGAATATACAATATATGCACTCGCTAATTAGCGCTAATTAAATTCAATTAGTGTAATACGTCTACACACAGACTACAATTAAAAATATGCAAAAAATAAAATATATGCACTTTGCATATAATCGGTCTCTACTCATAACCAACCCACACTTACTAGTTGCGGCGTCGACATTGTTACCTCTATTCACTATATTGTATCATCTGCATATAGCGTTGGTTTTCCCGAGATATTGAAAGGTAAGTCGTTGACGAAAATGTAGCGGGCCAAGTATTGAACCTTGAGGGAAGCCAGCTCCAACCTCCCTCCACCCAGAACAGTAGGTACTGCTAGTCCTTTCGTTGTTGACATAACGTATTTCTACACATTGAGTTCTGTTTGTCTAATTTGATTGAAAGATGTCTAGAGATTTCCCACATACTCCATAAAACTCAAGTTTACGGAGTAAAAGCTGATGGTTCACCAGATCGAAGGCTTTTGATAGATCGTAATTTACACAAGCCATCACTTCTGATTCATTTATATCTCGTAATATACTATCCATGATTGTTGTTAATGCTGTAGTGGTTGATTTATTTCTAATGAAACCATGCTGGTTAGAATTTAGATAATTATATCTGTTAAAATAAGTTTGTTCAAAGATTTTGGACAGAGCTGGCAATATAGCTATTGGTCTATAATTATTTAAAGAATGACGGTTATATTTCTTGTAAACTGGTATGATTTTAGCAATTTAGCAGTTTAAAAGTTATGTAAGATTTGCTTCACAAAATAAACTGTAATAATTAGATATTATGTTTATTATATTTAGATGCAAAGGATTGCGGATTTTAAAGCGAAAAACAGCAAAATATACGACAACCTCTTACCAGAAACTGTCAAGGAAGCAACTTTTTCCAGCGACATTTACGTCGCCTTAGTAGATCGTGACCAGAAACGCAGACGGATCTTACTATGTCGCGCAAAAAATTGGGATCCCTCCAAAATAAGCACCGACCAAATGCTACAGATGCAATACCTGACGCAGTTAGGATCTCTCCTGGAACCCGAGACCCAAGTGCGTGGTTTCGTCGTCATCGTCGACTGCCAAGGGATAGGACTGCAACAAGTCATGGGTTTCACTCCGTCTTTCGCCATGAATTTGTTGACATTCTTGCAATACGCCTTACCGATGAGACTAAAAGAATTTCACATCATCAATAATCCGATGATCTTCACCCTGGCTTGGAACATCGTGAAGCCCTTGTTAAATAAAAAGTCTCGCGAACGAGTAGGTGAATTCTTCTTCTTTATCATTTAAATGTGTATAATCGTATTTTTTATATTTGTAGACGTTTATCCATGGGAAAGATATAAAAAATCTTCACAAGTACATAGCACCGTCTCACCTACCTGAAGATTTAGGAGGTTCTTTGCCAAAGATTTGGTATACCGGGAAAGACTGGTATCCAGCAATAGAAGATCACCTTGACTTTATCAGGAAGTGGAATGCTTGCGGTAGGAAAGCGCAAAGTTGATAAGAGTGGTCGTGGTGGCAAGCTAATTTAGATATAATATAAAATTCAGTACCTTCCCATCTTTGTAGACAAATTGTAACACAAATCAAGATAATTATTGTCATATTATGCAATGAATGAATATGTTCCTAAAGCGCGTACCTATCCAACTTAATGAATATTTTATCATTAATAAAAGATTTCGGAGATTTTCTGATAATGTATGCATACGTTTAAGTCTCAACAATTTGTATGAACATTTTGGAAGATATTGTGTTACCAAGCCTTTTTAAACACTTTTTCCGAGCATAAGTTCATTTATTAACAAGATATAAAATAAAGATAAACTTACAACAAACAATTTCTGTCCTATTTATTTATAAATACAACTGTTCATAGGGACATGGAATTGAAACAGATTAAATCACAAATAGGAATCGACTTTTAATCAGTGTTTTCGATTGTAGATGTTTTTGCGCTATTTTTATTGTTTAATAAAAGCAAAGCCTTTAATCTCATCCTTATCGTTATGCTATATTGTTAGAGTGCATTAAATGCATTTTATAATTTGAAACTGTCGCAATGAGAGAATCGTCGTTATTAAAGATAGAAACAGGAGCTATTTGCCCTGAAACGAAAGAAGTAGCTACAAAGGAACTACGGGAAACTTCGGAAAATATTACTAAAGGACTGCAGGAACTAAAGGATTTATTAAAAGCCGATGCTACAATTAAGTACGTAACCGATGATGATTTTTTGATATTATTTTTAAGACCATGTAAGTATTACGCTGAAAGTGCTCATAAATTGGTAAGTCACATTCTGGAGTTATTTTTCCTATATCCTTTTTCGTTCCTTCCCATTTTGTAGATGAAGAACATAGCTGACTATAGATCAAGATATTCACCTATACTAGAAAACCTGTTCCCAGAACATGAAAAAGAAGCTTTTACGACCTCTGGTCTTATGAATATAATTGCGAATCGCGACCAAAAAGGCAGGCGAATTTTGCTATTGAAAACAGGTGGAAATTGGGATCCTTCTGAGGTCACTCCAGATCAAATTTTGCGCATGCTATACCTTTTACAACTAGCGGCGCTTATAGAACCAACTACTCAAATTAGAGGTGTCGTAGTGCTTGTGGATCTAAACGGCATGGGCTTGAAGCAAGTACGAGCTATCACTCCAGCATTCGCTGTGAAAGCGATGCAATTCCTGCAGGGAGCTTTGCCTTTACGGCTGAAAGAATTCCATTTTATTAATAACCCAAATATATTTAAATTAGTTTGGCAGATAGCTAAGCCTTTAATCCAGGAAAAGTTGCGTGGAAGGGTAACGTATTCTTTGCAAGGAAATCCCATTGATATGCACAATAATCGTTATTTGAATTCTAGATTTATTTTCATCAGAAGGATATGACATCTCTGCATAAATTTATCGATGCTGCAGTATTACCTGAAGATTATGGAGGGGCTCTTCCTAAAATAACATATTCAGGAAAAGATTGGTATCCCGCCATAGAACAACATTATGATTTCATAAAAAAATGGAATTCTTGTGGAAAAGTATAAGTGCAATGCATTTCTGTAATGTTTACGTACTGCAATCTGATATATATTTATATATTTTTGTAAAAAAAGGGTTTCTTAACTCAGTTATCTTTGAATATGTATTTCCAAATGCGACAGTATAGCAGCTTTGGTTTCCATTTGGATACTGGATGTACAGTGTGAGAAAAAGTAAAGAATTAGTGCGATAAAGAGATAAATATTGTTTCATTTGGAGCGTTCATAAATGCAGTATCTGGTTACATACTCAGTGACATTAGAAGAATAATTTGTTCAACCTGATTTTTTTGTCATCAGAAAAACTATATTTAAAACAAGCTATGGTAAGAATGTGAACTTTTATCTTCGATATTTTTTTGCGGAAAAGAAATTATCTCTTGCTTTTTTTTTGTGAAGAAATCTGTTTATGAGAGCTGGCTAGTACAGAAATGTTTAGTTATTGCGCATCCGTCTACGAGTGTTAAGTGTAACAAAATCCTTAGAGTTCGAAGACATCAAAATTATCACCTATCGTGATGTTGGTTTGTCCTTAGTGGTTCATTACATAAGGACGCTCAATTTAAAACGTAATTTATAGTAAATAATAAAATTTTTAAACAGATATGGTGGCCATCGGAAGTTCTTCGAATCAGCCAATCACATTCCGGAATTTTGAACAAAAAAAGTGTTTCCTATTTCCGCCTTCTTCCTGCACTTGATGATGGCATCGGCTTTTGATGCCCACGGTTTTTTGAATATTTAGAGAGAATTAAGTGGGTTAAAGGGGTAAAATAGATTCATATTGCTGTAGTTTAGTTTACCCGCGTTACCACTGTGTGTATTTTAAGTTGCTTAGATTTTGTCGGTGATTTGTGCGTTTGCGTTGTTCGTATTGTTATACGGCTGCGTTGTAGAATTTTGTCAGGCAGTTCCTTGGTTGACTTTAACGTGAGTAGATGTATTTTTTAAATCTGCCATTTTGTAATTCATTTTAATATTCTAACTTTTCGCATAAATTGTCTTTTATACAGCCAATTAAGGAATTCATTGAGTAATAATTGTTAATATATTGACGTGTAGGTACACGTTGTAGATATAAGATCATTTATTATTTTTGTGCAGGAAGATATATTTTGGTTGTAATTTTTCTCATTATAGTTTAAAGAGTTAATTTTTCCGTTTTCCTATTTTGCTGTTTCATTTTTATTTATCTATCACCTCGGTTGGGTGAGTAGAAGCATTGTTCTTGCATTTAGTTTTCATTTTTGTAAATTTCTAGTGTTTGTCTACGAATTTATTTTATTTTGTTGAAACCACGTGGATTGAATTGGTATATTTAGGATTATCTTCCTGAACAAACAAATCTTTTGCTTTGTATAGGAAATAGCATCGTCCTATTGCAATTTAGAATCACGTGCAGTTTATTTTAGGCTAGAACCTTCAGTTCACGGCACCTTTGTAATTAATCCATTTTATAAAATAAATTTGATTGTTATTTTGCATCTTTGGGTTAAAAAAATTCCGTTCTTTTATTTTTTTAAATTAAACTTTTTAATTTTTGGGGTATTTAAGGAAGTCAGATTTCATTCACTCACAATTTACTTTTCGTGCTTAGATTCAAGTTTTAATTCGCGAAGGTAACTCTGAGGTTAATTGTTCTTTTGCGCCCTTTTAAATTTTATCCGTACAGCTAGCTATTTTAATTTTCTTTTTCATATTAAAAATTTCATTTTGCATTTTCAAGTCAATCAGTACACAGCACAGTATAATTTAGTGGTAGCTGCATTTGATTCCTGTGGGAATTTAATCGGCGATGAGTATTTCTTGGTAGGAAATACTTTTGGCCGTCTTGTTTATTATACTACCGCTATGACGGTAATGCGTGTGTGTCGTGTGTGGACAGAAGAAGGTAAAAAATGCGAAGAAGACCAACTGGTCAACCAAAGTGTATCACAGAGCGTCAAAATAGGCACTTTAGGCAACTAGCTCTAGGAGACCGTTTTTCTACGCGTCAAATCGTTGACCAATGGTTTAAAGAAGCAGGTAGACCTGTTACCATGCGAACAGTATATCGCCGCATTCAAGCTTTTAGAGTTTTTTCATACCATCTACGATTAGTGCTTCCTTTGACTGCGGACCACTGTCGTCAACGTTTGATCTGGTGCAAAGAGCGGTGCAGCATTGGGAGCCAGAATGGCATAATGCCGTCTTCAGCCATGAATCTAGTCTAGGTATGCACGATGGCTGGGTACGGCGCCAACGTGAAGGGCGACTTGATATTGCGTTTGCTGTTGAGAAGCATGTAACAAAACTGTTGGAGTAATAGTTTGGGAAGCTATTACCTTTGATAGCCAATCACCACTTGTCTTCATTCGAGGCAACCGCTTTACTACCCTATCTAGATGGTTGTCCACACGTTCTTTTTCAGCAAGACAACGCACGTCCCCATATTGCTCGTCAAACTATGGACTTTCTCCAAGAAGCAGGCGTTAATGCTTTACCGTGGCCACCTCGTTCATCGGATTTAAACCCCACTGAACATCTGTGGGATATCATGGGGAGGAGACCGTCCACTTTGCACCATCCTCCACAGACTCTGGCATAGCTAATCCAGGACGTTCAAGTTGCTTGGAACGAAGTGCCACAAGCAGATATCGACCAATTCATTTTGTCGATGCGTTATAAGCTGTCAAAATATCTATATTACCACGTCGACAAAATTCAAATAGGGCATCAAAGAATCAGGGAAGGAAAAAGCGTTCCTATTTAAAAGAAAACAATGACATAATCATTCAATAGAATTATAAAAGGAATCTACCATTACGTTCTCATCAAACCAACTACTCACTTGTTACTGGTATATTTCGGTATCTATTATTTTTCTTAAAAGTGTAAGTTGCTAAAAATTTGTATTGTCATTTCGACGACCACAATGTAAAAAATGCAAATAATGATGATGCAAATGATAATCGTTTGGTTTTTTGGCAAATGAGCTAAGTATCTGACGTTACAGATGTTTGTATTCTAATATACCCATTGTGCAAGTTAGTTCAATATTCTATTATTGAAAATACATAAGTCATGCACCATGTACTTATAATATTCAACTTGCGCATAAATTAAGATATAAATTATTCTCCATTATTAAGCTTCACCTCACGAATATTAACCACCATTATGCGCTTAGATACTATTATTTTCATTCCAACTTCCATTGTGTCGACTATTGTTACATAACGAAGCATTATTTCCAATTTTAATTTAAAAAGCCAATAATTACCATTCAGCCATCAGATATTTGTAGGGCATTATCCCGTTACTTGGAAGAGTATCTTGCAACAACGATATAAACAGCTAAACTACATTCGATAGAAGTCCAATGTTTTCATCGGTTAACCAGAAAAAAAAGACGAGAGATTTCCAAACTAATTGGTCACTCACCTAAAATCAAAGCCGTTGTTTGTAATGTATAATGTACTAAAACGTATTGGAGGTGGCTCTAGTGTTTTGGCTGTGGGTAAGCTATATTTTTTTAAAAAGATCACTATAATTAATCTGTTTAACTAGTGTACATACAGATTTCTTACATTTTTCCACGTATTTACTCGAACTAATGCAGTTAAAAGTTGCGGTAAGATTCAGTTGATTTGGGATGAAATTCTATACAAGATTCTGTCATTATAACAACCGGCATGCAAATAGCTTTGCACTTCCCTCCCCATTTTATTTTTTTCTATATCGTACCCCCGATTTTTTCCACAAATTGTCGGTTTTCAATTAACTTAATTATATGTATACAAGCAATGCGCTCTAAACTTTAAATTAACATTATAAAAAGATCCGATCATGCACTGGTTCATCAACAATGACATCCGGCGGTGCCATAGACAAGGATAAATATAAAGAGCTTAGGAATGCACAGCGTTCGGACCACATCGAAGCCGCCATTTTGATGCATGGTAGCGCCATAAGAAGACGTTACGGTAATATTTTAATATAAAAAAATAGGTAAAATGCTGGTATTTCCTTTTGATACTACTATTATACTATATACATACAGGAAATTGTATTTTTTACTGGTGGAATAAGGCATTACATCGATATTATTTCAGATATACTACTACTACTTGAAATTTAAAGTTTTTAGCTCATTTAACATTTTTGGGGTATAGTGAACACACACTGTGTTATATGACATTTCTTTATTTGCGGCTAAACAATATAAATTAGTTTCATTTTGTTCTGACGAATTTGCCTTAAAATTCTTGGGTTATGTTTTCACCAAATTATAAAGCCGTAGGCAAAGATTGCAAGTTTTTTACAGTAAGAAAATAACAAATAATGTATTTTTGCTTTTTAACTGTAATAATTAGGAGTGATTCTTCTTCGTTATAAAACCGTATTTTACAATAACGCTGGATGATCACGTTTGTTAATAGGACCGAATGTTCTTCAAGGACCTGTCTGCGATATACAGAAATATGAGATTTCTAATATTCTTATTCTCTCGGAGCAGCTGGTACTATTAATTCACCTAAAATAGAATCGATGTCATATGTAGGCTTTGTGTCAACAGTCAGTGAAGAATTACTTTTTTCTTAGATTCTCCACAGCAGACGTTAGGTAACTGCAATAAGCACTCCTCACAATGGAGAATGTGACACAGTTATACCACATACCCATTACAGGTGGATTATAGTTGGCTCTTACTAATAGAAACTGATGTCACTACCATACTTAATCTATGAATGCTTTTACTTTCAGGTACACAACGAGGCATTCTACAACATAAACGCTAATTCATATCTATAGTTTCAAAATAACCACAAACCTCAGTAATCTTTCTTCAAACTTGAACTCTCAACTACTAACAGATAGTAAAACGCAGTCCAACGAAATATTTTTTAAATACAACTAATTGAATAGTTAGTAATTTAAGTGAAAACAACACGGTTTCTAGCCTCTGAAAATAAAATACTGCAGCAACAGCTGATCTGTTTGACACGGCATACATCAAAATGGCGACTCTTAGATAACTTGAAAGTTTGCGAATGCGCAATGATATAAACTCTTTCTAGTAGTGTTATTATTGTCTATGGGCGGTGCGCAAGTGGATAGGAGTTGTAGACGTAGACCGAATAATATCGAGTTGTTTATAATATTAATAAATGTGAAATATGAGGATTGAAATTTAAACAGTGTTAAATGCAGTTCAGATTAAAATTACATTATTTTAAAAAAGTGAACATAAAATTAAATGTATTTAGTTAGTTATTGTGACAAAAAGCGATCAGATTTAAAATGAGTATTTAACAAATTGATTTAATATGACCTAGGAAACTATGCATGACGACAATAGTTCTTCTTGTGCAGGTATTCTTGATTTTTAATTCTTGTCCTAGTTAGTGTTAATTGACTATAAAAATAGATTTATTCGGTAATCCAAAGAAACTGCGGCCATCGTTAGCATCAGAATTTATTCAGAGTATAAGCAGTAAGGACAACACCTTCAAGTCTAGCTGCCATTTTGTAAAGCTGTTGCTGTATGAAGTAAATTATATTTTAAGGAAAGTAGGACAATAGCTCACACAAATTTACAAATTTATGGGTCTTTTATTCTAATTTAATTATTTCAAATATTTTTGAACAGAAATACACAATAGTTCTTCTTATCCATGTTCTTTCTTAATTCTTGTCCTGTTGTAGTTCCGCAAATGCTAATTCTTGAAATTTGATTATAATAATAAATTCATTCGCGAAAATCCTAAAAGCTGCGACCATCGTTAGCATAAGAATATATGTTGCAAGAGCGAATGGCACAGTACTCTAATGGCCCATTGGCTTCTTCTCTGGCGCTTATTTCATTCAAATAAATATATACAACAAACTATGTAAATGTTATGGCTACTAACTTCACCTTTTACACAAATAATGCAACTTATCAAAGTTCATTAATTGTTTTTAAATCGTGTAGGTTAAACCGATGAGTAAACTAATGCATGTAGGTACCAATGGAAACAATAACAAACTGCCATATATTGATAAGCTGTTGTTTGAAGTAAAATTAGGTTTAGAAATTGAAACTTAGATGACTCATTCGTTCTCTTTACTGTTTATACTAGTGATGTCGGTTATGTCAAATGAATGATCGATCGTTCGTTAGCTTACCGAGAGAAATCGACAAGACAAAGAGTCTAAAATATGCTTCAATACAATACATATCACATATCGCAATACTTGAGCGAGTGATGAATAAAATTGTAGACAATTTTTTGCTGGTAGGTTGGCTTTAGGCCTGTTTCAGACGAAGCGATTAGTTGATTCCACTAGTTGAACGGGCGGTTGTCAAAGAACATACTGATATGAATAAATCTTCAATGACAATCAACTAGTCGAGAGTAAACCAGGCAACTTAGTTGAATCAACCAAACCGCCTGGTCTGAAACAGGCCTTAAACCTTTTCGGCCCCATGTTTCACAAAACCTTTCGGATTATTTATCGCGCAAAAAGTTTATATACAACGCTTCTTATTCATTCACTCGCTCAAGTACATACATATTACACACAGTACACAGTACACACAGGTATTATATAGACGCATAGAGTGTCTATCAATTTTTCGGAATCTTCGTTCTGCCGAGTTCCGAGTTCTCGGTAAGCTAATGAACGATCGATTTTTTATTTGATATAATCGAGCTGCCGATATAATCGATACTGTAGCCAGATTTTCAAATACATTAATGTGAGTAGTTGTATCTATTGACGGATAAACATTATATTTTGTTATCCATTAAAGCGCGATATCTTATATCCACACGATCTATGCGTAATAGTTTCTGTTAAAACTGACAAACCTTAAACAGTGTGGCGAAGAACGTATGCCCTATAAGTACATATGAAAAACGAATTGAAAGAATCTAAAATATATCATATAGCGTTTGATTGTTTTAACAATCTAGATTTTGTTTTATTGCCCGATAAAATAAATCCCACCTTAATCTTATCTTTGGTGTCGTTATCATAGGAAAAGTAGGCGCATTCAATGTACCCAAAATATAGTTTAGAGTGTCGTAATGAAACAATCGCCGGCTTTTACGTTAGAAACTGGATCCATTTCCGATGAAACGAAAGAAATCGCGGTGAAGGAGTTGCGAGAAACTCCGGAGAATGTTGCTAAAGGACTGCAGGAACTGAAAGAGCTATTAAAATCAGACAGTACGATAAATTACATAACGGATGATGCTTTTTTGATATTATTTTTGAGACCATGTAAATACTATGCCGAAAGTGCTTATAAGTTGGTAAGTCTCTGTTTGTATTCTTTTTTTTCATTGGTTTGACCTTTTTATTTTGTTAGATGAAGAATATAGCCGAATTCAAATACAAAGTAGTACCACTTGGCCTATTCCAAGAACACGTTAAAGAACCTTTTACAACCTATGATCTTATAAATTTAATGGCGAATCGTGACCAAAAAGGCAGACGTGTTTTCATATGTAAATTTGGTTCGAATTGGGATCCTGCTAAAGTCAGTGCGGATCAATTGTTGTTAATGTGTTATCTCTTACAGTTAGCAGCGCTTTTAGAACCGCAAACCCAAGTCAGAGGGATCGCAGTGATTGCAGATATGAAAGGTTTCGGCTGGAAACAATTACGCGGGTTCAATCTAGGGTTCTTTAGGAATTCGACGGAATTTAGTCAGGAAGCTCTGCCGTTAAGATTGAAGGAAGTCCATATAATTAATAACCCGAAGTTGTTTAAAGTTGCCTGGCAGATACTTAAACCTTTAATACGGGAAAAGCTATACGGAAGGGTGATATTTATTCGCAAAGACACTCGTCGATATAGACAATTGATATTCGTTTAAATTTTCCAGATTTATTTTCACCAGAATGACCTGACATCTCTGCACAAATTTATCGATGCTGACGTATTACCTGAAGATTTTGGTGGCGTTCTCCCTAAGATAACGTATTCAGGGAAGGATTGGTATCCCATTATACAACAACATGACGATTTCATCAAGAAATGGTGTTCTTGTGGAAAAATATGATAGATATATTTTCTTGCGTGGAATGCTCCCACTATTAGTACAATATGATATGTATTTATTGAATATTTTCGTATAATAATAAAATTGTATTAAGATGTGAATATGTTGCTACTTTTAACCTTATCTAATGATACACACAAAAATTTTTTTGGTAAAATTCCTGTACGGAAGAAGCTCGACATAATTCTTGGTATAGCTGATTAATATGACATTTCCAATTCAAAGCTGAAGGTAAAGTAGCACCTAGAAGATTAAGAGAACACACATTACAAAACCTTATTTTTTATATTTTATCCTCATTCAGTTTTAATTTATAAGTAGCATATCAATTATTACAATAGATATTTCTTCACTGCCGATTAAGTAATTTGTTGTACTAAAGAGAGCGGTATCTACTGCAGATATTACAGTACTGCAATGATCCAAATTACAAGGTAAGTCGTTTAGATAATAAATAAATAAAATGGGGCCAAGTTTAGATCCTTGTAGAACCCCTATAGATACGTAGTGCTGTGGTTAGACAACCCATTTTCGCTGAGTATATTTTAAGTTGCATATTTTTGGTTGTTTTGATTTCTCCGATTAGCTGATTTTCAATTTACCGAGAATTTTCACAATTTAATTTTTGTTTTGAATAATGTTAGTTTAAGAGTTTATTGTATCATTTTAATTTTACTTAGTGTTAAGTTTTTTTTTAATTTAATCTATTCATTCAATTGTCTATTGTTCGCTTGTGCTAATTTTATTTTCTTTTTCATTTTAAAATTCTTTTTGCATTTTCATTTAATTCAATCAGTACACAGCATATTTATTTGGCGCCCACCGTGGGGCCCGTTTTTTATAATTGTAATCAGCTAAATTAAGATCCCATATTTCGAATTTGTGAAACTTTCTCGTTATATTGAAAAAGATAATACAAGTTTTTGTTTGACTCAAAATATTTTATATACATCGCTGCAAGAATGAAACCGGACAAGCCCACCAAAGAACAGGAAGTGGACGTTCCTGAAGACCAAAGTTGGCGGAACCAAGGAATTTTTGGCAGTATGGAGTCGGATGTGACAGGCACAAAGGAAAGGATGCAGGAAAAGCGTATTCAGAGAGATGAAGGAAACTGTACTAAGGAAAGTATTAGTATGAATGATGTGATGTCAATGCTTAAAAGAATGGTGCAGAAGCAAGACATGTTTTTAGAGAGAGAGGAAGATGGGTTAAGACGGATAGATGAAATCAAAATTGGTAGTAATGTCGAGGTTGATAGAGTTGAGAAGAATGTTATTGATGTAGAAAAGAAATGTATTCAGATAGGAGGGGATAGAATTAATTGAGGTTCGGATACTTCTGATGAGGAGAGAGTAGTTAATGATTTAAGTAGAGAAAAGGAAAATGATTATGTTAATGATGAAGTAATGGAAAATAGTGATAGTAGTTTTAAAAATGATATACAAGGTTGCGCAAAAGTTGTTAGAGGTGATGATATACAAGGTGATGTTTTATCCGAAGATGATAATGAGGTTGAAGTTATTGGAGAATCAGAGTTAGAGGTATTAGAAGTAAACAATTCCCAGATAGAATCCCCAGATGACATTAATGAAATTGAAATCGATTGTGAGGTGAAGTTTGAATCTGAAATCAAGGAAATTTTGGAGCAGTATGTATCCTTAGTAGATAAATTCCCTAGTTTTGCTGTTGATTACAAGCACTCTCTTGAAGTAATCGAGTTAATGCCTTTCGAGATCAAGAATTATCCCATTTCCAAGGCCATGTTTGAGCGTGATTTAAAAGTGTCTTTTTGTTTTATTAGTCATGCTTCTGGAAACCCATGCGAGAGATATATCCAAGAAATGGTGAAGTTCCTGTAGACCCTCCAACGCCACACCGACTGCTGTCCGAAACTTGAACTACCGTTCGCGGAACCTTATAGGGTGGCTAGAGTTTTCGATGGAGTCACCCATGAACTTCATTTTATGGACGGTATGCAGAACAAGGGCCGTTATCACATATCAGCACTCCAACACTTCCACCACGACCCAGCGTAGTTTTCAGCACCCGGAACTGACGTTTTCACCCCTGTGTGCGGAGATACTGTATTGTTGTTTAGTGCGGGAGTTTTGGATTTATTTTTGTTGTGTGCTGACAAGTACTTATGAGAAACACTGATTTTTATTTTGAGTTTCGTTTTCCCCTTAGTAATTGAAAGAGATGCTGTGGTTAGACAACCCATTTTCGCTGAGTGTATTTAAAGTTGCACATTTGTGGTTGTTTTGATTTCTCCGATCAGCTGATTTTTAATTTACCGAGAATTTTCACAATTTTATTTTTGTTTTGAATAATGTTAGTTTAAGAGTTTATTGTATCATTTTAATTGTATTTAGTGTTAAATTTTTTAATTTAATCCATTCATTCAATTGTCTGTTGTTCGCTTGTGCTAATTTTATTTTCTTTTTCATTTTAAAATTCTGTTTGCATTTTCATTTAATTCAATCGGTATACAGCAGTAAGTTGGCCAAGATAACGATTGCTCAATCTCTACAACCTGCTGATGATCTTCTACATAGGACTTCAATAATTTTAAAGGTACACCTCGTACACCATAGTGTTCTAACTTTTTTTTTTATAATAGTATCTTGGTGTGGCACAAGTCGGCATATGAATCACATTGATAACTTAATTTGTAAAGGAAACGTAGAAGCCAGACGCACTATTGCAGAACCCAGCATTATCCATATATGTTCATTAAAAGAAAATAACATAATTGAAGTAATTTTATATATTTACTTATAATGATAAAATTGCGTCGATCACAACTTGTCATGCAACAACGCCAACTCAATATAGGTATATATGTATAAACATGAATTGTCTTGATTTGGTTGGCAAAATTGTTTTTTCCGCCGGCATTTACAGGGAAGAAGCATGCAGATCTGTTAAAACCTATACCGTATAAACAATTAATATTAAAACGTACGGTAAGAGGACATGTATATAGATGTGTATAATGTAACATGAACTTTGTGCGATAAATTTCTATCTTAGATAAAAAGTCAATTCGTATATAAGAGAGAATGGCATACCTGCGCTAATCACATTATAACAATAAGTTTGAGTTTGTGCGTGCGAACGATATAATTAGTGACATTGATAAGCCAGTGTAAATAGATAAATTATTAATTGACAAGGTAAGTTTAAGTATTATCCTATTCTTTGTTTGCTTTATATTTAGAAAAAAGTTGCATCTTATAATATAATCTGCAGCAATAAAAAAATCGTATTAAGATGCAAATAGTAAGTAAGCATTAAAATTACAAACTTATTAAAAATATATCTGAAACTAAATGTATGTAATAACAAAATCACTGGCCTAATCCACCTAAATAATTGTCAGAGATTTACAGAGATCGAATTATTTAATAATTAGATCTCTGTAATTTTTTTTTATTTAAACTATTGTATATATGCAAAACGTTAAACTTACTTAATTTGCAATTAACATCACCAGTCATAACGATAATAATATCATTTCCACAGCATGATATAACAATGAATTTTTTTTCTAATTTTTGTAATAAATGCTTTTGTTTGAGTTGGGTTAAACAATCTATATGATTCTTGATTCTAGGTATATTATTTTGATATTATTTTCTGATTTTTTTTGTCCTAAATATAACATTGTGAATATGTCATAAATTTACAAAAATATCTTGTTTTACTGAAATTCTTCTCTCGTGAGTGATTAATAAAAAGAACTAAAAGCTGATTCATGGTGGTTTTTACTTTTGTAAATTCAAATTTCTTTCCCTAAGAAGTTTCGACTGTCAACAGTCTTTCTCAAACTAAACGCATGCGATTAATTATATAAAACTGCAAAAAATCGTTGCAAAATAGTTAATTTCATAATACTACCAATAAACAGTACCAGTTTAACCGTATTGCAAAATGAACCAGACTCATTAAAAAACTAAAAAAAAAATTATTGTATAATTATATGAATTTATTAAAGTTTTAAATTTATTTGAAAGATTTGGACGAATTTCAAACCTTTAAGTGAAGAAATATAAAAATTGCGAAAGGATTCTTTTTCCTTAATAACTGAAAAATAAAGTTGTTTTTAAAGTTTTTAAAATTAATTTTAAAATAGCTTTTAATAGAAAACTTTTATGAACATTTTCTTCGTAATCTAAGATGAAATCGTGTTTAGAGTTGTTGGGAGCTGTAACTAATAAAGCTTCTGCCATAATTAGGTTAAGTAGAACAGTATTGCTGGACTTCGCCTATGATTGGAGTTGTAAATTATCTTCTTTGCCAATAAAGAACATTTACTATTATTATAATTTATACATTTATCATTTAAAGTTTAAAGTATAAATGAACTTCAATTTCTCTATACTATCGTTTTAAAATATTAAATCTTGAGTTAAATGTTTCGTTGAGAGTAAGAAGGTATAAGTTCATTAAAAAAAAATATATTTTAATTGTGGTTTAATGTAGGGATGCTACTTTCCCAGTAAATAATATTTTATTAATCCGTTGCTATATATATTTATTTGTTTAGTTTGTACCTTTTTAGAGTAGTTTTAAAATCTAATTAGTTTTTTTGTGATTTTTTTTTTATAAAAAGTGTTGTAATTCTATATCTTTGATTCTTAATAATGTTAATCTTTAGATACTGAGGTTGTGTGAAGAAATTTAATAAACAATTGGAACTAACACATTTTGAATACATAGATCAACTGAAAAACTAATGATCCAGAAATCAAGAAAGAGCAATTGAACATTTTTTTGTATTTCAAGAGTAAATGTTAATCTTTCACGAACAGAACTAATTTTAACAAATTAATGTATTTCTGCTAATAATTGTAGTAATTAAGAGGAATTTTCCCTCTGAAAAATGAAAGAAAGAAAAATGTTCTCCTCACGCAGGATTCGAATCTACACATTCTCGTTTACCGGACGAACACTCTACCAATTAAGCCAGAGAGGAGTACATAGATTCGAGCGACAGATCGAACACATATCTATATTAGATCTTAAAAGGCCGATAGGACGGCGAATACGCAAAGATAGCAAGCTTTTTACAGTAAGAAATTAACAAATTTATGTATTTCTACTAATAACTGTAATAATTAAGAGGATTTTTTCCCAAGATTTTTTTTTAATTATTACAGTTATTAGCAGAAATACATTCATTTGTTAATTTCTTACTGTAAAAAACTTGTAAACTTTGCATATTCGCTGTCTTGCCGGCCTTTCAAGATCTAATATCGACATATGTTCGAGTTGTGGCTCAAATTTATACTCTCCTCTTTGGCTTAATTGGTAGAGCGTTCGTCCAGTAAACTAGAGTGTGTAGGTTCAAATCCTGCGCTAGGAGAATTTTTGCAAACTTTGCAGAACCAATTTTGTAGAAAAATTGTTAAATATCATGTGTAATTAAGTAGGAGCCATCTACCTAAGTGGCAGTAAAGATATGAGATATTTCAGCATTCTCCATAACCGTTTTAGACTTTATTTGTAACGATCTCAGCTAAAATGTCTGATTGTGAGAGGATCACCCATAGAAATAAGTAGAGTCAAATATCATCTCCACACCAGTTAGAAATTTATCAAGGGGAACATTAATATACAGTAAAATTACATTTCAGTTGATCTTATTTCTTGTAAAACTAAAATCTTTGGATAGCTTAGGGAATAATAGTTGTACATCAAGCAAAGCAAGAGATTGGCAACTCTGGACATTAACATTTTTAATTTTATCAGCAAGGTCAAAAGGGTTTTTGACAGCATAAACGTATTTTTAAGAGAATTTAAGAATATATAGTTGATACGAGGAAGAATTAATTCAGCTTATGAATATATGTATGGATGCCTATTTCAAAATACGACACTAATTGTAAGTCTAACCCAAAAAAACACATCTCAGAGAGAGAAAACAATTATAATTTTGAGTGGAAGAAATTAGCTGTTGAGCCTTTGCAGAATGCTGACGACTAGTATTTGCTTGCAGAGCCATTCAACACGTGATAACTTAAATAGTTCATGAAGAAAAAAATATTCAATTTTTCCACCCTTATATCATACCTTAAAAACTTAATAACTTAGCTTTAAACTAATTTAATATAATATATATTTCTTACATGGAAGTGTAGATGTCGCAACCTCCATTCGTAATCGAAACTGGCCCTGCATCCGCAGAGATTTTGAAGATCGCAGAAGAAGAACTGCGTGAAACACCTGAAAATATCGAACGAGGTCTTAAGGAACTGCGCGAATTGTTGGCAAACGACCAAACCATAAAATACGAAACAGATGACCAATTCCTGACTTTCTTCTTGCGGCCTTGCAAATACTACGCCCAAAGTGCATACGAACTTGTAAGTATCAGATAAGAAAATGACCTTGGAGTTACAAGTACTACATTAGAATATCGTACAATGAGGATCTTTATCTGTTTATATGTTGTTAATGATCAAAGTTTAATTCTGACGTATCTTTATTTAGATGAAAAGAATAGCCGAATACCGAGCCAAACATAAGGACATACTTTACAATCTGATGCCGGAACAAATCAAGGATGTGATCATGAAGAGTAACGTGGTGAATGTATTGACAAATCGTGATCACAAGGGACGTAGGGTCCTGTTTGTAAATATTGGTGGCAGTTGGGATCCATCGCAGGTTAGCCCAGATCAACTTCTTCGCATCCTTTACCTGATTCACTTAATCGCTATGTTGGAACCGGAAACTCAAGTCAGAGGAGCCGTCGTGATCATGAACTATAAAGATTTAGGTTTCAGGCAGGTTCGTGCCTTTACACCGACATTCGCCATGAAGTTGATGACCTTCATTCAAGATGCGATGCCCCTCAGGCTAAAAGAGGTGCATTTCGTCCACAATCCGAAGATCTTCGGCGTGGTTTGGAGGGTTATTAAACCAATGATCAGAGAAAAGTTAAATAAAAGGGTGAGTTTAGTCCCTCTACTAGTGTTTACCAAATATGCTCATATGTTTTTTTCTTGATCTTCCAGATTCATTTCCACGAGAATAAAATGGAATCTTTGCACAGATTCATCCCACCAAGTCATCTCCCGACTGATTATGGCGGTGACATGCCCCTTATTGATTATGCCGGTAGAAATTGGTATCCGGTGCTTGTAGAACAGGTTGATCATATCGAGAAATGGAATTCTTGTGGAAAAAAATTAGCTTCATAGATGTGATTCCTGTTTGTAATTGTAAATAATGTGTTTATAAATTGTGGTGTATATAATTTATTGCACAAAAATGTTTAAAATGTGGCTGTAATTTTTAATTTTATTGTATGTATAAAAGAAATTTGTACTATTTTTTTTTAAATAGAATTATTTGTTTTTCTAGGATGATTTAATTTCTATTTATACTTACCAACTTGTATCCTTATTTATAAACATTATTGTTTCTAATCAGAAAATTGTCTGAAAATTATGAAAAAGATAAGTAAATTTTTGCTTGTTCAGTTAACAACATGAACTTGTGTTTTAAAATACTATACACAGACAAATATTAGTTCATATACAAATATTTTGATTTCTTGAGAAAATTTATTAAATGCAAATACATATATATTTCTCATTTTATTTAAATGCAGTGGCGGCTCGTGAGTTATAAAAGAGGTTGGGCACAAAATAAGAACTTACCTATTTTTTGTATGTACAGCTCCTCCCACAAAAAGGTTAACAATCTGAATCGTGATTTTGATTATATATTCTCAGGTTGAACTATACATACAACTGTGTTTATTGGAGGTAATTTTATTCATGTCAGCCGAAGAGTAGCCCAAATAGGTAATGTTTACTCGTATTTGATAAGCTCATATTTTATATCCGCTATTCATTTGGTAAATTGTCTATGAAAGTTGTTTTGACGACCTTGATTTATTATTATTAGTTTTCAGATAAGGGTATCCATTCAGTTTAAGACGCAACAAGTTTGCGGCAAAAACCACAAAGGGAAGCATTTGTGTTTATCTGATATCCGCCTCTTATAACATATGTATAAACATATTTTTCATTGAAACTTGACATAACTGAAATACATAGAGTTACGGACAAATGTCATACGCATATTCTTTCATAATAAAATTAATAAAACATTTCAATTATAATTTTACATAACTTTAATTTTTTTTTATTATCTCTCAATACTTCCTAAATAGTTAGTTTTTCATTGCTTTTTTACAACATACCTAATACTGAAATATAAATTGGAACTAACTCTTGTCTGCGATTGTATATCTCGACACTAATATTAGGTCCCTCTCATATTTTTAATAGTAAAAAAATTAGAACACTGAATAGTTAAAATGAAAACAGTAGGTGTTGCAGAAATCCAGGCATCCTTATAAATCTGATGATGCCATCAGTAAATATGGGGACAATTTTGTGTTTCAACACGATAATTGTCCCGTGCAGAAATCGCAAGATTGTGCAAGAATGGATACGTTCCGCAAACATTTATTTAACAAGTATTGACCTGGCCTCTAAATAGTCCGGACTTAAGTCCTATTGCAAATGTTTGAGCTGCATTAAAGCAGAATATATATTTATACATACAACTAAAACCGAATCAACCCCAAACATCGTGAATTATCGGCATCGCAAAAATCGGGAGTGGGGACGTAATATCTATCGCTCGAGTAGGTGAATAAGCAGTAGTCAAATAGGAGCTGTGCAGAGAGGCAGTATGAGTTACCGTTATTAGGCGAACGTATTCATGCCATTATTTATTACACCTGTATTTTTGTTATAATTAGTTATGTCGTGTATTGATTGTACGTTTTTATTAAAGCCTTATTTGGCTGGGACTAATGTTGTTTCCTCTATTCTATTTCTATTCTTTACCAGCCTGGCTGGTAGTCGAGTGGCTTGCACGCTTGGCTATCAGTGCGGAGTCCGGGGTTCAAATCTCGCTCTGGTCATTACGATAATCGGCTTTTTCCGGGGTCGTAATATTGATTAGGAGGGAGATTTGACTCTGCGGGGGCCTGATAAGCTGAAATATACAGCTTAGGCGTTACCACCCCTTAAAAAAAAAATCACTAATCAAGTTCTAATCACCATTTAGCCGGAGATATTTTCATTACTTGAAACTTATTTTAATTTCTATTTTCGAAACCTTCTTGCTTTTGCAAAAAATAAAAAAAAAATTCAAACAAACACCCATTATTGTGCTGACGTTTATTAAAAATATCAGGTGCAATTACTAGCAGAAGTAGGTATTCAAAAGTCTATTTGGATCGATCTACAAAAAACAGCTGATTGAATATGTAATGGCGTCCAATGTAGTCAAAATGGCTTATGTTAAATGGTCTTTACGGAACCAATAACAGCGCTAGAATTTACCGCATAGTTTAGAGATGGCTGAGATTATTAAAAACCAGAGTACTTATAAGTACTGATTTCTACAACATATGAAGCTAATATTATTTAATGACATTTACATATGAAATATCAACTACACTGTTATAAATGAATAATTTTAATTTTAAAGCTCTCGTTTTCATTATCTGAAGATGTCTGAGCCTAACAATGCCTTATTATTATTGGGAATAAGTTGCCATAATTAACCCCACACATTGAATTTACAGTGTGAGGGCAATATAGGAATCACACAGCATTTTGTATTATATTTCGTTGTTGTTAGTGCTGTTATAACTGTGAATCGGTGACAGTAGTATTTAACAAACGTGCAAATATAGAAGGTAAAGTTATTGTAACAATAGTAATATATTACCTATAAAGATGTTTATGCATTTTTTATTTATTTATGCCAATTATAAACAATTTTGTGGGCGGTAAAATAAGTCCAAAACATAAATTTTGCTTTGAATAAAATAGAATGATTTGTCATTTTTATCTTTAAGCTCGCAAACATTTTAAATTTTTCTAGATTTTTGTTATTGTAAAAAAAGATTTTTTTGTTTTGTCCGTTCCAAGAACCTTTCATCAATGCCATTATTCTCTTTGGTATTGCTGGTGTATAAAGTTTTGTTCATAAATTGGACAGGATAATTATTTACTATAAGTTTTGGTTTTAAGATTTGGATTATTGATGATATTGATTTTTTAGAGTTTGACAGTTTAATGTAAATGTCAGTTGTAATCACATCATCCACATTCATAACAAGAACATCTAGAAATGGCAAATTGTTTTCTGTTTGAATTTCTAAAGGAAAATTAATTCTTTAGTTTAAACAATGTGAATGACTACAAGAAAGGAATCGTCGACATAAGCAAGAGTAATTAAACGTTCTGATTCTATCTATGCTGACAATTTCGGCTAAAATGGAGCCGATGATATCATGTATTGGGGCTCTATAAATTTGTTTGTACCCAGATAACAATTTAAGGTTTACACAAGCTTTTTTTAAAGTTGTCCTGACAAGGGAAAAAAGCTTGTCGGTAACTTGTCATGGATAGTGATGTAAGCTTGCTGCAAGGTTATGACAAGGTTGCTAGTTGACACAGGACAAGGTTTTTCATAAGCTTGTCTGTAAAAGCATATGACAAGGTTTCCATAAACTTGTCTGTAAAAGCATATGACAAGGTTAGAATGACAATGTTGTGCCAAGCTTTAGAGAAAGCCTGTACAAACCTTGATAAAAGCTTGCAACAATCAAAACAAAATAGGAATTGGGTATTAATTTCTTCTTTTTCTCGGTTTTTAAGTCATAAAAATATGGAAATGTAATGAAATTGTAAATGGTGTAAATTATAAATATTCTTTTTTGTTTAATAAATGACAAAATCATAATTGTTTTGTTTACTATGAATTTTGAATATATCGTTATATTTTATTTAAAGATAGAGTTTCAAAATAGTATGTTTTGATTATTTGTTGTTAGTAGAATATGAAAAATTGGATTTTGTAATTAAATAGATCTTTAAAAATATTGCATTTAGCCCTAGAATTAAGTTGTATAGTTTTGTGAAATATTGTATGTTGTAATATGTCTGTTTTATCATTAACTGCTTTTGTATGTTTAGAAATTTAAATTATTTTAAGTATATTTCATTTTATAGCTAAATACAATATCTTAAAGATCTATTTAATAACAAAATTCAATTTTTCATATTCTACTAACAGCAAATAATCAAAACATACTATTTTGAAACGCGATCTTTAAATAAAATATAAGATATATTAAAAATTCATAGTAAAAAATGTTTTGTTTACTATGAATTTTGAATTATGATTTTGTCATTCATTAAACAAAAAAAATTATTTATAATTTACACCATTTACAATTTATATTTTTATATGTATACTTGAAAAAGCTTTTGAAAGCAAAGCGAAACGTCCTTGTTAATGTAAATTTCCATATTTTTATGACTTAAAAATCAAGAAAATTAAGAAATTAATACCCAATTCCTATTTTGTTTTGATTGTTGTAAGCTTTTAACAAGGTTTGTACAAGCTTTCTAAAGCTTGGCTATACAGGGTATTCCAGGTAACTGGTTCATTAAAAGTTTATGATGTTCTATTATTTACTTATATTTGAGATTTTGGCACCATTATCTGTTCGATTGGAACTAGAAATGCAAAATACCTTAACCAAAATATCACTTCCGGTTGACCGGAAATAGATGTCAACTTTCTTATTTTAAATAGAATGATCTAATTTTTTATTCATTTTTAGATTCTACAATTATAAATACGTCAGTTTTCATTAGCTATTCCTATAGCTACATGTTGCCGTTTTTGAGTTATTGAAGTTTTTCTTTTTTTTTAGTCATAATCATTGCATCATTGAGAAATTAATATCTCGGTTAATACTGCAAGTAGAGACTCCAAATTTGCTATGTTATGAATGTAGATATAACTCTAAGAAATGGTAAGCACACTTTACATTCTAACCATACAGGGTATTCAAAAACTGAGGAACAAAGTGACATATTTTTCAAATTGCAGAAAACTCATTGTTTTTTAAATAGAGCATCCTGTATTTTAATTCGGAATTAGGAAGTAAATATCATCCCCTATCTGGCTTTATATGAGCATTCCCTATAGCCTATCTTTAATAGATTTTGAGTATTGAACGACTTTTGTTAAACAGACAAAGTAGCCCTATCTTTGAGTGTTTGTAGCTGGCTCTGAATGGGATTAATGTCAAATTCATTGACTAACCAAAAAGTGTTTATGTATATCATTGTAATTACACTTTCGTACAACGCAATATTAATAGAAATGACTATTCGACAGACATTCTTGTATGGTTATTCAAAAATAACCATGAATTTGACGTGAATTTCATTTCAGAGCCAGCTACAAAACATTTAAAGATAGGGCTATTAATCTGTTTAACAAAAAGTCGCTCATATCTCAAAATCTATTAAATATAGGTATAGGGAATGCTTGATATTAGGATAGGGGATGATATTTAATTCCTAATTCCGAATTAAAAATACAGGATGTTCTATTAAAAAAATGAGGTTTTTCTGCATTTGAAAATATGTCAGCTTGTGTTCCTAGTTTTTGAACACCCTGTATGTTAGAATGTAAAGTGTGCTTACCGTTTCTTAGAGTAATATCTGCATTCATACATAGCAAATTTGGAGTCTCTACTTGCAGTATATCCGAGATATAATTTCTCCACTGATGCAATGATTATGGACTAAATAAAAGAAAACTTAAATAACTCAAAAACGCAGACATGTAGCTATAGGAATAGCTGATAAAACTGACGTATTTATAGTTGTAGAATACAAAAATGAATAAAAATTAGTTCATTCTGTTTAAAATAACAAGTTGACATCCATTTTCCGGTCAACCGAAAGTGATAATTTTTTTTAACGTATTTTGCATTTCTAGTTCCAATCGAACAGATAATGGTGCCAGAATCTCAAATGTAAATAAATAATAGAACATCATAAACTTTTAATGAACCACTTACGTGGAATACCCTGTATATATATTGGTCAAAAAATTCATGTGACTGAAAATTACTAAAATATTCTAAGGAAAGATATAACCAGCAAACCTAAACCAAACTAAACTTCGTACACATAAACTTTATGTAACTTCCAAGTGCTTCCAAACATGTTTTTTACAAAATTGTTACTAAACAAAACTCATAGAGAATTTTAGTAAATTAGATATAATTTGCGTTCATTTTATTATTTTTGCATGTCCTCCAAGCATCGTCTCCTAAAATATTTTAATTGTTTTCAAAATCACATCTGTTTGCATCAAGTAAAATTGCTAGAATGAAAATAAAATGAGAATTTCAGTATTTAATAAAAAAAAAACTTCTACATATTTATATAAACATATTTAGATTGCGTTTTTATATTTATACAGAAAAACATTATAATCTATTTTCCATTGCCATCGTGTTGTCACGATCCTCTGTAATATAAAAAAGACAACTATTAAAAAATTAAACAATGCCTAATAAATGTCACTGTACTTGAAATAATTAGAATTAAAGTAGATAGCAATTTCTTCTAAAAAGATATCCGAAGAAATATAACCAATAGGTATGTTTCTTTGAGATATGATTGGATTGTTTCGGATTAGCGATATTAAATGATAAAGTTATTAATACTAAATCTGGGGTATCCAATGTATATTTAATGAAACAAATTTATTAATATTGCCAACATTAAATAAAAAAAAATCACCATAGATGAAGAGCGCAATTGCAATTTGATTAATACCCGTTTAATTCATCAGCTTAATACAAACACAATTTGAGGAATTCTGGTAAACACAATAATCGTTGCGTTACATTTAAAAATGTACGAGTTAAACAAAGTGGCACTTATCAATGCGTATGTATACTTACACTAAACATGATAAGTGCAACATAAACATTGTGTTTGCTTGGAGTCGAGGACTCCTTTGTGTTCTCGGCGTTTGATCGTGTTTTGTTAAGAAATCTGGATGAATGACATTTATTTTTGTTGTGCATTATGCAAACATCTGTTTTGTTTTTAATAGTTTTTTATGCGTTTATAAAGCGCTGTATGGACTTATAAGCGATGGCGGATAAAAACGAAGATTGTTAAATAAAATTCATTACTCGCACATCGCTTTAATTGTCGGCTAGGACAATTTTGTCTAAATTATTCAGACGTTCATTGATTTCATAATATTTGATGGGAAAGGTGCGTTTGACAACAGTAATCTAATCAATGATAACTAATAAGTAGTAAAGGTCCAGTACAGAGGTTAGTGTCAAGTAGGTATTTGTTTCTGAGTTAATGTATTCGTGCTATCCTTTTCAATAGAATTTGCGTGCGACAAAGTAAAGGTCGTGCTCAATTGTAAGTTCCCACAAAATTCATGCGTATGAGCAATTGATGAATTAACGAACAACAACCTGCACGTCATAAGTTATTGTCGAGTTAACGATACAAACGTAGTAGTTGATATTTTTTTATCTCCTTGTGTTTGAAAAACAGAAGCAGATTTGAAGGAGGGATTATACCGTATTCGACATACCTACATCACTTTAATTTAAAATTTATTGCCAGTAAATTAACACTTGTTCTATGGACGAATATGTATATGATGAAAAATTGACGTATTCTATTTGCATGGCAATTTTTGCTCGACATCTCACCTTTATTACAATTTCAAATCAAAGGAAGTTAACAATTGCGAAATAGAATTCTAAGAAATGCGAAAACTTTATTCATGATATACATACCGCAGTCGACAAATTTTAATTTTACTACAGGGATCTTATACCACAGTATACAAACAATAAGGACGAGCTTGCAAAATTCTTTGTTCTTTTGTAGTCCGGTCTCAATAACCTTCAAGCCATCTTGTAAAGCTGTTGCCGGGAATTTTCAAACGTGTGGATAATTTATATTTTGAAGGAATTCTAATTCTAATTCTAATTTTATTGCAAATATTTCTGAGCAGCTTATAATAATAAAAAACACGATTCTAGTAAAATAATGTTTGATTAACTTTTACTACTACTACCGACTAAATCTTAATTTATATACTTTATGGTTTAAAATATTCTTCCAGGAATAAATATGTTGTGGTTCTTTTTCAAATAAATTAATAAAAGTGCAACGACTTCGGTGGAAGGGTTTTATTGTAGACTTTCAAATTCAGACTCAAATTTCTGACACGAACACACACACAATTGCGGTTCCAGAGTTATAACTATATCATTCTGTAAAGACTGTTCCTTTTTATTTGACTAATTCATTTCATGGTTTGTTAACAATGATGTCCGGAGGTGCGCAAGTGGATAGAGTTTCAGACGTAGACTAAATAATATCGAGTTGTCTATAATGTGAATAAATGTGAAATATGAGGATTAAAATTTATACTGGTATAATACGGTTCAAACTAAAATCACATTATTTTAAGAAGTGAACCTAAAATGAATTAAGTTAGTTATTGTGACAAATAGCGATGCAGTATAAAATGAGTATCTATTAACAAATAAATTGATTTAATGTGATCTAGGAACCTCTGCACAACGACAGTAGTTCTGCTTACCCATGTACTTTCTTAATTCTTGTCCTGTTGTATATAATAGATTCATTCGGAAATCGAAACAAACTTCGACCATCGTTAACATCAGAATTTATCTTGCAAGAGCGAATGGCATAATAGCGTGATGCTCATTGGCGTATTCTTTCACGGTTCTTTTACTTAAACGTGATCAACGTGATTCCTCCACTCTTATAAAACATTTTTCACCTCACATGTAATATACTATTTTTTAATTACATTTAAATGTTGTTTTTACAAGTGCAGCTTTGTAAGCAATTCTTTATTGTATTCATTCTACTTTTAGTATGGGCACCATACTAAATATCGGAAAAATATTTACCCTACATAAAGAAGATTTTTTTCTGAGATGAAGATAGAGAACAGATCAAATGAAAGAACAATTGCAGTTTTATAAACTCAATGGATTTTTTGCTTTTTGGAAAAAAAATGCTACTAAATGAAATAACAGAGAAAAAACATTTTTTTTTTATTTCGTTTGGTTCCTATATCTCTATAATTATAGAATTTAGAGGAAAATGTTGAGGAGAAGGAATAACAATGATATTTTTCAAATGACTTCAACAATATATTTATTTTTACAAACACGTAAATAAATTGCAACGATATTTTACTTCTAGAAAATTAATAAATGATAAATTAACAAATAATGAATAAAACAATGATCCAAGTAATAAGTATACCTATGAACAACTTTATGCAAGTAGGTATATTATTTACTGAATGTCATATTATATTTTAATAAACAAAAGTCAACCAAATTATTATTAATTTACAAGTTACACCTTTCTAAAACTGAATTCGTTATTCCAATGAAACTTCCATCAATATTAGCAAAACCTTTTAATGCAGCTTCTCTAAAATCATCAACTGTGTCGTATGATTTTCGATACATCCTAAATATCTTTTACACAAAAATCTAAAATAGACAAATCGGAGAATCGAAATGGTAATGCATCATTTAATGTATGAACAGTTAGTTGATTGTGCGATGGGCCATCGTGTTGAAGTTATTTAAGCATATCAAGTATCATAAGGGTAGCTGAACTATCAAAATGGTTCTGTAGAAAGTGAAAGTAGTGATCATCAGTTAATGTACTTACAAGAAGTCTGAACCAAATATTAAATTGGTCCAGGCTTAATTTGGAGTCTGCTTTGTTCAAAATACTGGCCTATTTTACATGCATATTACATACAAATTGTAAATCGTGTTTCATCTCACAACAAAATTTTAAATTTAAACTGGTTGTACTCGGTATTCTAACACGCGTGAATGTTAGAATACGACTACAAAGTTCAATACGCTTATTGTAATCTTCAATGCTTGGTGTTTGTGCAACTGGTAATTTATATGGATGAAACTTATGTTTCTTCCAGTACAACAATACTTTGTATTGTGCCCGCTTCTATTGAAACTTGCCGGGTGGAAATCCATGGATTTTGGATTACGCATTTAGCTGCGTCTGTTCATTAATGTCAATTTCATTCTTATTAATACTACATAAAGAGTCATACTCTTCCAAATTATCATACAATCCCTTAAAGGTACCGAAATACTATCGTGCAGCTTGATTAGCATCTTAGTGGCACAAAATGGAAATTAAAGGGAGAAAATTTCCATAGTTGGCTTATTTGCAAACTTCTCCTGGACTCCTCACCACAAACTGCACTAAACTGGACGTACGTTTCAATAGCAAAGCTATCATCATCAGCAGAAACACGGAATTGTTCAGTTCATCAGGAGAAACTGTTAAGTGTTACTACTGATGATGATAGCTTTGCTATTGTAACGTACGTCAAGTTTAGTGCAGTTTGTGGTGAGGGGTCTAGGAGAAGTTTGCAGTATTAAAAGTGCCACAGTTTGGAGTATTTTTGTCATTGTTTGTTTATTTATTTGTAAAAATAAGTATGCAATGTGTTGTATCGTTGAGATCCTTGAAAAAAATTGCTATAGTCGACCATGATTTCAAAATGACATGTAATATCTATAGGTACTCATAAAACAACAAAAGAAGAAGAAATAGAAAAACTGATGGAGTAAATAATATTTTGTGTCGCAAGCAATGTGCGCTAAAACAATACATTTTTCCGTGCCGTATAACTTGAAAATAATGTTAAAGTGTATTACGTATTATTTTAGCAAATATACATAATATATACTACAAATATTAACAATAGTATTACTAAGAAAACGAATAACTGCTGGGGGTAATTTTTAGTACTCGGGACTGTGGGAATTTTCAAAAGATTGTCGTTTGATGCAGCAAAAAAATATACTGTTCAGTTTCATGCTTCATTACATTTTAAGTTAGATTGAAAATTTTATTTATTTAAAAATACATCAAAAATATTGTCTTAAATAAAAAATAGAATATTTTTTTTAGTTTTGCAATAAATGCTTGCTTGACTAAAGTACAATAATATTAATATCAAAAGATAGCCCAATGTCGCACCCTTGTTTGGTTCTCATAAAATTCTTACTTTTTATTCTTTGATTATCTATGAGTCATTGAGTATTGTGTATAAACTATAGATATAGAAGTAGTCATACTTATGGATTGGACGTTTATTCTAATAATATCGTACCTACAATAATATTAATCTTCCAAAGACACACACCTTTCTTTGTAAAAATTCTCGATCTTCTGTTATAGTAGATTATTTTTTTGATTGCATTTTTTGTATTGTTGGAACAAGCATCACAGTAAACAAAATTTCCCGCAATTATATTTAGTAACTTCAACTTAAAGGTATTCAAATAACTATAAATGTAATACAAAATCGTAGGTAACTTCGCATTTTAATGTTGAAGTTACTAAAAATAATTGTGAAGTAAAGTAAATCAAATTTGAATTTGATTTACTGGGATTCTACTCATTTGGTGAATGTATTGATTATAAATTTTGAGTCGTTCCCTCGTTGCGAACGTATATTTGTGAAGTACATCTGTTAACGTGTATCTTTCCTGTATACTTTTGCATTTTCTTTTATTTTTATTTAATTAAAATGGTTATTTTATATTATTAGTATTTAGATATTCACATTGCACATATGTTTAGTGACAATATAGAATTATTGTTTTGCATCAAACACAATATTTTATATGCATTGCCAACAGACATATGGTGTTCCACGAAATCAATTTGACTCTCACATCATCATGTTTTATGCATTGAGAAGATATTTAATTGCATTTGTATTAATACAAACCGATGTTTAAGTGATCATTTCAACCAATTTTTACTCTTCAATTATTAAAAATAACATAACATTAGTGTTTATGATGTTAAATAATAGTAAAGTTCGTATTCCAATCTTGGATAAGATTTTTAGAAATCTTACACTACATATTTCGGCATCAATGCCACCTTCAGGTGTATCTAGAAATAAACAAATTAAGTTCCATAAGTGAAAATACGAAAATTATATATTTTCTTGAATATTTATGTAATAGCCATTTTTTTTTATATTTAGCGATTAATTTTTGTGAAATTATGGTTATTAATTGAAACAAAATTTATTTAGAAACTCCGATCATTCGACAGTTTATTGTTTTTTTCAAGCCTCCTAACTCGTCTCATCTATAATGTTTAATAAAGGTACTATTAAAATTACATAATGCAAAGATAGTAATAATAAAGACTTACGCAATAACTTATTTGTTTCTAATACTTCTTTCTTTTTTTTTCTCACAACATAAGTTGTTTGTCGAACATAAATTTAACATTTTAAAAAACTGTATGAGACAATTACACTTATTCAAATTACAAACTAACATATATGCGTGACCATACACGATTTAAACTGTTTAAATGTTAAACTCAGTTTAAATGTCTAAACTTCTAATGTCACTGATTGTGAGTATACAAAGTTGTTCCATGTTAATTTAGTTACTATAATAAGATTTTAAATTTTAGAGCGTTTCTTTAAATGATAATTGAAGTTAATTTAAGCAACATTATTTGTTTCATTATTTATAATTTCTCATTGACATCAAAACATGTAGTGTAACGTTAATAATATATTTAAGATTGGAATATGAATATTAGTAGTATTTAATATCATGTTTGGACATTAATTATACTAGGTCAGTTTTTTATCTTGAGACAACGGAATATTTCTAAAACACTGCATCAAATCAAAAAAAGATCTTAATAAGATTTGTTATAATGTAGGAGGCTCACTGAATGGTGCCGAACTCGATCCCCTCTCCCCCCAGCCCCCAGAGTGGAAGGGAGGGCAACGTTGAAATCTTAAATGGGAACCCCCATTTTGTATTGCAGATTCGGATTCTACGCCATCAAGTATGTAGTTCTTGTTTGAAACTTTTTTTCGATTCGTAACAGATTGCGCTGTAATCGCAAAAAACATGATTGTGAACGTCTAGAAAAAATACACAAGAAAGAGAATCAAGCAAACATGATTGTGTTTTTTTTTTATTTTAACACTAAATAAACATTTCAAAAAGCCATGAAACTGACCCCTTCACTTCGATACATTTATTTATTCGGAATTGGAATGTTATTCAACGATACAAAACCGTACTTTATTCAGTACTTGACAAGCTGTGAATACTTACACATTGTCCGATCCCCATTTAGATTATTAATTATTAATCCAATACAAATTAGTTAGTGTTGAAAATTTGAATAGCAATGGAGGCTCTTACAAGAGAGAATTGAAATGATTTACATCTATGGAGAAAATGGTAGGAATTTCGATGATGCTGTTAATCTTTATTGACAACGTTTTTCCGACAAGGTGCGATTGCGCGCTTCTTTTTACCAAGTCGTTCAACAGTTCTCTAGCGAAGGAACTGTACAGCCAAGAAAACGTAATCGCCGAAAAACAATTGCTGGAGAATATAATGAAATCGCGGTATTAGCTGCAGTAGCTAATAATTCGCACATTAGTACTCGAGAAATAGCTCGCTGATCAGGAATTTCTCAGTCCACTATCTGCCAAATATTGAAGCGTAGGAAATATCATCCATTTAAAGTTTCTATGCATCAAGAACTTCACGGCAATGATTTTCAAAATCGTGTGCGATTTTGACAATGGGCGCTTCAACGGATACAAGATAATCCCAATTTTCTTGCTCACAAATCACGGTACGATAAATCGGCACAACATGCATTACTGGAGTATCGAAAATTCTCATTGGTTTCGCCAAGTTGAACATCAACATTCTTGGCACGTAAATGTTTGGTGTGGAATAATTGGCAATAAGCTTATTGGTCCATATTTCATCGATGGAAACTTAAATGGTGAAAAATATCGAAACATCTTGCAGAACGAACTTCCAATGTTACTTAAAGACCTTCCCTTGGGCGTACGACAAACAATGTGGTTACAACATGACGGTTGTCCAGCACATTATTCAAGAATAGCACGAGAAGTATTAGATCGAGCCTACAATCGTCGATGGATCGGAAGAGGTGGTCCAGTGTCTTAGCCTGCAAGATCACCAGATCTTACTTCCCCTGACTTCTTTTTGTGGGGCCACTTAAAGTTTCAAGTTTATACAGAAGTGCCAACCACGAGGGAAAACATGATTGAGCGAATCACCAACGCTTGTTCAAGGATTACGCCGGAAACACTTCTCAGTTGTGTGCAATCATTCCAATTGCGAATAAATAAATGTATCGAAGTGGAAGAGCACATTTTCGAACACATTTTCTGAAATGGGTATGCTAAAGTAAAGTTCTTGTTAGTTGAATGGCTTTTTGAAATGTTATTTAATGTTAAAATAAAAAAACACAAAATCATGTTTGCTTGATTCTCTTTTTTGTGTATTTTTTCTAGACGTTCACAATCATATTTTTTGCGATTAGAGCGCAATCTGTTACGAATCGGGATCGAGTTCGACACCATTCAGTGAGCCTCCTACATTATAACAAATCTTATTAAGATCTTTTTTTGATTTTATGCAGTGTTTTGAAGATATTCCGTTGTCTCACGATAACTCTGCCTGTATAAAACTAACTTTTATATTTGTTGAAACATAAAATTGTTCTTTGCCCTATTTAAACGTAAATTTTCGTTGATTTTATCATTTCTTAAGTGTAAAAAAATGGAGTTTAAATAAATGCTTCAATTAGTGTCTTAGCAAACACATAATTATCTACAAGCTTCTCTGATGTTATACCTTCTCTTAAGATTCAATGTTAGAACTGTTAACATTAAATAAAATAACAAAAACAAGTTTTTTTAGATATCTATTTAGTCATGCATGTTTCTTCACACATACATAAAATAACTAATAAATTAAGAATTAATTGTTAGAGCTGAACAGGCAATTTTACAAACGTAAATGCATTTTAAAGTGCGACAGCAACTTTCTTCATCATTCAAAACCAATCCAATATATAATAACTATCCACTTCCTTAATACACCTCAGTCTCTTTAACTATCCAATTCTATAATTTCATCTTAGAAAATCCGCCGAAGTGGGTCATTATCGACAGCAGATATACACGTTGTACAACTATATACTTTGCATTTGCGGAATCGTTCGCATAGTCTCGTGAAAGAAAGTTGTTATATAACGCTTTGTAGAATTAAAAACGATTTTACTGCGATGCATAATGTTACCTTTCATTATTTTTTTTTCCGTTAAATGTATGATTACCCCGTGTTTAATTATGGGCAATTAAAAAAAGAGATTGCATAAACTTCTCCAAATATTCCCCGTATTCTAAACGAAAGTGCTCATCGCGATATATAATTTATTATTTTGTGCATTTGTGCAATCTACACATTAAGTATTGAAATAAAAGGAACAGCGATGGGTCTTTATAGTTCAGATTATGATAAAACTAGCCACCAGTGCACAAATACACAGCAGTTAACCTCCATGCCTCAAAAAACTCTTTTATCGTCATTCGTTCGATAAATTTCAGCTTGTCGTCACAAATTAAACCCATTCCGGATTCTGTTTGCGGTATTTTATACTCGGTTATTAATGGAAATCTACACTCGTTGTTAAGTAACCGGCAATTCATAAGAGTACAGCTCTTTCCGTGGCTTAGTGACAATCTCTCCGGTGAAGTTCCTGTACCCAGGTTAACTTTTCAGTTGGCGGTATTGATCTGACCGGGAAGGACGCAGTATAAACATACGTACGATCGGGCGTAGACATTGAATTGTTTCAAATACGGCTGTAATTTTGTGATTTGAAAGGGTGCAAGACAGAAATTTTAGGTTACAGGTAATGTGATTGTATTTTCTCATTTTTTTCTTTTTAAATTTATTTGCTTAGTCGAATATCTTAAAAATGCTTTTATTATTATTGTTTTTGTAATCATCGCTTGCTCATTTTTGACTTTTTGCTTGGAGTATTTTCCTCGTTGCTGTTATTTATGTCAATAATGTCGAATACTTTTGTGTATGGACTTTTTTTTTGGACAATGTGGCATATAAATAAAGATTAGATTAGCCTGTAAATAAAACTTAACTAATTTTTCCACAAAACTTTCCGGCATTGTATTTATGTCTTTTTCAATTGCTGCAAACGTTTATGGAAATTACAATATTTTTTTTTTATAATTAATTAATTTCATTTTACTTACATAATATTGCAGTTACATATAATAATTTTGTCTGAGATATTTTAAGTTTTTTGTTATTCGTAACACGATTTGTAAAAATTGTAAATGGGAAAGAATTTTTAAAATAATACTCCAAACCGTAAAATAGATATCTATTATTGAAAAACATGTCTTCAAAGCATCAAGTAAACAGATGTTTCTTTATAGAAATTCGTTTTTTAACAACAATAAATACAGTAAATAAAGATAAACATATGACATAGAGCGTTTGGAAAACAAGTTTAAAGTAATTACTTACAAATTTTTGATAAATAATCACTCGGTTGTTCATATTGTTTTTCCTTTCTTATATACAGGGTGTATCAGATAAAGAGGTAAATATAATAATATGTAGTAGCTGTAATCGTATACAATCAAAAAGTCTTAATGCACAGGGGGTCTATCTGTAATCATTAACGAGAAAAAAAAAAATTTTATAAATGCCGTGAGCTAGAGCCGCACCTGTGCCCAACCTAAATGCTACTGTCCCGAGTATACCCCCACATACCACTGTCATTCAGCCATTACCGCTGTTAGTTTTGTGTGGATCGCCGCTTGGAGTGCAAGCCACTTTGAACATTTTATTTAAATTCTCCCGTCTCGAAAAAACGATCCTTTCGGACCATCATGATTTCATAAAAAGAAAAATTGAAGCTTGATTGCATCAAGCGCGGAATGTAAGATTCATTTTCGGGCGACATCATAGTAAAAAAGCGTGTTTGCAAATTTTCTGTATCTACATTTATTTCTGTGTAATTCGATTCAATTCATTTTGCGTTATTTGATTAAATAAATCCAAAAGAAATAACTCAGATTCATGTGGTACTGTTTATTAACAATTAACTCTCGATTCGACAAAGCGAAAGAAAAATATTTACGTTTTTTGTAACTACTGAAGTCGCATATCCGGTGAAACCCGAACGTCTTATTAGGATATTAAAAATAATACTTTGTAGACTTACGTAGACTGCTTTTTAAAAAAAAGGAATGTTTATTTTATAAAAGGAAGAAATTTAAAATGCCTCAGCTTTGCTATTTTTACAAGGGCCTTTATATATTCAGAATGACGTTAAATGAACTTAAGCATACCATTAAAGAATAAATACTAAATGAGTGCATTGTATTTATACATAATACCACGTTTAGCGGGTCTTAACATGACGTTTCCTTGCATCAGGCCCGGACTAAAGAATTTTTGGCTTTAAATTTTACTTTTTTTTTTTATTTTTTAATGATGAAATCCGGTTTCGGCGGGTTTGTGCTTTATATGTCGTGTAGTTAATACCCAAGCAAAATTTACTTTTTTATTTGATACACCCTGTATACAATTTAACGTATTTAGCACCACCGTAATTTACATTTCTATCTTCGATGCATGCACACAACTACTGCATTATTGGTAATCGTTCGAGTGTCACGTAGTCAAATTCACACCACCGCAAAAATGACTTCATATTTTTAAAACGAATTTTCACCTTAAGTTGTACTTCCGAACTTACTTTATTTTCCGTATACTACAAAATATTGCAGTACTAGTTTTGGGATTTACATCCGGCCTTTTTCAGATGATTTAAAAAAAAAACTTTCTAAGAGTCAATAATTAAAAATTGAGAAAACGTATTGCTTTTTGGAGCAGAAGGAGAGTGCTTATCAATAACCAAGCAGAACATCGATAATGCAAACTATTAAGAACGATGGCTACTAGACAACTATACTTTCATGCAGATTCGAAAATAGTGACAATATGATTGGACCTGAATCTATTTAGCTTGCAATAGTCCTATCTAATTAAAATTTAAAATAAAATATGCAATTAATGTCATCACCTAAACAGATATAAATACCGCAAATATTATTTTCTATCTATTTGCCAAAAAAAAGTCGAAATTGTAAACTCAATTTATTTATTAATCAGTTAATTGATCCAGTCTCTTTTAAAAATCAGACCTGTTTCTCTGGATACAAACAGAATTAGGTAGAAAAAAATATGATGACATGTCACTGCCTATTACCCATGTTCAAAATGTGTACCTGTTTCTCTGTATAATTTATTTTCTCAGCATCAAGAAAGAGATTTTATATCACTAACTAATGATGAAATCCGGTTTCGGTGGGTTTGTGCTTTATATGTCGTGTGGTCAACACCCAAGCAAAATTTACTTTTTTATTCGATACACCCTGTATATATCATTTCTAATATATTTCACCGGTGTGAAGTTAGCAATAAATTTCAAAAATAGATATTTTGGCGAGGAATATCGACTGAAAACAACACATAATACCGTATTCTATTAAATCGACATGATTTCTATAAAAAAAACCATATTCAAAATTAATCGCATTAATGGAAAGTATTCCGTGATCTGAAAATTCTTACGTTGCTTCGAAAAACATCCTTTGCTAGGCTGTTAATCGCGAAAAGTTCTAGATTTTTTAAGCAAATTTCTAGCTCGCATGAAGTAGGGAACATACAGGGCGAGTATAAATCTCCTATTTTTGTAAGTTTTTTTTTATAAAATATTGATCTTGATATTCGACGCGAAGCGGGGACACCGTTTTCAAAAAAACATTATTCATATAATTCATAACGAGTAGGAAGCAGCGAAAATATAACGAGGGCATAAATCAGAATAGAAAATTGGTCAACTATAAATTTATACTATAGTAACACACGATAGTCTTTTTGATACCTGCAGTTATGTCGTAAATAATTTCCTGTTATTGAATAATATTTACGGGTATGAGGTAAAAGAGAATCAGATTTTGTGAGTAATAAATATCAAGATAGGAAATATACAACACTTTTGCTACAGATTATAATTAGTAAATTTGTAATTGCGTGTTTCAAAGAAGGAACTTTAAGACTTGAAAGGACAGATAACAAATTAAGTTGCTTACCTATTGCAAGGAAGAGTTGCTTATGGTTTGTTTTGCTAGAGTTTTATTTTGTATTTATTTGTTATGTGTGTAAGATATTGATTTTTTGTAACAAATTAGAAATTTTTTTATGAGTATTTTTTGGTTGTAACTTTTAATATAGTTTTAAGGCATGTTGAGGCATAATCTTGCATATATTTTGTTGAATATGAATGACATTTTCACATCTTAATAAAAACATAATGTCAGGACACTCCAAAATAAGATATTTTTTCAAAATTAAAAAAAAAATATAGCACAAGCTCGTTAGTTCGTCAAAAATAAATAGTAGACCTGTCGTCTAAATACTTTAAATGGTAAAAATTTGTAACAGACATGCAATCCTCATATTTTGGTTGCTACACTCAAAAAGGAAATGTGAATTACAGTTTTAATCATGGGTAACCCGTTATTATTGTAAATCCAGTTTTAAGGTTTAAATGTAGTTTTAAATTGTTATGTATTTATGGTCAACTGTAACCTTACATCTGCATTTTATGTTATGTAGTAAAATTTTGCATTGGAAAATAGTGCAGCTCATGCAGGAATCAATTTCAACTGTCGAAATTACAGATATCTTGTTTTCTAGTTACAACACCTATAAAAAGAATGGACCTATAATTCCTGCTTCATACATTAATTTTTTGAAAATATCGTGTATGGATTTGTTAAATCCAATAACGGTTTCTCATAATTCAATATCTGCAATAATGCCTATTTACACATCCACATAAACAAAATGTTGCTTCATCCGAAAATAGAAGACGCTAAGGAAAACATTGGATCGCCACTACGAATGTCCATCATTTGTCCATAGAATTCATTCATTCATGTCTGTGATCAACTCATCTTCCGTCAAATTATGTACTAACTGCATTGTGATCTAACCATGTTACAGGCAATCATTATTATTTCTTCAATTCAGTGTCTCATTTACAATTGAATGATTATTTGTGTTAATAAAAAGAAATATAAAAGCAAATTTTGTTTTAGATTCGACCAAGCAAATAGCATTTTTATTTTATTGTTTGACAAAGCCGTAACTAAGGCTTTGTTCATACGATAAGTAAGTTCATTCAAATATAAGGAACTTTGAATATCTGAACTTTAAAGCATTTTTTCTAATTTTAAAAAAAAAAAAGTGTTAATTAAAAATAAATCGATAACATAATAACTTTAACAACAAATGAAGTAATTTCCACGCTGTATATGCGCTTGCATACTGCTAATGAAACAAATTTTCCCCGCATCTTATCTCTTGCAGTAAATATGCACGCAAAGCTGTGAATACACGCAGATCACTGTAAGATAAAGTGTTAATAAAGAAACATGCATGTCAGGCAAACTTTAAACTGATAATATTTTTTTTTCTAGAAATACGCAAAGCTGGTGCTAATAAAGGAATATCTTATCGAAACTAGCTGACCATAATTGTTTTAATATTTATAAATGAATCGAATTAAAAAAAAACAGCTGATTTGTGTGTATATAGATAAGAAATATATACTATGTAGGTCCATGGTCTTCGCTTTTATTATCATTATTGTACCGCAAATAACATCAGCGAATGGTAATCGGTCATAGTAAAAATAGCTTATCGGTGTTGTGGTTCTATTTTTCTGATATCTTCCTCATTTTTTCATGTAGAGCGACCTTTTGCACTCTAACCTAAATTCATTTGCGCGGTCTTTGTTTGAATTATCTCCCATTGTTTCGGCAAAGAAGAACTCGAACAAGTTTCAATTAATAACAGTCATACAAGGATGTGGTTAATTGTAAATGGATATACATCAGGCTGTTCAAAGTTATTCGTGCACAATAGTGCTACCTTTGTTAATATTGCAGCTGTGATGTTGGTTAAATTATCAAAGATATAGGGTTTTTACGCTGATTACAATTGTGTAATCAGAAAATAATGGAAAATCGTGTTTTTACAAGATATATTAAATAACTTTGTCTTTTTAAATAAATCACCCTCTATATTTTGTCACCAATTGATAGAAAACTAGGTTTTGCACACAACACCCATCAGGTAGCATATTAATAAAATATTTTTTTCTAATATATATTTTATATAGGAAGTGACAGTTTTTTTTATTTCATAAATATTGCCAACTAATTATTCTCCGCATATATCAATACATATGTAGTATACTATTTATTTCTTATATATGTATAATATTTTTTTCAAATATATATTTCATATAGGAATTGACAGATTTTTTTTTTATTTCGTAAATATTGTAATTAATATATAGCGCATATTGCATAGAGCATATTGAGAAATATTTTATATTTTTTTATGTTGCTTTAATATTGCTAATCCATATACATGTGGATGGTCTCGTGAAAGTATCTGTTATATGATTTTCCATTTGCAACAATAATTTTAAAGCATTGATATAAATATCAGAACTTAAATCTTCGAGTAGGAATCAATTTGGGATCGAGTGAGATTTCAGTTCGGATATTGATGCTAATAAACACTTTCTAATTATTGGTATAAAACTTAGAAAAATCACATAGGAGATTTTGTCACAACACCATCCATATGTACAGTAGAACTTCCAGTATCCGGACTAATTGAAGATTGACATGGGCTGGCTAACGAAAAATCCGGATAATAGAGAAGAGATAAAATATTACATATGAACTTTTTTTGTCAATATAATTCCGGTAATGAGAAATTCTACTGCAAAATAAAAAATATGAATTAGCAATATTTAAGCAACACAAGATAACCAGTAATTCTCAACATACTCTACATATTAACAACATACATATACAAAAAAAGGGTTAATGCTGGACGGCATACTTCTACAACATAAAAAAGCGTGCTAAACTTTTTTATTTCAAAGATTAAATAAGCTAAGTAAACTGATACTGTATTTTTAATGATTCATCTGGTACCCTCGTATGTCGATCTCATCCTTGTGGCAGTTGAAATAAATGTTAGATAACAATTGGACATTGTTTATCAGCAAATATTCCATACCAACAACCGCCTCAAGACATCTGCAACATTTCAACTTTTGTATAAAAAACATCTTACTACTCATATACTGTACAACTTACCACTAGAACTGGGGTGCTGGTAGAACTTATACGGTTGATAGCTAAAATCGAAATATTCACGTAATACATATTTTTGGCAGTATTTTAAACAACCTTGATGGAAGTTTTTATGCAACTATTGTATTAAGGAAACAAAATTTAAATAAAACAATACAAAACTTGTATATAATTATTGTACTACTTCTAAAAAGCCTTGCCTACCCATATCATCGCTGTCATAACAGCATTCGTCTCATTCTCGTTGTTTCGTCTTTCTCTGATCTTTACTACAAAAAATTCTTGTTAATGTACTGCATCGTGTAACCATTCCTCTTACCATCAATTGCTGTTTTTGGTATATTTTGCAATATCCCCAGTATTTTCACCGGTATTTTGATATTTATTATGCATATCTCCATTTTGTAAGCTGCTAATTTCATATTTTTTTAAGTGTGTGTTTGACTAAATGATACTTATGACAATTTCAAGTTGGACGACATACCTATAACCTGCAATATTATTTTTGTAAACATGCACTATTCATTTTATAATTACACTTATCAGTTGCCGATTATAACCAGTGCAATGTTTATTCGCAACGACTTTTTTTCTTATAACCCACAATCATGGACCACAAAACTGCGCAAAACTACACAAAGTTTTGAATTTCAATATTTCTTCGTTTTTTTTCACGCTTCTGATCTATCACGGTCATCACTCCACTCACGTGATGCACGCGTGCTTGTCGCTTGTTTACGATACGATATAAATGCACTAACGCACGTGACTCAAAACAGCATGTAGGATTGGACAACCACAGATAAAAAAAATGTAAAGAAAGCCAGTAGTTTAATAGTTCAAATTCAAATTCAAATTCAAATAATAAGAGAAAGATATTATTTTTTGTTAAAATAGAGTATATTTTGTACATGCGTTATTCTACTTAAAAATATATTATTAATACTTTCAATATTACGAACACGGATACATACATAATATGTTTTAATACATTTAATTAAGGTAAAGTCAGGCAAGTGTGTAGTAAAAATTGCATAGTGCGAAGACTGTAATACTGTTCACATAATAAGAGATTTTGTAAATTTTAAAAACATAGAAGTACGTAATGTAGCATGCCTCAAGTTGAAAGCCTTCATTAGATACACCTTTTCAATCTATCAACGGCTTATAGAAAAAACAAAAAAGAAATTTGTAAACACTGTCAAGACTAACACTTACCCAGGAAAAATGGAAGGCAAGTGTGCTAATCGTTCCGGCATCTCTTATATATTAATCAGCATTTATCCTTTAGTTCGGCCAAGAATGTAATACTAAACTGATGCCTGTTTAATAAGGGATTGATATATTCACAAGATATTAAGTTATTACACGTTAGGAGATGCGAACTTTTGTTTGTAAAACTAGTATGAAGTTTAGTATATTAGTATTATAACAAGAGGACGTCCGCATTTCAATTTTAAAAATAAATATAAACAAACTACACACTTGCCCCGGTTACACACTTACCTGACTTTACCTTATGCATTTTATTTTGTTAATTCAGGATAAAATTAACTTTTTTTTTTTATAACCACATTTAGATTATGTTTAAGATATTCGATTAAAATGTTGTTTTTAGATGCCATGAATTCACATTTTCAATAGATAGCCGAAATATATGACCAACCCAATCTGTGCTTTGTTTTTACATGAATATCCTAAAGTGTAACAAAACACAACTTTTGTTGGTTAAGTAAAACCTGATAATATTTATCATGTATGTAGATGTAGTAGTTGTTAAATATTAAATTTATGTTGTATAAATATTGTGTGCTTACATGGGAATATTTCCTATATATTTCCTTCAAAACTAATTAATATTTGCGGTTTATTCCTTTTTATACTAAAAGAATATATTTAAAAACTTATATGTGCTTAATATGTATAAAATATATATTTAATAAATATAGATGTTAGAATCATAAAATAATATTAAATAAATATTTTCGTAAAACCAAAATAAGATATTGGAAAAGGATTATAAAATAAATATTCAAAAAATATTTTGCAATCAATATTAACTCGCAATATTTTTATAAATATTTGCTTATATGTTGAATGTTAGTTTTGGGTTTGGAATGTGTGATATAAATATTGTTTCTATGTATAATAAATATGATTTTAAATTTTAAATTTTAAATTTAAATTTATATGCACAGTTATAAGCAAATATTATATAAATGTGTTGTTTATGTTGGAAATATTTCTCATACATATAATATTTGTAAAATATGAAATACATGTTTTATAAATATTGTGTGTTACCTGGGTATTGTTATATGAGTTCGACTCTAAAATGCAAAACAAAAGAGCTACGACTAATACAATGGTGGATTCGATATAACAGACAAAACTTTGTTGTTTGGCAAAGTAGAAATCGAAGCAAACTTGGGTTGCTTAATTTTAAGACAGCGAAATTATTTTAACAGTAAAAAAGAAATGTTGAATGAAATTTTTAAATGTAAATTATATTTTTACTTAGTACGGCCCCATCAAAAAATGTACGTATCGGAAACTTATTAAATATTCGAAGTTCCAATCATTATGTCAGGATGGAAATTGAAGTAATTATTTTAATATCAACTGTAAATATTGTACTGTCCAAATAATATTATTATTTTAAGGGAAGTAAACTATAATAAAAACTGCACTGATAAATTATCCTATATTTAAACGACGCATCATTTTAATTTTTCAATCCCACGCTTACCTACAGACCTAAATGTGTCGATTGCAAACAATGCTGCGGAGTTTATTGTACTTCCATATAAAGGTCACAAGATCAGGAGTTTTACTTTATTACTTATGTTTACACAGAACTTCAGCGATAATTCAGTTTAGTATCTAATTATATATGCGTTCAGATTTATCGGTTTCAAAATAGTGCGCGCTACCACGCGTCCAGATATTCTAGAAACGCGTGCAGGCACAATTCGCAATTTCCAATCAAAAAAGAAACCGTCCATTGTATGCAACTGATACGATGTGTAAAGATGTGCTTTATTATGGACAATTAGGAAGTTACTGCATAAACATTTACGCAAATACGTCAACGCGATAAAGTTGTATTCTTTTTGAATGCTTAGACTTATCACAGCATAAGGTCCTTCCTGTTATTTATTACTATATATAACGATAGATTCTTTGTAAACGTGATGTTTGCGTACAATATCTTGTGTTTAATTAGATTAAATTTGTACAAATATCATTACAAATAACTATATTTGTGTATGTTATAATATTCTGTTTTTTTTTCTCTTTATTATGTTACATATTACAAATTATATCATTTTTGTCTTTGAATTTAGTAAATCTTTTTTCATACAAATTACCTCTGCATGTATTGAAACTAAAATAGCACTCATCAAATCTGCCGAAAATTTAATTGAATACAAGCGAAGGTCAGAAATATGACTCTACGCTAAGGGTAAAGTATATCAGTTTTTGAGTTTAGAAGGTTCTTTTATTAATAAGTGTTGTTTCAAATTCATTTATTAAAAATGAGATTTAATCGTTTTTTCGGAATTACCTATTAAATGATCGAGATCATACAACTGTCATATCCTATTCTGTTTATACTATCTGAGAGAAAATCATTTATATAGTATATATAAACAATTATAGTTAGTTTCAAAAATGTTATAGCCTTGAAGAGGAAAACTTCGAAATGAGAATTATTTTTGCTGCACAAGATGCTTTTAAATGAAACAAAATACTAACATCTAATTGAAATTTTAGTTTCTAGTATTTGTCAGAAAGTCACAATTAGTTTACCTTCGTGTTTCTTTTTATGTATATCTTAATGTTAATCGCCACAAGTAAAAGAAAAAATGAAACACATTTTGCATTTGCAATATTGTTAACAACAGATGCTAATTAACGTAAAGAATAAACATTGAGCTTTTATATGTCGTCTTCCGTTTGGTAAACATTTTATCGACCTACTATTAAATTTTCCTAGCTACGTTTCTTAAAAAAAAGGATTAATTTCCGCGATACATTGTCTGATTACATTACATTTTACATACACGATATTTCTAAACGGTCGAAATTTGTACGTTGTTTTTATATAGTCCCAAAAAAGGAATTCATTGGGAATAGATCTGACGATCTTGAAGCCAGAAATTTTTTGAACAATTTCGAAGAGGAAAAGAAAGAAGCATTTGGTAGTTTTGGCCAAAAAAAGTTGGAAATGTGGTGTGTTTGATGATGTAATGATTTTGTTTTATTTCAAAACAAAATAAGTTGTGCAGCAAAAATAATTCCTATTTGAAGTCTTCCTTTTCAATGCTATAAAAATTTAAAAACTAACTAACTTGGCATAGTATGCATGATTTTCTCTCACAAATTATAAACAGAACATGACTGCTGCATGATCTCAATCAATTTTGTATACAGGGTAGTTCAAAAAAAAAACGATCAAATCTCTTTTTTTGCTAAATTAAGCGTAACTTCATATTTGGATATAGCGTTGAATTTGAAACAACATTTATTAATAAATGAATCTTCTAGACTCAAAAACTGAGATACTTTACAGCTAGGGTAGTTTCATATTTTTGACCTTCCCTCGTATACAATTAAATTTTCGGCAGATTTGATGAGTGGTATTTTAGTTTCAAGACATCCAGAGGTAATTTGTAAGAAAAAAGGATTTATTAAATTCAAAGACAAAAAAGATTTCCCATATGTTGCGCACTTTCAGTCGGTCGCTGTATATATTTTCATGTTACTTTCCAAAAAAGAACCCAAGCAATTTAAAATCAGAAATAAGATTCCTGTCATTTGACAGAATACTGCTTTTTTTGTGATCTTTTCATTGTAATTAAAAAGAATGTAATATTGTTATAGAAGTGTATTTCACTTCTGGTAATCAAAAGTCATAATGACATTTGCTTAATAAGATAAGCATAAGATACCACTAAATGCAAATTCAGATAAGTCCATACAAAGACCAAAACACAAAGAATGCCGAGACTGCATAAATAGAACCTATTTGCATTTCAAATACAATAGTTAGTATAGTAGTTTAATTTACTAACAACATCTAAAATATAATGTGAAATTTATTATTCCTAGATATTTTTTTTTTACCTTATTATAAAAAAAGGAATTTACTATAATCAAAAGAAGTTGTATGTTCCGTAAATAAGTTTTAAACATTTGATAGTATTTCTGTACATGATTTACATTTTAAACATCATTCATAAATAAGGTAGGTTATTATATACAGTTATGTATTATCTAAAAATAATGACTTGCATCACCCACTTTATTCAGTAACTCTTGCCGACATTTAATATTATATTTAAAATTGAATCGGTCAACTGTAGGAAATTCCCGATTCTCTTTAGCTGCGGTTATTGCTATTTTTCTTTTCTAAAAGTAATGAGGGAAATTTAGTTGAGATAGATATAGGGTTTTGTACGATATTGAAACGACTCAACTACCTATATTATGAATACATTTAGTAATTATCTGTTCGTCAGAATCACAGGATTGTAAAATGCATAAATGTAAATGACGGTAACACACAGTTTTCGTATTATCGTAATAATGTAGATATGCTCCAGAATTAATTTTAATGCAGTCATAATTAGATAATGAACAATAATATAAATTGGTACAGTAGTATAATTACACAATTTATTAAAAAGGTATTTAAATAAAAGTATAGACAATATAGCTGCATAGAAACTTCTAACTAATCGGATTAATTTTTCCGGTTTGTTATTACATTGTAGTTGGGCTAATAATCCGTCCGGTTTGTAATGCCGCATGTGCGTTGGACCAAGATAGTTCCAAGGGATTATAGATATGAAGATGCAATTTACTTATTACCACTGTTAGTGGAAACATATTTTGACGTCACATCTCAGCAGCGTACGGCTGAATATAAACTGCAAGCGCATAAGATCGGTCGTCAGTGTCGTTTGGCCGATCAATGGTATCATAACAATCAATACACTTATGTTTCGTTGTTAGTAACAATTGGTACAATACCTCCAGACAAAAATGCACCAACAAAAATTGGCTGGCAATGAGGATACCTTTTATTTAAAATTATGTGAAGCATTTGTTGCAGTTAACATACCTTTGTCTAAATTGCAAAATGTTGTTTTGCATAAATCTTTAAATAAATGCACCAACAGGCATATTCTTCATGAAACGAGGCTCTGTCAAATAGATTTACCTCAGTGCCACATCGAAGTAATAGTTTTTGTAACATCTAATATTTCTAACGACTTCATTTGGATATCTGCAGACAAAATAAACTGATATTTTAGGCTGTTGGGTTATAAATATTACTGTCGAAATATTATATGATACTAACATTGTATTTCTTATTGTGCTATAACGTAAATACAGGGAGTTTTGAAACATCGTTTAAAGATTTTAAAGGCATGTAGTACGATCGAAAATAAGGTTGAAAGTCATAATAAACATATATTCACAAATCAACCGTTTACGAGATAATAGCGAGTGTTCCTAGTAGTACATGGATATAACATATCCCAGTAAACAGGTGCTTATCAGCTATAGTTTTATGACAGTTTAATTTGACGTTTTGTGCAATTTGTAGGAATTACAATGGTTACGTATTCTAATGCTGAAATGAGCGATATGGTGTTCATGTACGGTCGTGCTAATGGGGATTCTTTTACAAGCAGTCGCTTATATGCTGAAACGTTTCCTGATCGCCAACGGCTTTCGCATGTGATGTTTCAGACGCTGTTTCAACGACTAAGAGAAACTGGTTCGTTTGAGAAGCGGTGTTGTGATACTGGACGGCAGAGAATAGCATGTACTCCACAGATAGAAGATCGAATTTTGAATATTATTGATGAAAATCCCGAAACTAGTGTTAGAAGAATTTCGATTAAAGTGGTGTAAGCAGCAATCTTGTTTGGAGAACTCATCATGAGCAACTCCTATACCCTAACCATATCCAACGGGTACAAGCCTTACTGCTCCGGATTATCAAGCGAGAAGGGCTTTCTGTGAGTGGTTTTTGCGAACAGCTGCTGATCGGCCGATTTCGCCGATTAACATCCTTTTCACTGATTAAGCTGGTTTTACTAAAATGGAATATTTAATTTCCACAACAATCACGTTATGGTGTGACGTAGAATCCTCATGCTACCGTTGAAGCCAGGCGCAGCAACGTTTCTCTCTAAACATCTGGTTAGGCATGATAGGGGAACGGTTGTTAGCGACCGATTTTGTTTGCCAAACGCTTAACGGCCCTGCATACCTCGAGTTCTTCGAAAATACTTTACCTGAACTTTTGGAAGATTTACCTATAAATCTAAGACTGAACCTCTGTTTTACAAGATGGAGCTTCCACGCGCACTTTACGCGTGCTGTTAGGGAACATCTTAACAATGAATTTCCTGGGAGATGGATAGGGCGAGCAGGTCCATTGCTTGCTCCAAGTCTCCCGATCTAAACCGTTGGACTTCAGTATCTGGATTATTTGAAAGAGTTTGTGTGTCGTAACACCGGTAAACGATCTCGAGAGTTGTGCCAACGAAGTAGACACTGTGCCAGATAATACGAGAAAAACCTTGTTTTTTGAAAGAGTGCCGCGCTTCCTTTGAAAGCAGATGTAGATCCTGTGTCGAAAGAAGGACGTCATTTGAACATCTCCTTTAGTTTATTAATCTATTTTATGTTAAACTGCAATAACATCTTAATAAAAACCACTAAAGCAAACTTGTTCTGCAATTGCCGATAAAAATCGCTGTATCTCGTAAACAGTTAATTTGTGACATATGTTTATTATGAACTTTTAACGCTTATTTTCGATCGTACTACATGCCTTTAAAATCTTTAAACGATGTTTCAAAACACCCTGTATATGTCTTCTTCTTTTTCTTAAGTTTTTAACAACAAATAAGAACATAATATCTATTGCTTATGTAGTAAACACATTAACACGTGCACCGTTGAATAACCCGCGGGTTAGTCAGGTATATTGGCCCCTATACGGCGCGGCGGCGTAATAAAATAGCTGCCCAGTATATTCCACCAATTGGAGCCCTGAATTTTATTTGCAGTAAAAAGAGCAAAATAAGCATCCAAAAAAAGGGACTAAAAATAACACAATTCATCTATGGTATTACTTAACATACCTTGTCTATTTCATTTCCTACCAGTGTTTAGTTTCATAAGACTGCTAATTTCATATTTGAGATTAATTTACTTTTCTATCAATATCTCCTCTATAAATAAACATTTTTCACCTACATTATGCATTAATAAAATATTTTTTAAATACTAATTAACTAACAGAAAATTCAGCCATATGAAAAGCAAAAGTGCTAATTATTTGAAAACGAATACTATTAGGAGTTTCTCTTTACATAGAAAATTAATGTATTAAAAAAAACGTAATACTTTAGAAGAGGTCACATTAAGGGTTATCGAAACACTGAGAAAAATTGAAATCGATAAATAATGAGTTTCTCAAAATATTTAAAATTTAAAAGAATTAGAGTAAATTTCAAGCGATATTCCTTGCGATTTTTGAATTCTGTGAAACTTTTCTCATTTAGTCTATACCTTTTAATAACACAAATGAGGAGCGTCGAAATGTGGACAGACTGAATAGGAATAATTTGAAACTATATTATTTGGGAACGACAGCGTATGTTTTTTGTCATAAAGCTGATTCTTTTGTCCTGTTCCTCGTTCGGATGACTTTTAATGTTCACATCCGCTTAATTAGCGCTTATCAAATGAATTAATAGCAGTAAAACGTACGACCAACGCGGATTCCCACACGAATACAGTTTAAGCGTTGTAAACGCGCTCTAATAGTCATTGTTTTCGGTACAACACTTCGATTTTTTGTTCGTAGGGTATAAAAATAAAAAGAAATGACGGACGAAGTAATCGTATTGAAGAATGAAAAGGGAGAGCCGTATATACCGCTCGGTGATCACGTCCTCAGACTCGAAGAGGAAGAGATTGACGGGCATTTCGTGAAGAAAGCTGAAAATGAACTGAGGGAAACGCCGGATATAGTCGAACAAGCTTTAGAGGAATTAAGGGATCTAATCAGAGGTAGGAAAAGTGTTTGTTTTTGTTTTTTGAGAATCAGGAAAGAAGCTTTAATGTGCTGATTCTAAAATGTTCTTTATGGTTACAGCTGAAGAAGGCTTACATGTACCTTTAGATGACACGGCATTTCTGCTGAAATATCTGAGACCGCACAAATTCTATCCAACTAGTGCGTTTAGGGTGGTAAGTTATTTTGTTACCTTTAGCAAAGGAATCATAATCCTTCTGAATATTTACTATGGAAATTAAGCCTAATTAATGCTTTAAATGGAATAATTCCTGATAAGAAATTTTTGCTCTCCTTTTAGAAGCCTCTTCTAAAATACCTAATACTTACCTAGAATTCGTAGCAGATGTTGTACAGGTTCCGTACAATTTAGTGCTGCCTAACTTGAAGACCATTTCTGATTCTATAAAGTATCCAAAAAGTAAGGAAATGTAGCAAATTTGTTTAAATTTAATGTATGAAGGTATAATTAGGAATTTTTTTCAGTTTACGTAAAATCATTGAATTATTCAGGATATTATACATACAGGGTGTACCATGACGATTTAGACACGGAATATCTCGCCGAGGAATTATAACATAAAGATTTAATTTGATGAATAAATACTATTGGGAACGCCACATAATATTCTCAAAAGCTTTAATTTTAGATCGTGTAACATGAATTTAAAAAAAATTAAATTGAACACCCTGTATATTTTTGTAGTTTTAGATTCCTCTCGATAAACTGGTTAAATCGATTTATCGCATTTACTGCCTATTTAATTACCTAGTCTGTTATTAACAAATGGAGTTGGTATTTTATAGTCACTACATCGAAGTACTTAGTGAAGCATTGTATGAAATATGGAGTAGGCAGCGTCCACACCGGAGTGATACGACGCGAATACGACAAGCGACATAACCAGTAACACACCACGTAAATTTAATTTAATTGTCGTGTTACTGGTTGTGTGGCTTGTTATATTGTGTGTCGTATTCCTCCGGTGCGCCTAAATTTACGCGGTACGTGTCGTGTTGCTGGTTGTGTCGCTTGTCGTATTGCGATCGTATCGCTCAGGTGTGAACTCTGCCTTATGTTCACAACAAACAGATATTACCAGAATAAAAATAAGAAAAAGTAATCTAGTAGTCTACAGCCCTACACCACGTATTAACATAGAATATTGCAGCAGGTGTCAACGTCAAATTGAGTCACTGTGTGGCGTGGTAAAGTGATGTTTAGATTGTCAAAGACCCTCAGTCAAAGTTAACCTCAAACTTTCAATCCATATTAAAAGAGTACAAAATATGGAAGTGTGACATAGTGAACATAGAAAATTTAATAATCATTCGTTTTACAGTTGCTTTTAACATCAAAATTAACCTGTACTATACGCAACAGGCATATTAGAAAGCTCAAACAAACTTGTAAACTCAAGTTGATAGAAATACGTTTTAAATGCTTTTCAATCACAATTGACGTGCAATTGACAAACGAAAAGCGAACGCAAATAAAGGGTTACATAAAAAACGAGGTTATACTTGTTGTTGGTATCCCCTCCACCCAACTGAGTTTTTACTCTCACTACTGCACACCCTCGCGAGGTTGTGCGCTAGCGGTAAGGGGGAAGGTAAAAATCTTAGATAAATCTCGAGGTGAGTCGTTTAAAAAGAATGGGATTTTTTGGCAAAATATCATCTCTAGTGAGTTGAGATTATCTGAGATTACTTGTAAAAAGAACGCTACTATTATTATTGTTTATTAGTTCATAATGATTTTTGTATTTACGCCCAGTGAATATGGTGATATGCTCATTGTTTATGGCGAATATAAAAAATATTGTAGAAGAGCTAGAAATCCTGATCGTTTAGCATCGAGTAAAAATACAGTTGAGCAGAAATTAGGCACTGGCTATTTCTCAAATGGAAAAGCAAAAACAGGAAGCTCTTAGGAAAAAACTTGTTCAAACCGACGAAAATAGAATTAGTATTCTTGCCTATTTACAAATGAATCCCCACGTCTCTATTCGATGTCTGGTAGAAGAACTAGGTATCAGCAAATCAAAAATCCAGAGAATACTGGAAAATCAGAACTCTCATCCTTATAAGATACATCTAGTCCAAGGTTTGACCCCTCTAGATCCCGACCAACGCTTAACATTTATCGCCCACATGAACGTTCACGTAGAAGAGGATGTACATTTTTTGGATAAAATTTTATGGAGTGACGAATCAAGATTTTATAATATACGGGAGTGTGAACCCTCATAATTGCCATTATTGGTCTTCCGAAAATCCAAAATGCACAAGAGAAAGATGGTGTATTTAATGGGTCCATATTTTTATGATGACACATTGACCGGTGAGAGATATTTGCACTTTTTCCAAAATACGCTCCCGATCCTACTTCAAGATGTTCTACTAAACGAAAGGCAAACACTGTGGTGGCAACAAGACGGTGCTACTTGACATTTTCACTGCGGAGTTAAGGATTACTTAAATAAGGTCTTCCCTGAACGGTGGATTGGACGAAGCGGTCCTATTCATTGACCTAAGCGATCAGTAGATTTAACCCGAGCAGATTACTTTCTCTGGGGTTATTTAAAAGGTATAGTTTATACGACATCACTTACTCCCATATTCATAGTCCAGGCAAAATCTTAAGGAAAAGTATGACTTACGTAAGCAGACCTTATACCTTAAACAACTTTCTATTTCATAGTCATAACATCGACTAACTTCGGCTATTCTCGGACAAGGATGCTTCCTTGGGAATTGATGAATAGAATTCTATTAAATGACACTGCGATAAAATCAGTTGCGTACCACATTGACTAGCTTCACATGTTACTTTTGTACTTATAATCTTCTATATTTATTTCATTTGTTGTTGACAGTTTACGACTGGTTTGTGGCGTTTATGATTAGATAGTGGTTTGGTTCAATTTTATTTGATTAGTATGGTTAGAAATTTGTGTAAACTGAATAGATAGACCATAATATAAAGTATTTTTAAATTTGAAACTCCCATTATTTGCACAATAAGACTCAAAGAACTCTATTTCAAAACATTTTTCCAGTTTGATCACCAAGATTTGCTAATGTAAATATTTTGTCGTTCTTCATACAAAACGTCTTGTCTTTTTTAGCAAGCGCAGTTAAAAGTTTTTGAATGATGCGGATAAACCTCGAATCTGCTGTATCAACTATACTGTATGTTATAGGCAAATACAATATAAATACGTTTACTAGTATAATATTTGGTAATACAATGTTGTAGGACTATCATAAAAAATTTACTCACCTACCTTGAAGCTGTATGTCAGTGACAAAAACAGCACAAGAAGTTAATAGTGCAAAAAAGTAATGATATGGGTAAACCATCAGGATTTTCTATGCTCGGTGATCGTCCGTTAACAAGCGGCAATAAAATGTATGGAATTTGTTTAGAAAAACAATACCTCTTTCTAAATTCTGCATTACTATTTCACGGAATTTTTGTGCGTCCCTGATATACTGTTTCGGTTGTCTGTTACGATCATATTTTATATTTATATAATCCAAAAAATCCTCTATATCTGCCATTGCATACCATTAATTAATTAACGATTAATGACATCCAAAATGACAACATGTGTCAAATTTATATCAAGTATTCTTTCCTAAGGCATCCTTAAGGTACCTACGGAGCTACCTTAAGATTTTCCTTATGTAAGGTTAAAGAAAACATGTAGTCTATGAAACAAAAATTTGTATGTCAAGGAGAACCTTAAGAAAAAGTATACCTTAAGGAAGCACTATGAATATGGCGCATGGCGGTTAGAGATTTAGAAGACTTAAAAAATAAAATACGAGAAGCATGTCGAACTGTAACCCCAGAAATGATTAGGGCGGTATGTATCAGAAATCTATTGTCCAAATCTGAAAACAGCATTTGTTACTGTACACTGTTATCATACTTCTGAAGTAATTACAAAATACTAACTTTATTTGCTAATAACAGACAGGTAATCATTTTAGATAATAAGTCTGATACATCTTCAATTAGTTTATCGAGAGGAATATAAAACTACAAAAATATACAGAGCGTTCAATTTTTTTCTTTAAATTTATGTCACGTGACCCAAAACTAAAAGTTTTAAAAGTAATTTAAACACGCCATATTATGCAGCGTTCCCAATAATACCTATTCACCAAATTAAACTTCTGTGATACAATTCGTTGCTAAAATATTTAGTGTCTAAATCGTCATGGGACACTCTGTATAACACCTTTAAAATTTCGTACATATTGAAAAGAGTAGATTAATTTAGCATACACAAAGATATATAAGATTCCTTCTTTTCAAAAAATGTTCATACATATCATGGACAACTGTATACAATTATTGTTAGATTAGACTGCTGATAAGTGTGTAGCTATATTATTCAACCACGCTACCTTCAAGAAAGGTTTGCATTGGGATCATTTTCTATGAAAGACCTGAACAAATATAACATCCAGCGGTGTCTATTGCCCCAGCCGAAAAGTCCAGGAGACTTGACCATAAGGGAAAGTTGAACCAGTTCAAACAACACACATTTAAATTTCGCGGTAACCACTCAGTTGACGTGCCACATTGCGCACCTTTTAGAAGATGGGGCCTTTTAGGGCTCTAAAACGTGCGCAGTGTAGCTTGTCAACTGAGTGGTTACCGCGAAATTTAAATATGTTGTTTAAACTGGTTCAACTCTCTCTTATGGTCAAGTCTCCCGGACTCCCCCTATATCTAAATTATTTTTATTTCTCTTATTCAGTAGGGCCGGATATTACAATATATCCTGTAAAACTTATGCTCACGTCAACTTTTTCTTTACTACCCCAAGTACCACGGTTACCTTTTTGTCTTACTCACTCTTCGTTCTTTACATTGCAACCTCCACATTTAAGGACCTTTAGTTAACATTGACTTGTATTTTTCCTTAAATCTTTGTTATAATAATATAAATATGTATATCTTTTCTTCTTTTTATATTGCCATAATCTCAAACCTTGGAACAACATATTTGACTGTATCTAATTTGAACAAAAATAGGGTCCTTTTAAAAATTATTTGTTTGTTATGAACTTAATACACAAATACAATTAAACTATATCACGTCTTTATCAATTTTAGCTACGAAAATTTTACAAATTCAAGCTAAAATACCCGAAATACGGTTACAATCTATTGCCCGCTGAAGTGGAGAAAGCATACCTGGACGAAATGATCGATTTCTATCCAAAACGAACATCTTCGGGTGCCAGAATTATGCGTGTAAACGTAGGAAGTATGTAAATACAATATTCCAATGCGAATGACAATAGATCTACTTTTATCGTAACTTTCAGATAAGTGGAATCCCAAAGAAGTATCGGTGGCAGTACTAATCAGAGCTTTACTAGTCGCGTTGGAAATCGCCATGGCGGAACCTAAAACCCAAGTTGGAGGCGTTCACATGTTCCTAGATCTAAACGGACTCTCCTTAACCCACATAACTCAATTCACTCCCAGTTTGGCCAAGATGATCCTGTGGGTGGTACAAGTAAGTTAAATAAAGAGTGAAAATAATTTCAATTAAGATTTTTATAATCAACAGGATTGTGTGGCTGTGAGATTGAAAGGTGTCTACGTCGTAAATCAATTGCCAATATTTAAACTCGTCTATAGGATATTCAAACCGTTTTTGGGGGAAAAATTAAAGAATAGGGTGAGAATCAAACTTTTTTTGGATTACGTGAAGAGTTCCGTTTCGATGATCATTCTCTTTACAGTTGTACTTCATAGGAACGGATTGGGAAACGTTGAAAATGCATGTTGATGAAGATTGTCTTCCCGCAGAACTGGGTGGGACATTGGGTTGTCCTTCTTGCCCTGGTCGTTGCCTCTATCAGGTTATAGAACATTATACTTACCGCTATGAAGGTATGTATTTTACAGGATGTGTTTATAAAGGATGTAGAAAGTATGAAAAAATAGAAGATGGGATTGTATTTAATAGAAGTTATTTTGCCACAATTGGAAGTTGTAATGTGTTGCCCATGGATTGAGAATGTATAATACTTCCAAAGAATAAAACACGAAATATCAATCATTAGTTATATCATTGATAAATTGGTAGTTCTCTGTTTTGGAGAATTTTCATTTCATGTATATTTGATTGCAAACTAATATTTTCCAAATTTATTCCAATTGGCACTGCTTTTTTTTGTCTATAAACATATTTTAGCCAATAAAATTTAAGTGAATGAAAAAGGCGGCCTCCTGTGATTTGAAATGAATAGATTGTTCTTGTAGGTATAAAAGAAAAACGTTTTAAATTACATCTAAAGGAATAATACCAGTAATAAAACAAAGCTTTAACTTATTTTCATCTCATAAAATTTTCTAACCTCACAAAATGACAGTCTTAAATTGTATGTTTTATACACGTCGATAACACATTTTTTTGGGATGTTACATTATTTATAAGTTTCCGGAAAAAAATACATACACATTTCATGTTCCGTGGGTGTATTTATTTTAATTAAGTTTGACACAATTAATCATTCATTACTTATCTCTAAATTATCTTCTATTGGTTTTACCCCTAAATTTATATCATTTATACAATCATACTTACATAACCGATCTTCCTATGTTCAATTTAATGGTTTTACATCTGCTCCATTTCAAGTTTCATCTGGGGTGCCTCAGGGCTCTAACTTAGTACCGCTTCTTTTTAATATATATATTATATTGACCTCCTGGACAGATTGGATTGCAAAGTGTTGGCTTATGCAGATGACCTTAAGATCTATAGTCGTATAACATATATAACTGATTACTTCGTTTTGCAAAGGACTGGTGTAATACTAGCATATGCTTAAATATTAGCATATACAGTGCTCACCAGTTAGAGATACCTAGGCTTACGCAATTTAAAGATCTTAATTCATTGTGCTTCTGCATCTCTAGGTTTCATTATACGGTCTTGTAGAGATTTCTCTAACATTTCAACAATCAAAGTGTTATTTTCTGCATTTTGCTGTCCAAGTTAGAGTATAGCTGTATTGTTTGGTATCCGCACCATCTTTACCAACAGCTGCTCATCGAGCGAGTTCAGAAAAGATTTCTTGAATACTTATCGTTTAATCTTGATGGCATTTATCTCGCTCGCGGCACAGATTATACCCTCTTGCTGCATAGACATGACCTCCGTCTTCTTTCTCAGAGAAGAGATGAAGCCAGCGGCAAATTTCTTTCAAAATTAATGAATGGTAGTGTTGATTCGCTTTTTAGTCAAATATCTTTCATTGTCCTTAACTATAGTTCTAGGTCATGCGCTACATTTGCCACTATTAGAGCTCGCACTAATACTTTACAAGGCTCCGCTAAGCCATATGTACAGAAACGCCAACTTGTTATACAGGGTGATTCTCAATATATGCGACAAACTTTAAGTGCTGATTTCTGGGGTTATTTTGATCATAAAAGTTCATAAGAACATATGCCCAAAGTCGCTCAGTTCTAAAGTTGTACAATGTTTAATAGTAAGTTAACATAATTAATATTTTTATTATAAATTAACAAAATAATTAGTAAAACAAAATTAACTTATACTAACTGTTGAAAATGACCACCCCCAGCTGCAATACAAGCTTCTATCCTCCGTCGTATTGACTGGCGGGTCCGTTCTAAAATACCAGGGGTATTTCGAATTGCTTGAAAGGCTGCGATAATACGATTTCTCAGTTCATCCACATTTTGAATGGGAGTCGTATAAACTAATGATTTGAGGTGACCCGAGAGAAGAAAGTCCAAAGAATTTAAGTCTGGAGACCGAGGAGGCCACGGTTGTGGACCT